>JAGFPH010000614.1:408228-451758 GCA_018207615.1 Philaenus spumarius | reverse complement strand
ATATATATACCTGGTAGAGCATAAAAGTGAATTTCGGTATGACAGCAAAAATACGTTCCTTTAATTTCATTTAGCGTCATTTTTAAACGAAAAATTATTGAAATTCAACATAAACCTTTGTTTAGGTTCTCGGTTATACACTTGTCTAAGGATCTCTGACTCAAAAAAGACATAATGGTTTTCCTTAAACGAATTGACCATATTTTGGCCCAGAGCATCAAATGGTGATCACAAACTTGTTAAATTTTCCAAAAAATTTTTAACTGAAATATTATTTGTATTTTTCTACGTGTTAAAAATGTGTATGCCTTTCCAGTTTATTGTAGCAATTCTATATTACACATGTCAATACTGGTCATATGAAAAGTTAAATTACGAGTTTTAGTTTATCTGAGTCGATGTTTCTAGTTCCCGCAGGATTTTCAAAAGAAACACTTGTCGACGAGAGCAACATAATATGTTAGGAAAGTTTCAAGAAAGTTACGCAATCTGTGTTTGGTACGTCCTGTAGGCCTAGTAAAGTACATGCATATAATCTATTCAAGCCAAATTTAACAAGAAAACATGGTCTAGTATTCAAATTCTAAACTAACAAGGTTGGAATACTGTAATAATATTAAAGTGGTTTCGGAGGAATTGCACTATTATTGTTTATATTAAAACTTCATTATAGAATAAACAAATACTCGGCTGATTGTTTATTTACAAGAAGAACTCGATTTAATAACAATTATTCATTTAAAGTATTTAAGAAAGTCAGAGTGTTTAACGAATTCAGTTTAAATATTTAGGTACATACAAATTTCAATGAAAATTACACGATAAAGCTTTTTTTCAAATACAGGGTGACAAATAAGTCTTGAGACGGTTTAATATTTCGTATATAAGGAAAATTTTAAGGTAGATGTGATTGAGGAACCTACACTATGTAAATATACTATTTTATTAAGATTTAAAAAAATTTATCCGCCATCTTGGATCCGCCATTTTGAATGTAACTTTGTTTTTTAAATAGGAAGGTGGTCATGTGATACATCATTTCGATGTAGAATTTAAAGAAAAAACCAACGGTGAAATTTGCACATCCATATCTTTAACCGTTTAAAAATAGCGACAAAAAAACAACAAATCGTGTTTTCCGATTTTGCCCCATTTTGATGTACTATTTTTGTTTTAATATTAATTATTATTCTTTTTGGATTCAGAATTAACTAGGTTCTATATTTAGTTTTAAAATAGTTTCTCGCTTTTACATCACATTGATAAGAAACAGCGAATGCTAATTATTATTCTTTTTGGATTCAGAATTAAATACGCTATCAAACGATATGCCACACAACGATATTTGGTTGAACCACTCGAAATCAATTATGAAAAAATCAAAATGGCTGTAACTAAAATTTTTTAAATACTCCCAAATATCGTTGTGTGGCACATCGTTTGAAAGCTTATTTAATTATAAATCCAAAAAGTATAATAATTAATGTTAAAAAAATAGTACAGCAAAATGGAGCAAAATCGGAAAACACGATTTTGTTGTTTTTTGGCCGCCATTTTTAAACGGTTAAATATATGGATGTGCAAATTTCACCATTTTTTTTTTCTTGAAATTCTACATCGAAGTGATATATCACATGACCACCTACCTATTTAAAAAAACAAAGTTACATTCAAGATGGCGGATAATTTTTTTAAAATCTGAATAAAATAGTATTTTTACATAGAGTAGGTATCTCAATCACATCTACCTTAAAATTTTCCTTATATACGAAATATTAAACCGTCTCAAGACTTAATTGTCACCCTGTATAAATATACTTTAATTATTTTACTGTCAATTAATATAAAACAAATCAAAACGAATAGTCTTTAAAAATATCTACTTCTTGTTTTGTTGCAAAATATTTTTTAAGTAAAAATAATTTAACATTTGTTTGGGTTTAACTTTTGAGATTATTTAAGATGCATTATAATGTAAACTTAATATTTATGTGTTTAATGGATTAAAGACTATTTCTTATACGTTATAACAGTTTATTTTCACCAGAAGTGACGTAAATTGCCGTAACCCGATTTTCTTGGAACTCGACAACAGATAAATACAATTAAGTGACGTGTCAATTTGTTTCGCCTCTAGCAGCGACTTGTAGACCTCAATAAGGTGATTTATTAGAAGCAGGTACAAGCAGTACAAATTAATTCATTACTTGGGACAAGCACTTTTTATTACAAGACAAATCGTGATCGGAGTTTTAATGAAGGACTTGTACGTTTTAACTATCGGCGAACCAGGATCGTGACTAAAAAGTAACTGTTTGCGTTCATAAACCTGTAAACAAAATATTGATCAGTTTCTAACTTTAACGGGTTCATGAGATGTCTGTTGTGATTTAGTCTGTGCATTTACCACAACGGTTGTTTGACGGCGGTTGTTGACGCAGCTTAGAAATCAAATGTAGACACATTGGTCAGTAAAATCAATTTACAAACGTTTTATTCTCTGTGAAACAAATGTCTTAAGAAATCAGTCATAAGCCGTGACTTCTGCTCCCAACATAAAGGCTGAAACATACTCATCTTTGGGATTTGTGGATCTGACAATACCAGTCTTCTACGATATTAAGTTTTTATTTAAGATATTGTTAGTTTCTTCAATTGGTACAAAGATCCTCTAATTATTCGTTTTAATATTAGCTTATTTTACGAGATGAGTTGTTAGTTTCTAAGAAAGAACCATGATCGTTTATTCTTCCAATGAGATAATGAGGTTGACGGGAAGTTCAATAAAACGATTTATGTATTTATTATGCTTTGTAAAAATGTATAGTTCTATAAAATTAATAATTTAATCAGACTTGAATAAATACAAATTAATACTTGAGTGAGCTTTGCGACTTTTACTGTGGACTGTAATCATGTGAGTTTTCAATAAACAGTTGAGCCGTGAATTCAAAGTGCTCGTCCGATTCCAATTACTTCCAACTGGTACAGCTTTCATTAAATTTTGTAATACGTGGACATTTGTGCAGAGAAAAAAAGGAGGGTATTAACTTCGGCCATGTGTTTTTCAGGATATTGCATAAAATAACTGGATATGTTCAGATATTAAATTTTTTACCTAGTTTCAAAATGTAGTTAATATTAACAAAAAGTATAGTAAAAGTGTAACGAAACAAATTAATAATTAAAGAATTATGAAACTCGTCTCCTATATAATAGCCGTCCTCAATGATGAAACCACATAAGGCTTCATCTAACAAATTATAATTTATAATTTAGATTATTGAAATTTATAGGTAGGCCTACTACTATAATAAACAATATGAAACTAGTGAAAAGATGGAACACTTTTTCGAGACTTAGGCTCGTCCGGACAGAACACACAAATTGAAAGAAAGTTAAAGTTAAAAATTACTTTTTATTTTTTATATTTAAAAAGATATGTTCAGCTGAATTTGACTAATCAGCGCATGTTGACTGATGTTCAACTCTCAAAATCAGTTTTCCCGAACCGAAAACATATAAAATGATACCCCACACTGTATTTTCAAAATTTCGACCCAAAAACGTTACCCCGAATCGCTACGACTTTTTAACTGTCAAAATCGGGTTTCCCGTACACAAACAAAACATATAAAACGATACCCTTAAACTGTATTTTCATAATTAATTATGACCCAATATTTTCAAAATTTTGACCCAAAAACGTGACACTGCGACTCACGCTAGAAAGCTGAAAAGCTTTTCAACTCTCCGCAATAAAAGTACGAAGATTCAAAACTCCACTAGAAGTTTTCTACGACATCTGTGAGTGCTTATATTGTGTTGACAGAAAAACAGACACACTCAAAATTATCGCATGATTACAATACTTCGGCATTCTAATGCGAGCCGAAGTAACAGTTGAAAATATTTATGTAACAGATGTAGTAAATATTTAGATCTGATACTACCATTGACTATGTAAGTATTACACTTATACTTATATAGTACTTATATAGTCAATGATACTACTTATAAATGTTTCAAAAATTGCACTTAACAGATTTATATAATATCAAACTAGTGAACTTATATAGAATACCATTGTACAATATTAAAGCATAATAATAGGAAATATATATTCTACCAGATTGGATTAAGCTAGGGTTAGTTATAAAATACATTCTTCATTCTTCTTAAACTTACTGTTGTTGCTTGAGAAAGTTGATTCGCTCTTCCAAAATTAAAGATTCTAAGCCATCAACATAACATTTTATCAGTTATTACATTGTCTCAGAAATTATCATTATTTACGACAACCTTAAAGTGTGTTACTTTCTCTGCGTCATGTCCACTATTGGGCCAGATTGTCAGTCGTATCATCTTTTCAAAAAGAAAGATCATTAACAACAATTATGAGTTTTCGTGTGGGAAGTTTTCAGTTCCTACACAACACAAAGGCAGACACAACTAACAAGAATACTTAACAAGTAGGAGTAAATGTGAATATAAACTTGCAGGTATATATAGAGGTTACAAGAATTATTATTTGCCATTTACCAAAGAGTTTATAACAATTTTATACGTCTGTTTGAATAACAGTAAAGAATAAGTTCCAATAGTTTTAACTCTCAAAGTTGTTGTTACTTACTTAGTGCAATAATTTAAGATTATGAGATTAGCCTGTGAGGTAAGGTAGTTGCCATTAAGTCTAGATAATTCTAGACTCATCTTTAAAAATGCAGTTTTTCCTTATTTTTGTAGACAGAAAAGGTTTTATTTAATACTTCATTTAAGGTTTTAGTGTTAATGGTGAAAGCAATCGAATATTTTCAAATATATGTCGTTAAGATTATTATATAAATGATTTATTTAATAGTGGGTAACTAGCTCATCAAAATCGTGATTGCAGAATACAAAATAAGGCTACAGTACGGTACGGTGCCAATAGAATTATTGTAGATGTTAAAGAGGGGACCGAGCTGCTAGGGTAAGTCTCCTAGGCCTTATGAAGTTGATATGAAAGTGTAAACAATCACAACAAAGTTGCAGACGGTAGGCCTATATTACAAAGAAGTTGAACAACTTAAATCCATGCAAGGACTACGTGTTGATGCCGAGCAGTCTAATCACGTATAGTTAAGTATTATTACGCTTTGTAGGGACTAACAGTAAAGTTAGATGCTATCTGCGTTAAAAGTTAAACGATACATGAGCTGGTTTAAGTAACATATTAACTGGTTTTCAAACTAACAAACGAAAGAAAACTGATACATTTCCGACTGTAAATTACTTTCTTAAAAAATATTAGATACAATTTGTAACTATATTTTAAATTAGTCAATTTAAATTTTGAAACATTGTTGGTTATTTATTAGTTTGTTTTCCAGTCTTCGCGTACTATCTAGCAGGTACAGGACACATAATCGTTATACTTCGCATCAATTTTTTAACATCAAAATATTCAAAACAATTTCTTAACAATCACAAACTGTAAATGATAATTTTGGCTACATTAGTTTAGTGAGTAAGCAGAAAAGTTATTACAAATTAAAAATAACGACTACCATTCGTACAGATGTTTAGAGCAAACAAGGATGATATTAGTTAAAACTAACTTTTGATGGCATAATTTTACTAAAACATAAAATGTAATGGGGGAGGGGGAATTTAAAATGTTTAATTAGTTACAAAATAAAAGGTACTGTTTAGTCGGTGGTGCATGTTTTGGCTCAGTTTATTTATCAAGGTTTGTTTTTAAACTATATTTATTAGAATTCTTTAGTCACATGACTAAAATAACGTACACTGGAATCAAATACTCCCTCCGTAGTTCTCCCCTTTAATCCCAAGCCCCCTTTATAGCCATGATTGAGATTGAAAGAACATAGCACGGAGAATACTGACAAATTAAAACAAGGGGCAGGTGAAACTTTAGGAAGGGTGTAATTCTAACAAATGTCAAACAATGACAAATACAGCCCTGTATTCGACATGTCTGAGATATTGAGGAGGGATTGTAAACCAACTTCCTTAGGCACAACACACTTGACATTGTCTTTTTAATTCATACACATTGTTAAAATATATGTGAAAGTCCAAAGTTTCTATTACATGATCGGCTTCATCCATGAATTCATGATCCATAACTTCAGTTACTAGTAAAAAAAACTATTTAAATTTAAATACATTTTCAAGTGAAATTATTTAATTTCCAACTTATGGGTACAGCTCACTTTTAATAAATTATAAAGGGTATTAAAAAGGAAGTATAAGCCTTTTTTGAACGGTTTTAGACTCAATATTGAAACTTGGGAGACAATAATAGTTACTTTTATAAGGAACATTATTTCACCCCCTGCCCCTATCAAAATTAAGAAGTGGTGTGAGGGAAGGTAATAAATGTTGAAGGTATAGCATGTAGCATACTATTTTAAAGCTTACTAAAAAAACAAATATATTAGTACAAGTTTTTATGATTGGTAACAAAATGGTGAATGGTAAAAGTTTAAAGAAAACAAAAGTGGAAAATAACTTTTGTTAGAAAAAGAGGTCATTATTTGAAGATCGAATGACTGATGATAAAATTGCTTTCAAAAACCATTAAACTGGTGTTGATTTGCCTATACATTTATTCAAGTCAACGTAATTCAGCTCTGCTGTTGTTACAGGGTGTGCCATAAGTAAAGTGCCAAACTTCGGAGAATGGTTCTATGAGTCAAAATAAGAAAAACTTTCATATAAACACAGACCCGAAAACGCTTCGTTTTCTAGATATTCGCCATTTTGTTTTTTGTACAAAATAATTCTTATCTAGAGACCGGTTTGACTGATTGAGTTCAAACGTGGCATGCAGTTTAACCTAACAATGATATATCTCAAGAAAAATAAACTACAGGGTTATTCAAAAAGAATGATGCAAAAGTAAGGTTAATTCATTTGCACACTCTGAGTTGCAAAATCATGAAAACATAATAAAACTGTTTCTTATATTAACAAGTTTTAATTTACATTAAAAAACACATTTATATGCATTAAAAATGCTCAATGTGAGCTCCATTAGAGACTCTGCAAATATCCCGGCGAAATTCCGTAGCACATTCTAGACATTCTGTAGCATTTCCTGGTCCATGGACTGCACGGCTTCTGTTATTCGATGTCTTAATTCTTGCAGGGTTTTGGGCATAGGAGGGTAGTACACTTTGTCTTCGATAAACCGCCACAAGAAAAAATCACATGGCGTTAAGTCAGGCGATCTTGGCGGCCAGCGCATCAAAGGACTGTCTTCATTTCCAGAGCGACCAATCCAACGGTCTGGCAACCTATCATTCAAAAACTCACGCACTTCAGACTTGAAATGCGGGGGAGCACCATCTAGCTGGAAAACTACGTCTGGAACATCTTCTTAGCTGAGGAATGAGCCATTCTGACAAGTTATCTAAGTAAACGATTCCATTTACAGTGTGTTCAATGAAAAAGAAAGGTCCATACACTTTACGGTTGCTAAGAGCACAAAGAACATTCAGTTTAGGCGAATCTCTCTCTTACTCGACAAACTCTCTTGACTTTTTTAACCCCCATATTTTTACATTATGGAGATTCACTGGTCCACTGAGATGAAAGGTAGCCTCATCACTAAACACGAGTCTCTCATCAAAGCCATCATTTTCAAATTGTCTAATTATATCATGGCAAAAAATCTGTGCGTTTTAGCTTGTCAGTAGGCTTCAATGCTTGTAACAACTGCAGTTTGTACGGTTTTCGTCTCAAACGCTTGCGTAAAACTCGCCTTACCGTGGACTGCGGTATGTGAAGTTCCCTACCAGCTTTGACTGTCGAGGTTTTTAGACTCCGCGCAAACTTAGCTTCGATTCTCTTCACAGCGTCTCACGGAGTCTCAGGAACTCTTCTCGGCACACAAACATCCAGTTGTCTTGAATTGCCTCACCCAACGAGCTATGCAGTTCCGATGAGGAGCCTCCTTCCTGAATTTGGTCCGAAAGTTCCGCTGAACACTAACAATAGCATTAATAATAGCAAACTCTAAAACACAAAATGCTTTTCCTTGTTTTGTAGTAGCCATTTGTTGACAGGCTTCGTGGTATTCAACTAAGCAACTGAGACAAAACATAACCTTGTCAAAACAAACTTATAAACACGCCCTTTCCATTTTTGTAACAATCAGCTGTTTGAAAATCACGGAAACAGACGTACCAACCGTTTAGTTTTGCACCATTTTGATATTTGCACAGAGTTTCTAATGGAGCTTACATTGAGCATTTGTAATGCATATAAATGTGTTTTTTAATGTAAATTAAAACTTCTTAATATCAGAAAAAGTTTTATTCTGTTTTCATGATTTTGCAACTCAGAGTATGCAAATGAATTAACCTTACTTTTGCACCATTCTTTTTGAATAACCCTGTATTAAATCGAACCACGAGTTTCAAATTGGCGGCTCTTTCAAAGTTTCAAACCTAAATTAGGCTAAAAAAATGTCAAGAATCCTTTTTTTAGCCCGTTTGATTCCATTTCGGATGGTGTAACTGTTAAAACAATCGGATGAAGGACAGTAGCTAAGTTAAAGATAATTACAGCAAATGTACATACAATATTTCTGTGTTTACTGTGTCGGTGTATGATGTAGGGTTGAACAAACCAATTATTACACATAACTTAACTATTACCCTTAATCCGATTGTTTTGAAAGTTACACCATCCTAAAGAAAATCAAAAGGGCTACAAAAAAGGTGTCTTGACATTTTTTGTTAAAAATGTACGGTTTTTGATTATTTAGGTTTGAATTTTTCAAACAGCCGCCATTTTGAAGCTCATGATTGGATTTTATCACTTATTTTTCTTGAGATATAACATTGTTAGGTTAAACTTCACGTCAAGTGTGAACTCAATCAGTCAAACCGTTCTCTAGATAAGAATTATTTTGTACAAAAAACAAAATGGCGGATATCTAGAAAACGAGGCGTTTTCGGGTCTGTGTTTATATGAACTTTTTTTCTTATTTTGACCCATATAACCATTATTCAAAGATTGGCACTTTACTTATGGGGACACCCTGTATATTGTTAAATACTGTAGGTACTGTAATTTCATTTTTAAATCATTCAAATTTCTCTAAAACAACAACTCATTATATACTCTTTTTTTTTTAATAAACAAAGTAAAAAGATTTAGTTTGGACTCTAAAGCAAAAGTATGAACATTTTTATTGCAAACTAAAAATAACTTTATTAAATAACTTTCCTTTCCCTAGTTTTAATTTAACGGATATTTCACATTTCACTTGTATAAAATAAGTACAATAATGAGATATATTACTTCAAGACGAGTCCTATTGTTGAACGGAGTGAGAGGGCGAAAAACAAATTGATAGTGTAATTCCATCCTAAATATCCAGTATGTTCTTTGACTTAAACCAAATGTATGTGCAACTTTCCGGGAACTTTAGGGATCATTTCTGATTTACAATTCAAATATTGTAACGTTACTACGGTACTGGCGCTATTCCAAAACTTTCCTGATAAGGTAGTGTAGTGCACAAAACCATGTTCAGAGAAGGAAATTTGAATAATAATATTGTTCCGTGTCCTTTACAAATGCAAAAGAAATTTAACCTCATAAATTCCAATTGAGTTTGGTAGCAAAATTAATATACGTTGTACTGATTAGCAGTGGAACAAGTTTATTTTGTAATACGTTTTCTCACACGAATCGCATTATGATATAATCAATACTTTAAATTTAAAAAAAATATGTATCTCTATTTATATTCATACAAATTTTATTGCTTATTACGTATAAAGATCAACATACTTTACTGTTCACACGAATATAATATTATTAAAAGTATATTATTTTACAACAAATAAAATTGTAATCAGAAGTTGTATGTTATTTTTAGTGTACATAGAAACCCCGACATCTTGTACCAAATCTTTTGAAATACATTTTCTCAAAATAATAATTGGCTTTAGGAAGAACCGAATACTACCCTTCAAACTGTTGTTTTATATAACAGATGCATTAACCGTAATAAGGCCACTTTATGTGAGAAAACTCTTAGTATTTATTTATTACAATCATCATTACATTAACCAAAACAACTCAAAGATCAGCTTAGAAGATAGGTTATTGAGCAGGTTATCATCTATGTACAGGTGAAGTCGATGTAGGCCTTCTCGGAGTACAGAGTTGCAGGTCTTTTAAAATCTATGTTGAGCCAAGTAAGTCATTCAGGTGGTTTACCGTGTTTTTTTTTTATGGAATTGTTAAGTTTTATAAAAGTTTAGTTTGTACAATTGTAACGGATATCTATCAAATGAAATTACGTAAAAATGATAAACCTACTTTCCTAAATGATAAAACTCCTGTATGCAACCAAGCTGAACCACTTCCACAAACAGGCTATATGCCAGTATGAGGTAGATTTTCTTTAATTTTAAAATTGTGAAAAAAGTATTATTTGAGGAAATTAATAAATAACAAATAAAATAAATAATGCTATTTCTTTTAGGCTGAGTAGACCAATACAACTTTAATTTACCTTTTATAGTTTATTTAATGATTGAAATACCAATACTAGCACTATAGGCTATGATGAATTCATACCTTCAAAATTCGCCCATTTTCTATTTATATATAGAAATAAATTTAAATATGTAAACAAATCGGCTAATACTCGGGTTGAATTTGAGAGCTCACTTACTCTAGTTAGTTGAAAATAGCTTACTCTATCAAAATAATTCCTACTGGGAGCACTGGAGTACTTCAAGTAGACTTGAAACCGAGAGTGAGGCAAATAGTTGAGACATAATCACACACTATTGAGGCATCAAACAACCCTCTCCATAGATTCACAACTGCAATAAATATAATACACTATTAGGGGTATTAAAAACTTAAAATTTGAAACATGTTTAAAAGAAGGAAACTGGACTAAAGCAGCAAAATCTCGCCCAAACTCAAAAATGTACTCTGCTATTATTACAATTATTAGAATACTTCATTCAAGTGAATTCATAGACTAAATCTCTAATGAAGAGGAATTCCCAAAACTCTAACGTCTTCCTATCATACAATTAAAGTATTTACACATCTACCACTTGTTACCGATACACCTATTAGTCAGAGTAATCATAGTAAAATACGAACAATGTCATGGAAATTTAAGGAAGTTAGTAGAAACAAATAATATTAAAAAATGGAAACAATGGAGTTTAAAAATAACAACATTAGACCATGCATTTTTTGAATAACATGTATTGTTAAGTAATATGTTAGCTTAGACCCACATATTGGCATTAGCTTAGAAACCTCCCTAGAAAACCTAAAATTAGGAGGGTAATAAATAATATATTAATATATTTTTTAGAATTTAAAATTAAAATCAAATTATTATTAAAAAAAATGTGTTTATATTTTTTTTGGTGGTTACATTATTTATAATAAACTAACTTACGTGTGTAATAATTTTTAATTGCACAACTTTTCTTAAAATAATTGTTATTAACATCGTTCTTTTATATAATCAGTAGCATTGAGTCAACGCCGAATTTCATAAAAGAAAAAAAAATTTCTTTAATAAAACCACAGAAGGCCTCTAAAAACGGGCGAAATTCAACAACTTCCATGGGTAAAGGAAAAGTAGCACTTCCTCTTTAACCCAGTCGGTGTAGGTTACAACTACCAGTAATTTGAATTACGGCTGATTTTTTTTTATAAGTACCTTAAAGTATGCAGATTAATATAAAAAAAGTTTACCAGTCTATCGATTTCCCAAACTCAAAAATAATCGAAAAACATTTTTTTTTTATATTCCTTAATATTTTGAGCTGGGATGAAGATAAATAAAAATAAAAATACCACCGTGTAGGGGAAGTATTTTTCAATAAAAAAGGTAATTTGTATTTATTTCGTCCGAGCAATGGTTTGTCTGAAATAAATTCGATAATACAGGTATGTATTTTGCAGCAGCGCGACTCGGCCGCACGGCTGAAGAAATATTTTTTGAAGCGCGGCCCAGTGTATTATAAACTATTGCATAGTTATTATGTATTAAATAAATAGTTGTAATAGGACGTTTTCAAGAGGAAAGTGTCAGCTTTACGATGGCATGTTTTTTTTTCAATCTTTGTAATTTTCTACAGAATATAAATTAAAATAACAACTACTAATTTGTATTAAACGTTAATTATAAAATTCCCTTAACAACGACTCTCAAAAAATAAATGTCGCCACCTCTACAAACATTCCAATATATTTTTTATACAAAAATTCTGAAGAAATATCCTGTAATATAAAATATATTATTCACTTATGAAGGCCAAATCTATAAGTAAATAAATGATAGTTGTAGCTTTGTAGCGTACATAATGAGAGAAATTTATAAATTACTGGCAAAGTTAGGACCACAAGTTCTCCTGTTTCAATTAATCCCTTTAAAATAAACATTTCCATTTGAATTATTATCAATCAAAACTAGATACACAAAAAGTTAAGCTTAATTCGCTTAAAATAATCTCTTCAGATACAGAGAGAATAACGTCCTAACCGTTGTAACCTGTACTTCAATTTACAAATACCAATTTATATCACTCATCACTCATCTTCAAATTTTTCAATATTTTCTACTTATTCTTCATTTTAAACTTATTCTTAATTTTGAACTTGATTTTGTTAAATTTAACAACTTAAAACAGTAACATCACAATTTGTTATGCACTTTTTTAAGTATCGTTTTTTTTTCGTAGACGTAGTAAAAATTATTGCATTAAGTGACTTTCGTTTATATAATATTATAAATATGTTATATATAAACCTATATATAGAAATTTTGTGAGAGAATGAAATATAATCTGTTTTAGTCATAGAAAGAATATATTATTTAGTTCAGCAAATATCAAACTAGGTTGCCAAATAAAATGATGGTTTATTAATAAATAGTATTTCTATGTATTTCTAGTTAACGCAAATGTCACAATTTACGTTGTAAACGACTTCCACATGACGTCTTTGTTTCGGTAAAAAATATAAAAGCGAGGGCTTTGTTTTGAGATCTCATTGTTTCAAAGTGAAACTGTTGTCGAGAGACATGATGTGAAGGTACTTCCCCTGGTATCGCTATGGTAACCGAAGTCTCCCCTCCCTCTCAGAGGCAGGCGGAGGCGCAGGTTCCACAGTAAGATGCGATATGGCACGCG
This sequence comes from Philaenus spumarius, assembly GCA_018207615.1. Classification (NCBI taxonomy): domain Eukaryota; kingdom Metazoa; phylum Arthropoda; class Insecta; order Hemiptera; family Aphrophoridae; genus Philaenus; species Philaenus spumarius. The sequence goes on along the minus strand of JAGFPH010000614.1, from coordinate 438,559 downwards.
GCTCTCTTTTGTCTAGACACCGGAAGTGAGCATCCTAAAGACTTAGGCAGATTAATCAGCTAAATAATAGCGCGTGTAAAGTGAACTGCACAGAGTTGGGTTACGTCATCTTCCGCTTCTTTGTAAATCGAGTGTTTACTGAACGACGTCAGCATTAAGCCGAGACTGTCTCACCTGTTAAGAGTGTGCGATCGTCAAATAAAATTAATACTATTTATAATCAACTCCTGTAAAAGCGAGTGTACGTCCGTACGTACGTGAGTAACATATAATAAAACAGCTGATTTCACCCATCATCTGTAATACTTAAACAAACCCAGTGTAGATTATACTTTGAGGTTATGTTTGTAGCTTCAAACATTATAATTTCTTATGAAGTTGATTTCTTAAAATATGAGTTATAGAACTAAATCATGCTGTAATTAATACGTTATAATATTTGCTTTGAGGTTATAACCTTTATATAAATACACCCTTTTATCATAAAAATATTCGTTTTTACAAATTTAAATACCTATTCATTTAATTTCTGAAACATTTGTACATCTTCGTATAACATATAAATATAATGGATTATTTATTTCTTCACTATAATATTAATAACTTCTAAATCATTTGATCTATCACCATCAATATAAAATAAAAAGCAATTAGAATATGATACTTTTATAAATATATAATAACGTAACGGTACATAAATAAAAAATTTTAACAAATACGCCTAGGCCCTATAGTTTTATAATCTTTATAATTGTACTCATTTACCGAGTTAAAAATCCCGTCAGCATAGTTAGGTAGGCCTAGATGAAGTCTGTTGTTTTTAAATACGTAGCATTTTGTATCAATGATGTATTTCTGATGAGTATCTTAATAACTAATCTGCCTGTGATTTTTCACTGCTTACTAGTAGCTATATATACTATTAAATAAAATATATTACAAGAAGTGGTAGTCTTTCAGCTTGGAAAAATGAAATTATTGCTAGCCTTATCCTATGTAGGCGTGAAGCTAAAGTAACAAAGATTACTAAAGCAGTAAGTACAGATTACTGAAAACTACAAAGACTATAATATTCTAAAGCTAAAAGTTAAATTTAATTTCGTTTTATTCATTTTAAGTTAGAATTATAACAATTATTACATAATTTTTATTTTGCTTAATAATAATATTAATGTCTTTAACAAATATTGTTTTCTAGTTAAAAAACATCTTTCTTGCCTTAGTAATTGATTTTTAATTACTAATTGGCCTAAAGTTATATAGGTTCATAATAAGCCTAAACAATATCTGGCTGATTATAAATTGCTAGATAATGTTCCATTTGAGCCCTCATTTACATGTGCAATAAGCCAGCTAAATACTCTGTATATCTTCATAAATCACCCTATATTATTTTTCAAGAAGAAACCTTGGTATTCTCTTGTTCTTTATTACAACTCATTATGAATAATAATGTAATATCATAACAATAGTCCAAACTACTTTAAACAATATTTAGTGGTAATTGGTAAAAGTTAAAATAATGAACGTGATGGTGATGTTATGTCTGTCCTTCATATATTATATTATAACAGAAGTTGAAGTAATCCTTACCATAATGATAGAGTTTTGTATCACAAGTGGGATTATAACAAGTTGAATAGAAAGCATCATTAGAAGAGTCTGATAACTGTAGACAGAGTCTAAATCTCTTGAGACAAGAATTCAGAGTTTCATCGTCAGTTACATTATCGATTGCTATCAAAGACGAGGGAAGGGAGGGGAAAAAGACATACTTCAACAAAGAGACCTCTTTTGTAAATAAAATAACCTCTTCAAAAACAAGTATCTAATGTATTAGAAATTATCAGTTATTAAATATAGTTAATTGCTTATTTGGAACAGATAACTCTTTATTTAATCATTTTGTTTACGCAAAATCCTGAATACGAAAAATTTTTAGAATTTACTATTCGCAAAGTACCACTTTAGTTTACTATATTTTATTATATAAGTTGGATTTATCACTAATGCTTGGTAAAAATATTTGTTAAATAACGTTTGTTCTATAATATTGTTATTAATTTACTATTATTCTTCATTTTAAGAAAAGTAAGTTTATTTATTTGTAAGTTCTATCTATTGTTAGGTTTCTTGCTACATACAGACAAATAATTCTGCAGAATTTCAATTCAAACATATAAATTCTCGTATTAATAAACTCTCAAATAATTAATAAATAACTAATGAGCTTGACTTGTGAGAAAGTAACTTAGATAAAATAAAACCTTAACACAAAATCTCATAATAAATACGTTTACTAACCTAAACGTATTTATTGTGAGATTTTGTGTTCAGGTTTTATTTTTTCTCAAATAATTGTTATATAGGCTTACTATTCATTGAATTATTCTCCTTGGATTTGTTGGTGTAAAATGATTAGATCAATATTATCACTAATTGTTCTCATTTATTGAAGAAAATGTATTTCAGAATTGTTAATTAATTGTACGAGTATATGTGTCGTTAACATTCCCTTCTTTGAGTTTATTCTAGAATATCCTGCAAAGAACTTTATTATCCACCTGCATGCTGTACACCAGTGTGTGTTTTTATTACCGAAACAAACCATTTCCACCCCCCCCCCTCCTGCCGTATTATTTGTGTAAAATGTTCGTTTTCCTTTGAACATATGTAAGTTTTTAACAAACCATTTAAATCTAAAAAAATATTAAGGTCTTATGTGAACTCCTTTAAGGTATGTATGGGTTGACCAACTTATAAAACTAAAGTTTAGAGATACAAACGCAATGCAATATTACGGTAACACGTTAGTTGTATTCTTATTTGTGTTAGTTCGTTCTATTAGTGTGTATATAATCCATGCTTTAATGAATTTAAAAAAATATATAACTTATACATTTAAATCATTGAACCACCTAAACCTAATGTTTAAAATCTTAGAGACGACTATACTACAAACACATATATTATGCTAGACACCATTTTCTTCTAATGTCAACTTTATTTTTCTTGCTATTTTCCGAAGAATCTAACTACATGCGATATTTCTACCTAACTAGAAACGTCCCTAACATTTTATCCATGCAATTTTGCAATTTAATGAAATAACTAAGAAACGTATAATTGCCACTATGGTGAGCAGTTTAAAAAGTAAGTTAAATAGAAACTAATGTATATATCCATAGATGGATTGAAACTAGTCGAATCTACACGGATAACTTCTACTTCATCTAACACCACTAATGATTACGGGAATGTAGTGCAGTGTATTATGAGTGCAGTGTATGAATGTAGTTAACAAGTGGAGTTGAACCTTTGCTTGCAGACATCCTCATAGTAGTGAAATAGGAACTATCCATAGAGGGATTGTTTTAATTAGTCGAATCTACAAGACTAACTTCTACTTAATTTAACACGACTATTGAGGCCGGGAATATAGTGCAGAGTACTATGAATGTACTGTACGAGTGTAGTGCATGCGTGTATCCAACAAGTGGAGTTGAACCTTTGCTTGCAGACATCCTCATAGTAGTGAAATAGACTATGTACGTTATCTTATTCGGATTGCAGTCATGTATTTTCGTTTATGCAGAAGATTTTGGGAAGTCTGGTGTTTTATATAAACATTTTTTAAGCAAATTAAATATTTAAAAGAAAGATGCAATCGATTATGATTCAAACACGTATTTATCATAAATTCAAATATATACCTAATCACAAAACTAATATAACCCTTAAATAGTTTTCCAGTCATGTCGCTTCCATTTGATAACGGTCATTTTAATTTAAATGTGTTTTAATAGGCTTACATATTTTACTCTAATGTCTTGTTTATACAAATATTTATTTTAGTTTTAAAATTAATTCTACTAAAGCATTACATTAACCATTGTACTAACTTAATAGCTTGAATTATTTTTAATAAGCCAAATTAAGATATAAGAAGTCATGTTTTTAATACTATAAAAAAACGGATCACTGGATTTTGAAATGTATTTGCCATAGAGATAGATTTACTGAATTTAATTCAAATACAATCATTGAAAACTTTGTACACTTGCTTTTATTCGCCTCCCATTGTTAATTATGTTCAACTCAAAGTGTTGCATACCTAAAAATATACTAATATTCGTACAAACAATTAAGAAAAATTAAATTGCTTTTATCATTTTGTATGAAGTTTGTAAAAACAAATAAAAAATAAAAGCACAGTATAGTAATGCCATCCGCATTGCGAGTATATCAAATATAGCGTGAGATTAAAGTCTCAAATAAATGAAACTCAAAGTACAGTACTGCAGATATTATTGTACTTTATAATCAAGGATTATTGTATTGATCGTTACTTAACTCACCGACATTCTAACTGCTCAAGGTGAGTGTAGTATAGGCCTACATTAATACTTCAACAACTACGGTATGTGTTGTATTACACAATGTTAACGATTGCGGGTTAGACTTAATACATAAATACACCTGCTTGTTTATTTTAACTTTTACTCAATATGATTTTCACGAACTTCAAACAACATAACTATATTATAAATAAACCTTATCTAGATACATGTTTATGTGGTTGCGTTTAAATCTAAAAAATGCTGTAAAAAGTAAATGATACAAACTAAAAAATTAAATATTCAACGAAAAAATCTGCCACGCATGTATTTACCTATCCGTAAGGCGAAGGCTTAAAAAGGATAGCAAACAACTAATTAATAGCTTCCATTCTCTGTTTGAAACTATCATTTATAAATGATGGATGTTCAATTTTATTATTATTGATTATTCGAACATTTGCCCCCCAAAGCTTCCAATTGCCATCAAACAAATATAATTAGGATTTGAAATCCTCGCCTTTCTTACCACACTCCGCTAATATTAAGATACATATGTCCCCCTAAAAATACATTTTAACTTTTAAATTTTATTGTAAAATTTCGGTTTCTGAATGTTTTAAAAATAATAACGTTTCGGAGGGGACATCGAGAACATAGCGAAGGGGGCAAAACAATTCTGCGGGAATAAAGATTTGTTACTTTAACTTTCAGACCAAATTAAAAGAAAGATGTCGTCTTTGTAAAGAAAATCTGAACAACGCTTAATGGAAAAGTAGGATTTGTTTAAAGTACTTACCCGAGGTTTACGCTTTGCTGACCAAAAGGCTTAAAACTTCCTAAAAGTACATCTATAAATTTCAAATACTAAAAGTTTGTTTAACAACTGCTCTCTTAGAATCCTACTTTTGAATTTATTGTACAAGTCTACACTTTTGAACTGTGAGCACTTTCTTTATATTTTAATTGCATTCAAGGAGTAGAGAAAGCTGTGCACAAACTAAATGTATATATATATATTTTATATAGTACATATATATATATTTTACTAAACATGTTTATTTTTAAATTCAAGTCAAAACTAACACTTTTTACCTGAGTAGCAATTACTCATTTCAAATCAAAAATGCTGCCAATTTCTTCTGATTTTAACTCGTTAGCAATGGCATCATATTAAGGAAAACGAGAGCTTATAAAGTAATAGTACTAAAACTTGATTTTACATAAGCAAGTAAAGCACGAATAAAAACATTAATAACAATTTACGGGTTAACAATAAAACAGATTTGAATAGAGGAAAGTATCAACAGAAGACAAAGGTCACACGAGAGACTTGTCAGAGAACCAATTAGTCTTGTACATTATAGTGTTGTAATATGAGGTACGTCATCGCTTGAAGAGTAAACGTGTTCTATTGGCACTTATTGACGCCTACATAATACGGAATAACTTAGTACTGTTTGGCAGTACCAATGATTTCTTTTCTAAAACAAATTAACAATTATTGTTAATATTACATAGGATAAATTTGAACATGTTCTATCATCCAAGTTCTAATCCTACCTCACCCCATTAAATTAACAGTTGCAGATAAAAATAACTTCAAATACAAAATATGTTTTAATCAGGCTATTTAAAATCATTTGTTTTATAATATACTGCTATTAAAACTAAATTTTGTTCAAGTATTTATATAACGCGCGATAACGAGATTTGTGAGTACATAATTTTTTCCCGTAGTAGTTTTTACTCTAAGATTACTCCAACATGTTTAACAATTTTAAAATGAACAACGCAATATCAATTATTGCAATACTCTGAGATATTTATTAAAATGAACCAACGCAATATCAATTATTGCAATACTCTGAGATGTTTATTAAAATGCGTCACAAATTTACACGTTGGCCCTCTAACATGTTTTAAAAGACAAGCTGATGTAGGCCTACTTAAAGTAAAAGAAGCTATTTTATTTTGGCAATCGTTTGAAACCAAGTCCTGTATGAAGTGAATATGGAATTGGTGTTTTTATGTAACTTATTATACATTTAATTTTTTTATTTAAATTTTATTTTTGTTTGTAATTGTTGCCTTTTTTCTATTCTTTAACCAGTTAGTTTGTCCAACTTTGTCAAGTTGGCTTTTACTGTAATAGGTAAAATTGGTACTATAATTTAATTTTATATCTCTATAAATTTGGGTGTTTTGTGTATATTTTCTAAAAATTCGTTTTAAAACCCAATTTCAAATTTATTTCACAATATTGCCCATCAGTAATGCACTAATCTATTTTTCATACCGCGCCAGCTGATGAATTTTAGACAGATGGTATTAAATCAGACCAAACAACTGTTCAATACAAAATACTTACTATTACTTAATTGCAATTCCTATTTGCCTCTATAGGTCTTCATTACTGTTTACACCACGAGTTGGTGCAAAAATGACAAACTAGTTATTGAGTTATCTTGAGTTGCATAGTAATTCGGGATGTACTTGACTACATTCAACAGATATCATATAATCTTTGTGTTGACATTCCGTAGCAATTAATTAATAAGCATTACATTCCTTCTCGCTTCCGAAGGAAAGTTATAATTCTTTTCCGAATGTACTAATAGTTAAATTCTTAAACAAAATTGTGATTATTTACTTAAAAAATAAGTAAAAATATAACATTTTGGTTATGTATGGGCTCGTAGGATACCAAATATATGGCCTTAACGTAATTAGACAATATTAAAAGTTCATCAGTAAAAAGATCAAGTAGGCTATGATTAGAAAATCTAGGAAGTACATTTCTCACTTACTGTAATTTATCCTTCATTCTATAAAAGGTGATTGATGCCTCCTGCGACTGCAACTGTTGTATTGGATAATTAAATAAAATAGAAAAGTAAATGTTAATATAATCCCGGTAAATTTTAAACTTTAGTCTATAACTACTTCGTTGTTCATATTACCAGCAACTTTACTTAAATGGTAATCTTCTATAAATTTGCTTAAAGTAACCAAGAAATTACAATTTCTTTCTAGACAATTGCCTTGGAATTTTGGAATTTTGTTTTCTGTTGATAACTTGGTGATTCCTGAGCCTAGATAAAAAATAAAAAATAATAGTGTCATTGCAAATGTTGCTTCAGTTCAATTTGCATCTAAATATGGCTTTAAAAGTAAGAATCAGGCGGTGATATCCGCTCAGAATTTTCGCCTAAAAAAAGAAGAAAAATAGTATCTCCAAAATGGTTGATTTTGTGATTTAAAAACAAATGTGAAATACTTGCAGCTCTTAAATGATTAAAAAATAATAATAATCCGTAATATTTAAAACGCTAGGTATATCAAAGTCCCTTAAGAATTAATTTTCTTTGGAGACATTTGGAGCTGGATGACACGTTGAAAAAATGCATAGTGATTTGCTAATACATCTTCTTTAAGTTTTAAATCACTGGTGAGTAATAGTCTTTTGCCACTATTGTACTTTTTAGTAACATCGTACAGTCATTCATATTTCAATCGCCCTAGGCCTATGTATTTATTCATAAACAAATCACATTAACAAGAATAATCTACGAGCTTACTTTAAATAAAGCAGTTGCATTCCGATTTAAATCTTTCAATGTTCAAGGTTTGGAAATAAAGTAGGCTATAACGAATAATTTAATAAAAATATATTTTGATGAATTTAAAACATTCAGAAGAAATCACCTTTATTTTAAAATGGTTAAATAATTTTAACTTTTCGCGGACTGGACTAGCTGACGGAAACCCCATAATCTCATTGTTTTAATTATGTTTTATCATCGATAATTTATTATACCACATCTCAGTATCTCACTATTACAAGAACCAATGCTTATAAAATCTAAGTAATCAGCTAATCATGTTGAACGAACATTTTTTTTCAAATATTGGAGGCATCCCTTTGACTCGGTTAAGGGCATACGGAACATAGTCAAATGTGAACGTTCGGCGCTCACCATTGGACGCTCATACGTTTGAACAACTGCCACACCATGTGACGAACCATCAAACGTCCAACGTTGGAAGGTGTTCGTAGCATCGTGTAGAACCGGCTTTAGATAAATAATTCAGAACAAATGTGTTTTCTTTTACTTTGGCAAAATAATTATGGTACGGATAAAGATCTCACATTTAACAAAATAAAATCACACGTATACTATTTACATTTAATCTATATAATAAAAATGAAATGCTGATCGTTGGTAAGAGCATCACTTGAGAACGGCTGGACCAGTTTGGCTATTTTTTTATTTAAAATGTTTGTAATAGTGCAAATTTGTTTTTCATCGAAAGAAAAATTTGAAAAGTTTCCGGAAAATGTTCAAATTTGGGGAAAACAACATCGTTTTTTCTATGAACTCGACACCATAACTCACGAAAAAAGCTGTTCTGATAAAATGCTTAGAAACACATGTTTGTTTAAATTTATTTCTATAGCAACTTTACTTAGCATAATTATTTGTATCAGTTTATTATTCTTAAAAACCAATAGCTTTCTAAGTTAGATTAGCAAACAAAACTCAAAAATGCTTACTAGGGCTATATTAAAATTCAATTCAAACATCGGTTGTTACATATTGTAAATAAAAACAGCTGATTTGGAACAAAACTGAACATTTTTTGGTCAGTAGTCCTGCAATGAACCAAAACACGTTTATTTGCAACCAATTTGGCACGTTAATTTTATTTAGAATCAGTTAATTATTCTTCACAACTATAAGTTTTTTTTTAGATTAGGTAAAAGCAAAAAAAGTTTACTGTATTATAAGTCAAACATCTAGATCCAAATGTCTTAACGTATGGATACGAAGTTAATGTAAATATCCAATTTATAATGAGCTAATTATTATTCTTCACAACTATTTAAACCATTTTTTTAGATAAAACCAAACAATAGGTTTACTGTATTATATGATAGGATATCACATGGATAAGTAGTTGTAAATCTCCACCTAAAAAGGTAATTTATCATATAGCATTGCAATGAAGTAAATAGTGGTGACACAGCAAATCACTCGAATTAAAGCATTTCTTTGTGTTTTGCTATTCACATTAAATTCTGACTTAATTCAATTTTAATTTTAATTTTTGAACAAACCGCATGATTAAAAGTCGATCACATTCCATACACATCACACATTTCGAGCATTTCAGCGGTGTAGGCCTACTAACTCGCTTGGAAAATTTCCAATCAGCATTCTTCTGAATGTAGGCCTACTTCTCCTCAAATTTAATATCCATTTTCACAATCGTTAATAGGTACAATGATCATTTTGAAATAAGTTTTTTGTCTTCATTTTTACTATTTTTCAACAGCTTTTCACAAATTTACAAAAAGATGGCAAAAAAAATGTATTACAATTTGGACAGGACAACGTCTGTCGGATCAGTTAATAAAATATTTCTTATAAAGCCAGTTTATTCATATGTGTATGATTTAGCAAATTTAATATTTTAGTTGAAATGTGAGTCAGCAAGGTGTACAGTAGGCCTACATAAATGCTCACAACGTCGCCAATTCATTTAGGAATACATTTACGCGAATAAAATGAATGCACTTAAATTGTAAAATACTTGACGATTTAGTATGCACCAAATTGAAGTTAAAACAATGTAAATAAAACATTGACTTTTCAAAAATATACATGAGGTTTCAAAACAAAACAATATGTTCTCTGTCCACAGTTACGTTAAATTTGTAAGTTTGATGTAGCCTATTTTTCTTTTTGAACAATATTCAAGACATGATAATGTACTGTATTTTTATATAATTATAAAAACGAATGTATGTTTCTTTGTCTTCTATAGACTCAAAAGCTATTCGACCTGTTTCACTAATAATTTCACAGTTTATTCATAATCAATATTGTAGCTATCCCTATACAATACAAAATAAATTTCACTAGCTTACTACAAACTATAAATCTAAATTGGTGTAATATTAATCTTAAGCGACATAAAAACCATTTGAAATTCGATTACTTAAGTGAAAGTAATGAAATAGAATACCTAACTACCCTTAAAATTCAATAATAAATAGTCGATAAGTTTACTTTTTTCTATATGTTATTCTCAAAAACTACTCAACTAATTTCACAAGTTCAACTTATTTGTACCAGGGTTGTTTAGAGAGTATGGTCACTACAGTGAAAGAGATTACAATGGAGTAGCTACCCCTATACAAAATAAATAAATAAATTGCACTATTCTCCCACAAACTATAAATCTAAATATGTACGTAGTATTATTCTTTAGTGGTATAAAAACCATTTGCAAGTCAATCTAATGAAATTTAACAATACCTTAAAATTAAATCAAGCAATAGCGAAGCGTTGCCAGGTCCACTAGTCTATCTATATATATAAAAGCCAAATCCACTGACTCACTGATCACGATTTCTCAAAAGCTACTGAATGGATTTTAACGAAATTTGATATGCAGCTTCCTCTAGTACCATAGGTGCTCACTAAGAAAGGTTTTCAAAAAATTCGAAATTTTAGTGGGGTTTGGGGGGGTCAAAGTTACTAAATCACGATTTCTCTAAAACTACTGAACGAATTGGAATTAAATTTGGTACGCAGCTTCCTCTACTGCCGTAGGTGCTGCCTAAGAAAGGGTTTCAAAAAATTATAAATCTTAGGGGGGGCTTGGGGGGGTCAAAGTTACTAAATCACGATTTCTCCAAAACTACCAAAAGGATTGGAATGAAATTTGGTATATAGCTTCTTCTAGGGCCATAGGTTCTTGCTAAGAAAGGTTTTCAAAAAATTAGAAATTTTAGAGGGGTTTGGGGGTTAAAGTTACTAAAAAAAAAAAACACTGAACGGATTGGAATGAAATTTGGTATGTAGCTTCCTCTAGGGCCCTCTCGCTAACGAAGGTTTTCAAAAAAATCAAAATTTCAGGGGGTTTTGGGGGCTCAAAGTTGATAAAAATCCCCATAAGAAATACCTAGTGTGATATATTTATTTATATATATTTTTTTGTTTGTTAATATACATTTAACTTTGATTTGTCTATCCGTGCAAAGCCGGATCGGACCAAGCTAGTAAGTTATATTTTTAAAACCACACGATGTAACTGTATATAGAATAAGTGCATACTATCACGTTATTTCTTTGAATTATACAGATATCCTACATATATCTTTATTTATAGCCTGTATAAATATCTCGAGAATATGAGAGTTTAATTTTTTTTATTCAAGACAATTCAAACAAAATGGCTACTGCTGGCGGTGAATATATATGGTTTATTTTGCTGTTTTGTGTACCAGGAATTTGAATTTTACAGAGGGGTTCTTAATATAAACAGTAAATAATAATCAGTGTAGTTTTTGAGCTCAGTTAAAAAATGATTTCATTACTACGTAAACTTACTTTTATTATTATCAGTATACTAATTTACCTAAACTTACGTTAATAACCACGACACTAAGGACGTTTAAGAACATTGGTGTTGGTGGAGGTGGGTGTGTGTGTTTTATCCGTAGAAAATAAAATATTGAATGTGTTTAGTTTACACACACCCAAGAACTTTAATTTATTATTTTTCAAAAACAAAACCAGCGATAAACTAGAAACATACCGAAAGTCGTTTTTTAATCATTTCTAACATTAGCAAGTATTATTTGAAGCTTAAATTTCTAATAGAAGAAGAAAAAAAAACATTAGTGTAGGACTAGACGACAAACATGTATTTTTAGCATCTGAATGTATTTAATATTAGTGCAATTTGACCGACAATCTGTGCTTCAGCTTTATGGAAAAGTGAGTGTATATTTCTCGTATTTGTAATAATTTGAAGGGTACCCATTAAAACAACCACGCGCATATATTCTGAGAGTACACACTTTACTGGGTCTAAAAACAAACACAAACACTCTGTTGCGCACAAAAATTAGACCAGTTAGATTGTCTTAAGGGGGCGCTTCCCTGCCCGCCATATTGAATCTGATTCCCATAAGAGCAATGCTACAGAATAAGTCATTTTTTCCGTTAATTCGTGGAATAAATTTCAAAATTTGGTTTCATTTTGAAGTACTGTCATATGCGGATGTTGATTGCCGAATACATTTTCAGAAACCGTTTTATTGTTTTCATAAACGTATGATATAAATAGTAAAAAATAGTAAACTTTATTAATTTTTTTCTCAGTTGCAACAAGAGATATTTCAAAAATCCTTAGCAATCAACACCCACAATCTATTTAACAAAAACAGCACAAAAATATGCTTAATAGTGAAGGTATGTTTTGGTTATTTAACATTGAAATTGGTACCCAATATCGTAGTTTTGAATGTGGAGAGCCGAGCCTTAATTGGAAGCCTACCATGTAAACTGTATGCAATAACTAGAAGAAAGGGGTTTGAAATAATCATTAATTCTTACACTTTTGACTCTCGTAGTTACTGGTTATAATAAATATTCTTATTCTTATTAGAATTGCTTCTTTGTGACTTTTGTACATACGTATGTTACAATATATTATTACTGAGTTTTCAGCTCCATCCTAGAAAGGAAATATATATAAATTCCAGTTTGTGTACTTTAAATATTTGATTGTTATTACTGTTTGTGCATATATTTTTTGAATAGGCCTAAGCATACACCAGTTCTTTAAATATTCTTAGTTTTAATATTTACCTATATAAATCTATTTATCTATATTATCTATTTATTTCGATGCCAGTACAATAATGACAACGTAAAAGGTACTGCATTTAATAAAATATAATCGGTTTACCAAACTTTACGTACATTAAATATGAGCAACGTAAATACAAATAAAGTTACTTTTAATTCAGTTAACTTTGGGGAATATTAGTTTTATTACTTTGCATTTTTTCCTTTACGACTCCAAACACATCAATTCCGGCCATTACAATGCTGTGGGGTGAAGTGCCCAACAAAATGCGGCATCCTTCCATGACACAGCGACTTGCCAATCCAATAATTCCTTTCTCTTCGACTTCTCCGTTTGTAAATTTCTCTTGTGGATGTTCATCATCTGAAATAGTACAACATGGTTGTGTTTTATTCCATTTTGTATTTTCTTTCCATTCTCTATTTACCTGACCTCCTATTTCTTGGCTTAGATGAGTATCTACTCTGCTATTGACTTTGATCATAAAGCCAGGTCTGTCTGTTAAAGATAAATTATATGATTTCCTTCTATCTCCTAATGAGTTCATCTTATCTCGATTGTCATCTTTCTGTAGTTGTCTACCATACGTCTTTGGTATTCTGAACTTACTTACATCAGATATGTTCGATCCATTTTGGGAAGCACTTTTTGAACTTAATTTAAAATACATGTCTCTTAAATGAAAACTTTCGTCTAAACTATTTGTCGGATTTTCGCATGTACATTTTTCTTGTGGACATTCAACATCTGCAATAGAACAACATGGTTGTGTTTTATTCCATTTTGTATTTTCTTTCCATTCTCGATTTACCTGACCTCCTACTTCTTGACTTAGAAGATCTACGCTGTTGATGACTTTGGTCATAAAGCCAGGTCTGTCTGTTAAAGATAAATCATATGATTTCTTTCCAGCTAATAAAGAATTCATCTTATCTCGATTGTCATCTTTCTGTGGTTGTCTACCATACGTCTTTGGTATTCTGAACTTACTTACATCAGATATGTTCGATTCATTTTGGGAAACACTTTTTGAACTTAATTTACAATACATGTCTCTTGAATGAAAACTTTCGTCTAAATGATGTGTCGGATTTCTAAGTTGTTCGTGCCTTACAAACCCATAGTTGTTTTTATTGCTTTTACTTAAACTTTTGTCTTTTTTATTGTTGCTAGTGCTATCTGACTGTTTCCTATTAACGTTTTTATTCGTTGATATTATTTTATCTTCTTCAGAATTTACCTTCTCAGATGCACGTTTTGGTTTAACCTTTATAGTTGTATTTGGCCTTAATCCATAATTTTCTTCAGCATTTTCGTTTATTAGCATGTTTAGTGTTTTACTATCGTTATCTTTAATCTTAATTTTATTCGTTACTTTTGAATCATTTATCTTAATTTTATCAGAGATATCAGATGCATTTGCTTTTGCGCTATGGTACACATGACTAGTTTCTATAGCTTTTGCAGTCCTGTTTGAATAGCTACTTTCAATTGTAACGCCACGTTGTTTAGGAACAGGCGTGGTAGTAAGAATATTTGACTCTTGAGTTTCAAATTTTAACTCGGTATTTATTGATGTTATGCCAACATTATGATAATCGCTGTCAACATGTAGTTGCTTTTTTGATGCAGTTTTGCGCGTTGAACCAAGTATTGGGATTATTGCTCTATATGAATCTTTGTCAAGCTTTAGGCCTCTTTCTGAACTTAAACAAAGTTCTTCTGATACTCCCTGTTTGATCGTCTTCCCTTGTGTATTCTTATCTTCTTGATTCTTCAACCTTGGACGACCTCCTGTATTAGTCGTTTTATTTTCAACAGATTTTGTATGTGTGTACATAGTTTTATCGTTTGCAGATCTGCTTCCTTGAGACGTATCTAAAGAAGTAGTAGGTTCTGTTGTTGGTTTTTGCTGAAAAATACTGCCAATGTCTTGTATATTAACATAAAACTTCTCATCGCCTTTGAGTGGCTTATATAGTTTGTCTTTGCGCCGATTGAATGTTTCTTTTCGCTTTTCATTTTGTTCATTTGGATATACAGCAATCGGAATGAATATTATATTAGAACTAACACTTGTTGAACTTTTAGTAAATCCCACTATAGGAAATATGTTTTCTTCCGATTCGCATTCTTCGGTTTCTTTAGTTGGTAAATCATCAAATGAAGTAACCGTTAACAATCTTTCACTTGTGTTTGCCTTATCTGGTCTTGGCCTCTTATCTATACAAGTCTTATCATCTCTTTTCTGAACACCATAAGTTTGTAGTTTTACTTGGCTGTAAGTTTCAGGTTTATCGTTGCGCATTGTCGATGAAGAGGTCACATCGCTTCGAGTATTCGGTGATTTTCTTGGTTCTGGCTTTTGGCTACATAGTTTTGACCAACTTTCGTCCCGGTTGTAACGACGCGTGTCTCTTTTACTATCACTTTGACGGAAGCGAAGTGTTGAACTATCCCGTCTACGACCATAACCTTGTTTTTCTTCTATACTATACTCGGAAACGGTATAATATTCACATTCGTACTTCGGTCTCCTTCTATTATGAGGTTGACGAACACTGGAAAGTTTCTCTTTCGGACAGCGGTCTCTTCTTCTGTGCTCAAGTATCCTATAACTGGTTTCATCTCTACTAACATTATCTGAACTAGAAGAGCGGTAACAAACTTGATTTTCCTTTTCCGCATCACTTCTTTTAAAAAGCTTAAGATTCTTCATTTACGGTGAAGTGGCCTACCTCTTTCTAAAACATGCAAACATCACAATTAATTCTTGGCAAGCAATGAATAATATAAGTCTTATGTTTTTATATCTCTAAATGTTATGTAGTCTACAACTGTTACATGTAATAGTTTAAACTGACATGTAACATTTCGTAAACAGTGCGTCCCCACTGGCTACTTACCAAACTAAAGTGTATAGTCTTTTATCGGAGAAGGTGCTGAAATTTACACATTATTTAAAAGTAAATTTTAATTTTATAAATGGTTTAAAACCATGTGTCCATTTTAAATACAAAGCTCAGCTGATTGAAGATGTTCAAATTTATTACAATAATCATCTGAATAATAATAATAATAATTTAATTTACCATGTTAGCTTTAAGGTTACGATGAATCCTAATCTTTATTAAAAATAAATTAAAATGAGAGGAAGTAGGAAGTAGAAAACAAATGAATAGTTATTTAACACCTAACCACATGTATATCAGCAATTGTTTTAAAACGTTAAGTGAAAGTATTTTTTGTATGTTTTACATTGTGTTTCAATAGTATACGTTACATAATTTATTTGGTAAAAACGCATTTGAATTTTACGGTATTACGATGTAACTTCAAACAATGTAACCCAGGCCCGATTATCCTGTTGTTTTAAAAGACGTATACATCATTCATCACAAGTCAATCAAGTCAAATCCAAAATAGTACAGCATGGCAATCGGGTTGAAGAAGTATTTTACATTATTATGCCTTGATATAACTATTTTCTGGCAAACATTTGTATAGTGCTTGTAAGAAAACTGCATCTATATGGCAAGTAAAACCGCATCTTTGGTTAGAATTGAACGGGAGAGGGCTCGCGTCGTAGACCATGTGGTAGGCTACTAGGTTCTATCCAACAATGTGGTTGGGGAAATGATGTGACCATTTTCAGGTCTACGTTAAACAACACAAGTCGTTTTAAAGGTTAACACAGTTTGAATGTGTTTCTAAATCATAAAAAGGATGTTTTAGAGTTTGTGATTTCTTTACTGCAACGACTGGTAATTAAAATCCAGTATTTGGTATTTTGGGTTTGTCTTTTAAATAGTCAAAACAAGAAAAGAAAGCAGTTTTTGTTCTGAATCTAATTTGATGTAAAATAAAATCAAATCCAGCAAATTGCGGAAAATAATTCTAAACATGTACTTGCCCAATTTGCCTAGATGACTCCATAGATAGGGGACAACTTAAATTTACGAGGTAACCAGGAACAAGTAATTTCACTGCACTGAGAATGAAACTATTGTTTGGTTTTCTTTATCTTATTAGTACTTCTTAACCACCTAAAAAAATATTTAATCAAAAGTAAAAGTAGTTTAATTTTCGTTCAACCTTAATTTAAGAAACATACATTATTGTAGGCCTATATTTTGACTTTTACATCTGTACGAAATTTGGTAAAACTTCTTTGCAACCCTTTTTGAACAAATTGACTTACTAGTCGATAGAAATAACCAATTAAGTTGCAAAATCGTTGCAACTTGGTTTATTACTATATATAATTCACGCACTTAAATCTAAAACAAAATATGTAAATAATATGTAACTCCATTATTAGGAATCGTTGAACCAAAATGTATTCAAACAATAACAACAACTTGTTATGTTCCTTGGTTTCAATGGCACCTTTAAATAATTGTATACTGATTGAAATAAAAACTGTGACCTACATCCTGCTAAAAGCTAATAAGAAATTAAATTTACTAATCTAAACTCAATTCCTTTACTTTTACTTCAAGTACTTTAAATTTCATAATGTTATAATTAAAATATTTGTAGGTTAGGACACTAGATTCGATTTCAAAATATTGATACTGAATTTACCTACCGGCGTACCAAACTGCGTTATGAATAATTTGACGTTGATTTCATTTGTCTAACCAGTAATTAAAAATTATAACACAAAATCACTCCCAATAATTTACAAGTTTGTTTTCATTTTAGAACCTAGGATTTGTCTGTCGTTAATCAAATGCCATGTCCTTCATCAGCTGGTTACTAATTGTACCAATTTTATTACAAAATCAGCTGACTTTAAATTATCTGTTTTTGGTTGTTATTTAGATACCTTTTATGCACGCATTTTTTCTGTAGCCCGACGCCCTGCTTTAAAAAACTCCACTACTTCAATACATTGGCAAGTATTGGAGGCTAGCAAATGGATTAAATGAAAATTAACAGAGGTATAGAGATACTTTACTAAAGAAATAACCTTAACAGACTATTTTAAAGACGTGTTTTCAGAAGATTTTGAAAATCCCTTATACAATAAGGTTGTGTTTGATTTAGCATTGATTGATTAAAGATATAAGCCTAGGCCTAGCAACCCCCAATATGTATTTGTATTTTACACTTATCCAATAGGTTGTGTGCCTAAACAGAATTATTAAATTGACAGCAATAATTTGAATTGTAAGCACAGAGCTGTCTGATCACAAAAATGCATAGTTTTTCGCTTCGTCAAGATACAGGCCTACATATAACGCATTGTACGAAAATACAGACGAAATTAATTCAAGCTAGCAGTAATTTAATAAAGACAATGGCCAACTATTACATTCTAGACAGAACAAGGAGAGTAAAATGTAATGCTTTTTTAATTATATTTTACCCCTGTTAATTTTATTTTGGAAGCTGCATATTATGCTATTTGTGTTTGAGGCTGTTTACATAAAAATTGACGTTGAAGTAAACATTTCTATCAGAGGTGATCATAACATCAGCACAGGCTTGTCACTAGCATCACACATTCTTCTAAATTCGACTGTAGCTAGTTCAAAAAAGTAAATGTTCTAAAAATACGAATGACTTTTTATCTTTTTAGATCAAAATACTAAATAAAAGTGAGAGAGCATACAAACAAACGATCAATGGATGAAATGATACAGGCTGTGTAGGAGCTTTCTATTTAACAAGTTATAATTTTACAAAAGAAATTTGTATCGGTTTTTTGTATCGAAAAAGACTTAAGAAATAATATGTATACAAATTTAAATAACTAAAGCCTTTGAAAGAAACTTTTCAAAACCCAACTGAAGAAAGTATTTTATGAAATTGATTATTGAATTCAATCTACTAACAAAAATAATTTGTTAATACCGTCTATTTGATATCCTCATGTCAAAGAATTAAGTTTGAACATTTTAATTCTTTTAGGAATGCCGCTGCCACCTTATGTTCATAACGCATACATACGAGGGTATTTTAAATATAAATTATGATAACACAACTTCATCTACGTTAAATCTCGTTCACGTTTTATTGTTTTTGTAGTAATGAACTAACAACCATCGTAAAATCAGTTCCCCTTAGGGAAGAGTTTGCAGTAAATCATAGATTAGGTTAGTTTAGCAATAATCTTTCAGCAAGATGAATGGATGAGGTTTACAGAGTGCTTGACAGTTTTGCCAACAGTACCCTCCTGGGGTCGATAATAGTCCCTCCCCCCTCTTGATAAATTATCCCTCTGTTACATCGTTCACTGTAAATTGCTTCACACTTAATCCAGAGCTACTGAGTAAAACATCTTAGCCTTTACCATGTCAGTGTATTTATAATTTCTTACTCGAGTAAACCTTCAATTTTAACGATGCAATTACGTTCATCGCTAGCGTGAGTTTCTTGGTCCTCTTCATTAATGCATTGCCGCAGTTGCATTCATCTACATTCATGGGGTGCTCACCTCAGTTCTCCCATGGCTTACAAGTTTAAAACGATTATGAATTAGGCTAAATATTCATCCATTTTATCCAAGGTGATACATGAGGTATCTAATTTTAGTGAAAACTAAAACAATGCCTACGTAACTTATACTAAACATTGAAGTTACAAAATAATTACTTACAGTAAACAAAAATGTCATCATCTCCTGAACAATATTGGTTTCTCAAGTCGGTATATTTTGGTTTCTAACAATATTTAGTCAAATGTGAATTATAATAATCTGAAGTTAACAAAATGCATCTGTATATATTTTTTTTAATTTGGTAAACACTCAAAAATTCGACACAGATACAATGGGGAAACATTTTAAAGATTTTAATTTCTGCTTGTTGTTGCTATTCTAACTTGACCGGGTTTTGACAAAATATCTGAATCCTGATCTAGTAAGATAAAAGTTCACAATATTGGTTCATTCTCTTATTAAGCTCGGCTAATGAAATATCTATAACCGTAAGACCAATATTTACTACAACATTGAGTTCCTTATTGTATTCTTTTAACTATGGTCTTTGCCCCTGCTCGCTTTCCCCTTCTGTGACATTTTTTGATGCCAATGCAAACCACAAAATTCATAATTTTGTTTATAATTTTTTAATATGATGATTGATTAGGACAGATTGTTGGGTGATGGGGGTAGCTGTGGCCTGTATATATTGTAAGACATAGATCGAAATAGACACTCAATATCCCCAACATTTGTCCACAAAATCACAAAAGTTTTCTATAAATTTAACATTTTTCAATTTTTTTACAGAAATTTAAATTTTTTTCGGAATAAAAAGTAGCCTAACATAATCTATGAAAAGTCCTCTACATGTTAATGAAAGTTTCGTCAAAATCGATTCAGCCATTCCGGAGATTAGCCTGGCCAGACAAACAGACAGACATATAGACAGACAGAAAATGTATAAATGTGACCTTAGGTTTTTGTAATGTGTGAATGAAGCTTATGTTTTGAAATCAGAGAAAGACATTTCAATATAGATAACTTATCTAAAATTTAAGATTTATTTATTTTTGTGGTTTCATTGATTTTTGCTTTCTTTGTGTCTCCAAAATTTCTTCTAAAATATCGAATGTTATATTTCTTGCTTATGCCTGCTTTTGAAGGTCAGTAACTCTGCCATTGCAGTCATTACATTAAACTTCAGCCCTTTACGTCAAACTGTAACTCATAAAACGTCTTTGACAGACAGTCGAACAGGTAACTGAGCTATCGAATGCATAACTGCTCCGTTTTTCCAGCTTTGATTCGACACAACAAAAGTTATATTTTTCAAGTCTTATGTTGTAAATAAAGATAAATTAATACAATTAATTTAAGTAATTGATTTTTACAAAAAAACGTCAGTCTTATATTAATCCATTAAAGAAATCGACAATCCATTCAAATGTTTTTCTAAATAAATGCATTGCATTTTTATAAATTGTAGTCTTCCATCTCGTTTTTAATCCACTTGATTGGGCGAATCTTTCCTGGGAATTCGTTGAATTGTAAAAGCAAGGATGTACCATAACCCCCGGGAATTTTGAGATTGGAATTCCTTTCAATACAATATCCAGGACTTCTTAGCGCTTTTTATTCTTGTATTCATTTGAAGAACTTTTCTTTGAAAATTGAACTTTATCAACATCTTCATCTGCTTCATACTCAGAAGAAAAAACTTGTCCTTCAATTATTTTTTACGAATCAAACTACGTAATGTTTTATCCAACATCAGACAATAATATAAACCGTAAAATTTCGTAAAATACATGTTCTCCCTTGCGTATTTATCGAAAAATCATTCATATCTATTAGGGTTTAATTTCGGTCTATTTTAATAAAAGGTTTCCAACGATTGTGTGTTTCTTATTTAAATGGCAGTAAATTAAAACATATTGTTGAATATTTTAACACTTTCCATTGAATGTTTTAGTAACAGTTTTTATTTGATTTCAAAAAGAATATTATGAGTAAATATGAGATCGTGCTTCTAATAAAATATACAAATAATTACCTAACTTGAACAACTATCGTAACGACAAGAATTAATTTAATTTAAAACCTATCCAGAAAAAGTTGGTTCCAACTGTAACAGAGTGAACTAGCGTCTTTAACGTTTCCACCACTCTGCTTCATCAGATTTTTTTTTAAATTGATAAATTCTATTGGACCGTTGGGCACTTTCGCTTGTTTCTGTTCTGTACAATTATGTACGATTATGATATGTTACGATTTTGTACATCCTCAAAAGTTCCGAAAACATCACGCCCCATACTTTTTGGGTGTGTTTATTTTGTGAAAAGTAAAAAAATTGCAAGCTATCAAGTCTCATTACAATACCAGATTCGCTGAGGAAGAATACATTTTATCTGTGGGTTATTTTTTATTTCCTACAACAATATGTTTCAAACTGGCGGCAGTTGAACATTTTCATTGTTAAATATCTACAAAACTATAAACAATATATATGTAAACGTTGTTAAATATTTAAAACAAAAAACAACACAGTAACACATGGAAACAGTAAATACTTTTATAAAAATCAAACTAATAATAAACGGCAATTTAAAGATTAAAATTATGTGTGTATGCTGCCGTTAAGGCTGGTAAAATAAATAGACTTACAATTACTTTCTAGGCCTAACCTAAAATTATCGGTATGTATGTAGCCGTTAAGACAGGTAAAATAAATTAAGGTTAGGCCTAGACTGATGAACGAACATTTTATGTTTATTGAATGCATTTACAATGAATGGACATTTAACTGTGTTTACCATTTTAGCTTTGATGTTATAATTAATTCTACACCTTTATTATAATAACATTAAACGTATGGAAACAGTAAAATATTTGTATAAAAAACAATCTAATAATAAACGGCAATTGAAAGATTAAAACTATGTGTGTATGTTGCAGTTAAGGTTGGTAAAATAATTGAAAAAAGGCGTGATGAACTTCGTTCCTGACGGAGGTCCCACAACCGCACACATTTATTTACTTTTTATTACATACATGGTGCCCCCAGTTTCAACTGTCCGAAACTTTATTGGGTTATTTGTCATCTAAAAACAAGCAAATAATACAATATAACATGTAGGCCTATCCTATCTCGCAAATCTACAAATCTACAAATAAGTTAATAACTCAATTATTAATAATCCTATTTTGCCGGATTTGTCTTAAAAATAGCCTAAACATTTTGTGTCTTACATTTTATTGTTAAATATGTTTAAGTGGTGTTTTTTGTTTTAAATATTTAACAACATTTACATATTATTGTTTATAATTTCTAGATATTTAACAATGAAAATTTTCAACTGCCGCCATTTTGAAACATATTGTTGCAGGAAAACAAATTTTTAAAGTAAAATGTACCCTACTTAGATGAATATTCATATCCATTTTTATGATTATGTCTTCAACCGTTTCTGAGATTTTAAGGAATTAGTAAAAATCACATACAGACGGACACATTGACGGAACTGTTTTTATTATTGTACAGAAAACAGAGTGAGACAGGACACATGTTATATTGTATTATTATTTGTTTGTTTTTAGCTGACAAATAACCCCGTAAAGTTCCGGTCAGTCGAAGCGGGACACTCTGTATATAATAATTATATTTAGATCCAGTGTTTTAATTTATTAGGTATAATAAGTGAAAGTTAAAATTTTAAACCAAAATAAACGGTATCAGTTAACTGACACAAACTTTCTCCCAACTTACTGTAGTCAAAATAATATTGTTTTCAATCATTTTATTTATTACTTTTTAGAACAAAACAAAAAAATAATATTCTACCTACGTCAATCGTATAAAAAAATTATTGTCCAAGGCGGGATTCGATCGCGCGACCTTTGAATTACTGGCCGTGATCGCTACCATGGTGCTACCCCGTGCGGCCGCCGCCGCGATGCTAGATTGACAACATAAACTTGTTTATTTTTAAACATTTCCCCATAATTATAAAACGCCGAAGTTTTGATAAAAGCGGGTGGTGTCATTTTGTTTGGCATCTTAAGCACTATAAATACTGAAAATTTGATCAAAATCGTTAGAGCCGTTTTTGATAAATTTGCATTTTTGTCGTTTTTTATGGGTTTTTAGGGGTAAATTATCCTTAAAAATTAAAAATTCCAAAAAATGAAAAAAAAACGCCTGGAGATATTAGGGTTTAGTACCTACATACCAAATTTCATGAAAATCGGACCAATAGTGTCCTCTCTTGTCGTGTATACATACTGACAGACTGACAGACTGACAGACAGACACCACTCTAAAAACACTTTTTTGGGTTCAGGGAGCACCAAAACAAAAAATTCCACTAAAAGTATTTTTGGGTTCAGGGAGCACCAACTCAGATAATTGCACTAAACCATTTTTTGGGGTTCTGGGAGCACCAAAACAGATAATTCAACTGAAAATTCAAATTCGAACATTTTTACGAAAACAATACTTTCTCCATATACTACGTTTAGGGTGGAGAAAGTAACAAGCCATAAAAACAAACCAAAATTAACAAATTATGAACTCATTTTAAAATGACAACGGTATTCTCTTTTAATTAGGCCTACTATAGAAACAATTTTAAACCATTCTTACCATTCATATATGGAGAAAATTACCCATGTAGGGGATTGGAAAATAATGAAATCACTACAATCCAGTTGCACCACAAAACTAAAATTGGATTTTGCTCTACGAGAAAGTTCTGTATGCTGCTAATCCGCTGATATTCCACAAGCTAGGCACGAACAATAATTGACTTATCAGGGCTTTAATCAACACGCTTTCAGTACACCCACGGCATGGGCTAAACACTGCATTGTATAATAGGGGTTAGGGTTTTACATCCAGTGTACATTAACATACTATAGCTTTGTAACTATGTTAATAATTTGATTCTAATAATGATAAGTATTTGTTAATAACACCTTTGTTAGTTGAAATATAAAATAATAACGTGAGTTGAGGGAATTTCCAAAATTAAGTTTATATGTTTTATGGTATCAATCAACCTATTTGGGAAATTAATCTACTCACGAAGGCGCTGAATAGCTGCCTTGTCTACAAAATATATTAGTAGAATTTGTTTGTACCTCCAGCTTCAACACACGCGGTCCTTCTTACCACTCACAGCGGAAAAACTCTCTTTGCGAGTTTGCACCTCGACCTTGCGGCTTCGGATTATGGACTGCTTCGCTTCGCTCGCCGCTCACTTGCTCGGCCATTGGCCTCGGATCAGAAGGTACCCACGCTGTAAAATCCCCCACGTGGATTTGAACCGGATAATTGTATGGTATTTTACGTTTTGACCGATTTTGGAGGACCAAGCGAGCTACAAGGACGTGTAAAAAACAGAATGTGCAGAACAATATCCTACATTTAATTTTTTAGTTACAAAACTCCAAAAAGTTCCATTTCAGTACGAAAAGTATAAAGCAACAGTTGCTTCCGGTGTTGGATTTTTTTTGCCTAACGTACTTGTCCGAGCGACTTAGACAACCGACATGTGTACTACCAATGAATACAAAATACAATAGTATTTTGTATTCATTGGTACTACTAAATTTTTACTAAATCGGACCTTAAATGCGGCCATTGGAGTGCGAACACATTTATATATTTATATATATGTATATATAAATTTTAATGGCACCCCAAAGCATGTTCTGGGAACCATGCTCATTTACTACTTACTACTCCCGACCTTAGGTCTCTGCAATAGCTCTTCTTTCCCTATGGACATTCGCTAACAAATGTGTTTACACTAAGGGCATAATACATTCAAAAGCAAATAAAAATGCTGGATATCTACAATTTATATTCATAGTCATGCAAATAAACGTTTGTAATAATAATAAGTAAGAATACCATGATTCTAACTTGCTAAAACTCTCCTCTCAAACTTTTCAAACAATGCCATAAACAAACAACAAAATTATTAAAATTATAAATCATGCATTTTAACTTTCCTTGAGCGGATGTTTCCACTTAAGGGTCTGCTGTAGTGGCGGCCATCTTGGATTTGTATCCCATAAGAGCAATGTTAAATTTCAAACCATTTATTTCGTTTACTTTTTATCATAAAATTGTTTGCAAGGTCCCATCTCATTTTAAGCACAGTCGCAATACGCATCCTCTTGCAATTTACATTTTTTTAAATGCTTTTGATTTGTTATGTAATTGACATAATTGACATTTTGTAAGTACTTTGTTTCTTCCATAGAATCCAAAGTAAACATAGATTTTGTTTGAAGCTGTAGAATTTTAAATGTATTTTCTTGTTTATATCGCTGGCTCTCGTGTTCTTTTTCATCTGCAGCATTATGAACATCAAGGTTAGCTGTTGTAATTCTCGTCCTAACCGAAATGTTAACAGCCACTTTACAAAATATCGAAATTTCCTTGGGGCCCAGAAGGTCGATAAAAATACCTTCTCATTTTTTCCCGTTTTATTTTCTATACTGATTTTATCTCTTTTGTGGTTAAAGGTAGTTTCTAAATCAATAGGACTTTTGTTAAAATATTATTAAGACTTCTAACGAAAATATCTCTAAAAAACTTCTTATTAATTTCCTGATTATCATCTTCCCTTGACTATAACGACAAGAGGAAGTCAGGTTATTTAACAATCAAGAAAATCTAAGCTAAAATAGCTTGCGCTGACAAAGTGGTTGCAAGTGAAGTGACATTCAAAGTGGTTACAAGTGAAGTGACATTCAAAGTGGTTACAAGTGAAGTGACATTCAAAGTGGTTACAAGTGAAGTGACATTCAAAGTAGTTACAAGTGAAGTGACATTCAAAGTGGTTACAAGTGAAGTGACATTTATAGGGCGTCCGTTTACCGATGTGAGTGGGAGAAACATCTTTCAATACGATTCTTGCGCGCCGAGAAATTGCTTAGAAATATGGAATCGACTAAAAACTTGACCAATTAATTTCTTGACATGGAGGGGTGGAAATAACAAGTTTTTCAGGAGATTAGTAAATTGGTTACAAATTAAAAACCGAGTAATTTCTTGGTCAAGTAATAGGCTACGGTAACAATAGTACTTACAAGAACTAACATTTCCGCTTGATCAGTTTTTTTCATTTGGATTCGAACAATTGCTCAGCCAAAGAAAGTGGTGATGTAAGCAATTACTCAGATTGTATACATTTTAACCATAAAGCCATCCTGTTTTTAATGTAATGTCGTTGTCAAAACGAAAACCAATACGGTTTATATCAGTCACTACATTTAATTATAATTATTATTATTATAATTATAATAATTACACAGTGTAGTTGTATACTTTAAGTGGGATTATTTAGGAAATTGAGTACTTTTTAAACCTCATGGACGAAACCAAGGAATTTACTAATTAGATTTATATTTTAATATTACATAGCCCAGTCGGTATAGGTTAAAACTACCAGTAATTTGCAATACGGCTGATTTTTTTTTATAAGTACCTTAAAGTATGTAAATTAACATAAAAAAAAGTTTACCAGTCTATCGATTTCCCAAAGTCGAAAAAAAATCGATTATCTTTTTTTTTTTTGTTGATTATCTTTAATATTTCGAGCTGAGATGAAGATAGAGAAAAATAAAAAAATACCACCGTGTAGGGGAGTTATTTTTCAACAAAAAAGGTCATATGCATTTATTTCGTCCGAGCAATGGTTTGTCTGGAAAAAATTCGATAATGTAGGTATGTATTTTGCAGCAGGGGAAATCACTAAAAGTTTAAGTCTCATTCATATATGAAGCGTTGAATCATTCTAAATTGGCCAAATTTTAATATATCGAATTGAAACTTGACATAGGAGTTAAAATACATATTTTAAACATTTATGCTGAGTCTCAGCTTGTTATCTTGAAAATTACCCGATCTAGAGCCACTTGACTTATGAATGGGTTTCTCGATTTTAGGAGTACCGGACCCACCAATTCATTTTAAACAGCTCCAGTTTAAACAATTTTCAAAATAACAACCTGAAAGTTTTTTTACAAGTTAAATATATAGATTCAAACAAGATCAAGGAGTATAAACCTTTTTTATTATTTACTTTTCAAAGCACAAGTAACTTAAAAAAGTATAATTTTAGACCTTTTTAGATTTTTCATCAAAACGCTTGAGTTAATCGGCTGCAGATTAGTCAATTTTTAAATATACTTTTTAAAATAAGTCTAGCAAAAAACAATTGTGTTTTTAACTTATGTACCAATTTTTAAATCGATATGTTCAAAAATGTCGAATATGGAGTCCTTGAATCCCAATGTATTATAGTTAAAACGAGATAGGTAAAACAGAAGACTTTTCAAGCGCCTCGTTTTTAAAAACAGCATGACAAAAATCATTTATACTTACTAAGAATATTTATACTGGTGTACTCAACTTGTAAAACAAATTTGATGTTGATATTCCAAAAATTGACGAAACTGGAATAGATTGAAATTAGTTCGTGGGTCCGGTACTCCTAAAATCGATAATCGAAATCGACTCCTAGATCGGGTAATTTTCACTGAAACTGTAAATTACTGAAACTTTTGGTCTAAAATGACCTCTACCGACTGGCCTATACAGTATAATTTATAGTTTTAAACACTTTTGAACATTAGGATTACATTGAACTGTTACAAAACGTGAGTTCAATATTATTGTAGTCTAAAGTAATTCTCTTAGTTTGTGAACAGCTAATTGTGGGAAGAGGGGAAATTCATTAATATATAGGTAAGCCAACTGAAATCCCTTCCGCCCCCAAGTGAAGGGATGATGAATATTTTCTGGAAATATGCTAATAAATTTACCCTCGTATTTATTTCACCCTCTATCTCTCTCTAAACATTGCCTTTTGCATAATCGAAATTATTTTGCAGTTATATGTAATGAAAGAAGCTACATTATATTAGTATTTCTAGTAGAGTGTTGTCTTTATGTTTTCGCTGTTTGTCATAATTTATTTGCATCATTTATGGCATACATAGTGCTGCAATGCTTCGGTATATATTTGAGTTGTCATACCTTAAAATACATTAAAAAACCATCACGCATAACACACAATACAAATACACAAGATAGAATACAACAAATACATTAACAGACATCGTTGGCTGTGGTTTGGATTCCACGTAAAACTGTAGGTCCCGTCTTCATTAGCCTTAAGTGCAAAACAGCAGGACGTTAAACACAAAAAAAAAAATACAACAAATACACAAGATAGAAATTTTATACAAATTAAAACACAAATTAAAGACACAGTGAATTGTGTATACTTGTTACCTCTTATTAATCAATTATCTGAGTAGTTATCATCCTGAATACAAAATTCATCCCAGGAACCCATAGGTAATGAGCTGAAGTACTCGTCCACTGAGTAAAAAGCATGCCT
Source organism: Philaenus spumarius (assembly GCA_018207615.1). Classification (NCBI taxonomy): domain Eukaryota; kingdom Metazoa; phylum Arthropoda; class Insecta; order Hemiptera; family Aphrophoridae; genus Philaenus; species Philaenus spumarius. The sequence goes on along the minus strand of JAGFPH010000614.1, from coordinate 409,700 downwards.
AAAGAGGTATCCTCTGAGTGATCCGCGAAAATTCTCGAATCGACTTTTTTCTTTTTTTTTTCAAATCCGAGGGCTTAGTGATAAAACCACCCAAGTCACATTTCGCTAACTTTTCAGGAGAGTAAAACAAACTTTTAAACTTGCTTGAAAATTCAGTTTTATTTTTAATTCGAAAATAAACCTATTCTTATTGTAACCTATAGCCCAACTAAAACTATGTTGAGTAGTGTAATTTAAAATATGCCTATCTTTATTTTACTAAGTGAAAAAAATTTGAGACAAAAAAACAAAAAAATACCGGATTTTGGTTTTTTTACCACTAGTAAATGATTTTTTGAAAGGATGTGTTATACCAAGGTGGATAATTTAACACAAGTTTCAAAGTAATTTTTATTTAATGACAAAATAGTAGTTTATGGCAGGATTTGAATTTATATGTTGAGAAAGTCCATTTTGTTAATCATCAGGGTTTTCAAAATCTTGCTCAAAATACTCCTCGAGCGTTGGTTTTTTCAATAGTCTCTTCTGGTTTAGATGACGTCTTCAAACGTTGGATCCAAGTATGATGTCTTTAAGAAAAAAATTTGATTTGCACAATTTTAACAAATTTTTTTTCTTTGCATCTGAGATAGGGATCTCTAACAATAATTGCATTTGGAGTTTTTTTGTTTTAAATTGTATTAATTTGTTTTTTTCTACATTTAATTTCAAATTTGTTGCTATAAACCGATTGTGACCGTTAGCCTTTGATATTGCCAAAGTTGCCGATATATTTCGTATAACAAACCAGAAGCAATAATAGAAACGAAATATTGATACGGTTCAGTTGTTTGCAAAACAAATCTCGTCATGGTTAAAAATAAAAGATTCTGCTATGGAATTGCAACATCGCGGCTCATGTTAGGTTTCTAACTTTATTCCAACAGCTAAAAATAAATATTTCGAAACGTAGATGCAGGCTTCGACCGATATTTATTCTGAAAAGTGTAGGTATAGGGGGGAAGGGGGGTCGACCCTTTGTAAAAACATTATTGAAAATCCTTATTATTCCTAGTTATTCGTAATTTTTTTTAATGGTTTTAATTCAATGAGGTTATTATAAAGGGCCCCATAAATTAAAAGTAAGGTTAAGATAAAATTACCTTTTGATTAATTTACATAATTTAAAAAGTAAATACAAATACTTGGCTACTTTTTTTATATTATAATACATAAGTTAACATTTAAAATTATATGTTTAGTTAAATTCGCATGTTGTAGGCTTACATTTATTCAGTTAATGAATTTGAGAAATTGTTTTCTTTGGCTAAAACAGAAATGTGGTGTAAATTTAATTTAAACTCATTTTTATGTGATCAAATTTGAAACCGACTGTGAAACTTAGTCATGTATTGGAAATAAAATGATACAGTTATATTATAAATAATATACGTAAACAAAGATAGTAAAATGTCCAAAGTATATAATATAAG
>JAGFPH010000614.1:391744-408218 GCA_018207615.1 Philaenus spumarius | reverse complement strand
GAGTCCGAAGTTTCTTCGTCGTCTAATAGAAGGAGGCCGGAGATCTTGATGTCTTCTTTTTTTAGGAGTCCGAAGTTTCTTCGTCGTCTAATAGAAGGAGGCCGGAAATCTTGATGTTTTCTTTCTTGAGGAGTCCGAAGTTTTTTCGTCGTCTAATAGAAGGAGAACGGAGATCTTGATGTCTTCTTTCTTGAGGAATCCGAAGTTTCTTTGTCGTCTAATAGAAGGAGAAATTCTTTCCTTGAATGATAAGTTCTCAAATCGTTTTCCTTGATTGCTTTGAATAGTCTTCAGCTTCCAGTTTTGAAGTGTTCTGCACGTTGAATACATTTAGAATGTTTTAAAAATATTGTAGTTCTATTTCCAAGGTAACGTTTTTTATCTAATTTAATTGTTGAAAGCTAAACATAATAACAATTACAAAATGTAATTATTGGTTTTTCGCAAATTCTTATCCAATCGTATTTATAGTCTATATCTACGGCCAGGATTCATAATTTGGGTTCTTAATAATTTGATTTTGGGAAAATGAGAAACGACCTAGATCTCTAGTTTAGTCTTTTTAGACGCTGAATTGTTTCAACTGTTTCTATTCAGCGGTATTCTATAGAGGACGGTGGTTTTAAGCTTGTCATTTTGAATAAGATTACATCTTGGCTATGTTTATCAAGAAGTTATTATTTTTTAATTATTACTTGGAAGCAGGCAAATGTATTACTATTTTGCAAACTTTAAAACTTGTGAAAAGTGAGCACCTCTGTAATGTTAACGTATGTTTCTTTTTAGAATCTGTATCAGTTAGCTTAGATCTGGTTTTTCCTCTGGTAAAACTACCTAATATTTCTGTACACATGGAACGCCAAGTTTAAGTTTCCGTTCAAAAATAATTGGTGATTATTTTAAATGAAATATACTTTCTAATTTCAAGTGATTTTCTACTCACGTCAATGATCCTTGTCTGTTTTTCTCTATCTAAAAAACAATTTCAATTTCGGACTTATCAGTCCATCATCAGGTTATATATAAAAACACTACGAACATAGAATAACATATAAACAACACATATTCACTCCGTTTGGAGATCGTAAAAGTTCAATGCGCACTGTCGTATCGCGAACTTGACGTGCACGTCGTTTGGTGAATTAGCACTGACTGACGCTGGGGTAAACAGTACCGTAGGTACTCCCTCCCTGTCTCGTGATTATCGTATCAAATAATAAGTTTGATTTGAATGATTGTTGGTCATTCAATATATTGTTAGGGTCGGACTTTGAAGCTCTGTAAATTTCAAATTCTTCCAATGCGTCTAGAGTGTGTCCTTTTCTACATTTGTGTAGAATACTCAGGTTGGTGTTGATGTCAGTGTAGGAATGGAGATTATTAATGAGATGTTCTGCGTACGTGGATTTTATATTCCTCAGGTTACTGGGTGGTAAATGTTCCTTGAACCTTATGTTAAAAGGACGTCCGGTTTGACCAATGTAGAAGCTAGGGCAGTCGTTACAAGTCAATTTGTAGACGCCAGTTGCGTTATGTTTCTCAACATTAATTTCGGTTTTTGTTTTAAATAACGATTCTAATTTGTTGTTTGTACGGTAAGTAACTATTGTATTGTTCTTGGCCATTATATTTCTCAGGGTGTGATTGAATATGTTGCCGTACTCACATGATGTGTATTTTACCTTCTTTTTTACTAATATATTTGGCTCTGTAAGTGCTTTATGTGTTTTTCTATTATGTTTCGCTATTAACTGGTCTACAATAGTAGTCCTGTATCCGTTGGCCTGGGCGATGTGCTTAATTAGGTTTCTCTCCTTCTCATAGTTTTCGTAAGACATGGGGATGGATAAGAGCCTGTGTACATAACAGTTGTAGGCGGCGAGTTTTTGTTCTTGTGGGTGGTGGGATGTACTATGTATAGTTTTATCAGTAATTGTAGGTTTTCTATAGATGTTGAAAGTTATTTCATTGTTAATCCGAGATATGCTTAGGTCCAAGTAATTCAAATTATTGTTATTTTCGATTTCCAAGGTGAAGGTTAGGTTCGGGTGTATATTGTTAATGAATTTGGTTAACAGGCACAATTGTCTCTCGCTACCATTGAACAAAATAATGGTGTCATCCACGTATCTGTTATAGAAAATTATATTGTTCTTGTAAGGATTGGAATCAGCCAATAGGTAATTATTCTCTATATGGTTTAAATATATCTCAGATAGGATGCCAGATAAGGGTGAGCCCATGGCTAGACCATCAAGTCCGAAATTGCAATTGTTTTTTAGATAGAGAAAAACAGACAAGGATCATTGACGTGAGTAGAAAATCACTTATAATTAATATTATAATAATTGATCCGTGGCTAAAAATGATTGATTCTAAATTTCTAATTTCCATATAAATTTATATTAGCAGTCTTTAAATTTGATTGATATTGGTACATTATGTTGTTCTTGAACTTTATATGTATAAACAGATTCAACTTGTGTTCTGGAATTGTGCATGAGAAATTTAACATAAGAGTTAAAATATTTGTTACGAAAAATACAAAAATTATTTACTCTAAAATCAAAAGGATGTTCTGATCTTAAATGATGGTTCATTATTAGGTTGGTTTATCATAACGACGAATGTGTTGTCTGACTTTTATAAGGAAAGTGTACCACTGTATGCCAAACATTTTGTTTCCACTACTTTCCTCCATAGTTCCTTAATGGCTAATCAAAGAATAAATAAGAATACATTTTCTTAAAATTCTCAGGAAGTTGTCAAGCATGTTGGAAAAAGGTGTATATTTTTAAAGATTTCAACTAACCATTTTTAATCACCTCAATAAACTATTGAATGGCCCTTAATTGAACATTATTTAAAGATTTAATTTATAACATAAATTTAATATATTATCCCATTAAACAATTTGTATTATACATCAACTTATAAAAAAGTTACATCGAACAAAATGATACAAAAAAGATCTTAGCTGAAATTGATCTCCTTAATTAAATATACTTACAATTCCGAAAATAATTCCAATCAAACTATGTTTGGGTTTTACGTTGTAAAACCTGCTGATTTTTTAATTTTTTTCAGGATTTAAATCATCCTATACTTAACGAAATATTTATTACTAACCTAATAGCTGTTCCAAAAATCAAAACAAAATAAAAATACTCAACTATATTCCTTAAAGATCGCAATAATTTATTAAATAATGGTCGCATGATTAAACTACTAAAGTTATATTTCAAAACTAGCTTCGCTCGCAGATGTGATTAATTAATTGTAAGGACAATAGCCTTATCAATAAACTATTTTAGATCAGAGTTCCTCGGCCCAAAAATGCACAGTGAGTTTCGCCCAAATCGATATAATACGGCCTATCCCTTTTAGTGCTACATAAATTATTAACCAATGAACGCTAAAAATCTCGTTTTCCGCCAGTTTGTTACTCATAACTCACGAACAAACATAAAAATTACAAATCAGGTTTTGAGGTGTATTTAACATCTACGAGTACATTTCACATTATTATATACTGTTACTAGCTGACCCGTACGGCGTTGCCCGTGGTGGTTGGTATTTTCAGTCTTTTTAACGTAATTGTATTCTTTTTAAATGTTCAGTCAGTGAGTGGTATTTGGCTTTTATATATATAGATCTTAAATAATAAAAGCACTATTGTCATAATAATAAAAGATCTGAAATTATGATTTTAGTAACTTTGATCCTCCCAAACCCCTCCTAAAATTTCGAAAATTTTCATACCCATTCTTAGTGAGCACCTATGGCCTTAGAGAAAGCTACATAAGAATTTTATTCCAATCCGTTCGGTAGTTTTGAAGAAATCGTGATTTAATAACTTTTATCCTTCAAACCCCCCCTAAAATTTCGAAATTTTTTGAAACCCTTTCTTAGCGAGCGCCTATGGTCCTAGAGGAAGTTACATACCAAATTTAATTCCAATCTGTTCGGTAATTTTGGAGAGATCGTGATTTAGTAGTTTTTACCCCCCAAACTCCCCTAATATTACATTTTTTTTAAACCCTATTTTAGTGAACACTTATGGCCCTAGAGGAAGCTACATACCAAATTTCATTCCAATCCGTTTGGTAGTTTTGAAGAAATTGTGATTTAATAACTTTGATCCCCCCTAAAATTTCGAATTTTTTCAAACCCTTTCTTAGTGAGCACCTATGGCCCTAGAGGAAGCTACACACCAAATTTCATTTCAATCCGTTTGGTAGTTTTTGAGAAATCCTGATGAGTGAGTCAGTGGTATTTCGCTTATATATACAGGGTGTTACAAAAAGTGTGATGGGCTATACAGGACCTGATTCTACATGCAAAAATAAGTCGAAAATGTAGAATAACATTTTTTCGATTTCGGCTTAGTTTAGCCGTAATCCGCCATTTTGTTTTTTTACAAAAACTCACTGTAACTTTGGAAATAGATAAGATATCGACTTCAAATTTGCAATAAGCATTTTATATGTTACGATTAACAAGCGTACCAAACGCAAAGAATTTATTTTTATAATTTTCAAAATGGCGGCCGTTACAAATTTTTAACGTGGAATATTTTTAAAACCGTTAACTTTACAAAAAAATTACAGGAGACAAAATATTTTCCTTTTTTAACGACAGACAAAATGCTTTTTTTGTAGTTTCAGTAGGTCAAAGGACAACCGAGTTATCGACAAAAAACATAATTTCTTGGTAATTGTTTACAAGCGAATTGCGGCTAAACTAAGCCGAAATCGAAAAAGTGTTATACTACATTTTCGACTTATTTTTGCATGTAGAATCTGATAGCCTAGAGCCTGATAGCCGCTAGAAAAACAACTACACAAATTGTTCAATTTCAAAAAATTGTGGTTTTAGGCTAATTTTCGCTAATTTTCGAAAAAATGTGAAGAGTACTGGGCGAAAGAAGAAATATGCAATTATCTTTTGGCTCAAGAGTTTGTCAATTTTGAATTTAAATCTTATCTCTTCCGACACAATTAATTATTTACCGTAGTTAATTTTGTTTATAGAAAAAATCTGAATATTCTTATGTAATTTAACTAAAAAATATGGCGAACAAATCCGTTATGGCACTAAAATTATATTCTGTTTATGCAACGATGGGAAGTTTTACAAAAACTGGTTGCTGTATTGATTTATTACCAAGTATCCAACACTAATACATAATTTTATTGAGCTATTTTTTTATAGGCGAATACCCTTAATGGATATCGTCGCCTAATTCATCTGGAGCACAATGGTTGTTACTTTTATTAAGAACTTAAAACTATACTTTGAGACTTATAAGACAAATTTACTAAATCTGTACGTAGGCCTAAAGTAGTTATCAAGAATACAAACTAGTAGCAAAAAAAAACAACCTACGACATATGGGGGAATAGTACACTGCAGAGAATACTACTTTCATGCATCCAAATTCTTCAGTTCTTATTATTTTAATAATTTATGATGATAAAGTAGTATTATTTTTTTACGTTTCTTTCCTGTAATATTTGCATATTTTTTTATTTCTTAACAGTTAACATTTTAAACACGCTTTACATAGTCTTATATTTTGTATTTTAATAAAGTTCATTTTTAACTACTATATTTTTATATAGCTGAATCACCCACCAAGAATGGAATAATATGGGCCTACTCGTGGTTGCAGCAATGGAATAAGGTTCATAGTTCTCCGACCATGATCATTCTTCCCTTTGTCATTTTCCATTGTAGCTATAACCACGGGAAATGATCATAGACCAGTAACTATGATTACTTTTCCCATTTTACATTGTACTTGGAACATAATTTATATTACTTTAACTTTAAAAAAATAAACAAAATAATACGTCAGTTATAGTAAAATATGTATTCAACATCAAATTGTAAATTTTGAACAAAAGATAAATTGTTATCGTATTGTCTACATGTATAACATGTAATATTAGACTATTTCAAAAACATGTTTTGTGAGTATTATCCTTTTTCCCCAGCACCCTTCAATTGTTTTACAGTTCGTACCTGCAATCAAAAGATGCATTATTTTCCCTCTAATATTTGTACATTCACGTATAATCTACTGTTGGTTGTATTGGGATTACTACAGTTTCGGGATTCGTGAACCTACCATCAGATCCAGATCAGGTGTTAGGCTATATAGAAGCGCTCGTTAGTTTTTAGTTCAATGATTTTAACACAAACCAATACAAAAGAGACACGTTTATATAGGTTACAACAATTATAAAAACAAACGGTGCCGATCATACTTCGGCGAACGGTGTCTTGGTTATGAATATCGAACAATTCTATCTATTAATTGAGATACCAATAATTTCCATTTACAAAGGCTCTTTCTTACAAGAGCATTACCAGATAAACCAGTATCCTTTTTGATATTATAGAATGCGTTTAATATATAAGAAAATACATAAAGACTTACGAAGTAGAAACTCAAAAACTTTAATTTAAATTCTAAAAAGTAGGACTAATTTTATTGCTGAAATAAAATGTAACGATGAGTATTAAACTTACAATTTTGTTAATTTGTAACTGTTGTGCTTTATAACATTTTATCTTAACTTATTTTGCAAAGATATCTTTATTACAAAATACAGTGTTTTCACACTCCATAGCAGCACAATAAAGAATAAATTGTACCACTTAGCCTTCTGCACTTTGTCAATAATCGATTTTGTAGACCGGAAGTGATCCGTGATCAGAAAGAAAGACTGGCTTTAGCTCATCTGGAACTTTACTGTAAAGACAGCTGCAATTTATCTGTAAAGGAACTATTTTCAAAGTAAACTTGTATCCCTGACATAAGTTAATAACAGAAATTTTAGTTCAACGATAAAGGAATGAGTATCTTCTATCTATATATACATATAAAAATCCAAAGCTCACTCACTCACTGGCTGACTGATCACAGTATCTCAAAAAACCATACCACCTATTAATGTGGAATTTGGTACACATATTGCTCATAGGCCCTATAGGCGCACTAAGAAAGGATTTTAAAATATTTGGCCTTTAAGGGTTGAAACAACCCCTAAAACAATAATTATTGTTTGTTATATATCTCAAAAACTATTCTGGCTAGAAACGTGAAATTTGGTACACATATTGCTCATAGGCGCTAGAGGCGCTCTAATAAACGATTTTAAAATATTTGGACTTTAAGGGTTGGAACCAATAAAACAATAAATATTGTTTCTTATACTTTCCTTAACGCTAGAAAGCTGAAATTTTGTACATGTATTTCTTACAGGATACATAATAAAAAGTAAACCAGTTTTACATTTCTTTACGTGCTGCTAGGGGTGAAAATATGATAACAACCCTTAGAAAGAATAAATATACATTTTTATACTTTCCTTAAAGATAGAGAGCTGATATTTTGTAAATTTATTTCTTACAAAATACATAGAAAAATAAACTAATTTTACCATTTGTCACGTTCTGATAAAGGGTGGAAATGTAGTAACAACCCCTAAAACAATAAATATTAATTTTTATAATTTCCTTATATGTATCTAGAAAGCTGATAACTTGTAAAATATTAATTGAATACTGCCTAGGAACGTGAAATTTGGTACACGTATTACTCATATGCGCTAGAGGCACACAAAGAAAGGATTGTAAAATATTGGCCTTTAAGGGTTGAAACAAACCTTAAAATAAAAAATAGACATTTTATACATTCCTTAAAGCTATAGAGCTTATATTTTGTACATTTATTTCTTATACATATAAAAATAAACCAGTTTTACATTTTGTCACGTTCTGCTGAGGGGTGGAAATATGTAGAAACAACCCTTAAAATAATAAATATTAATGTTTATACTTTCCTTAAAGCTAGAAATCTGAAATTTTGTACATTTATTTCTTACATATGAAAAATAAACCATTTTAACATTTCGTCACGTTCTTTTAAGATGTAAAAATTTAGTAACAACCCCATAAAACTATTAATATTAATTGAATACCGTGAAATTTGGTACACGTATTTCTCACAGGCGCTAGAGGTGCACTAGGAAAGAATTTTAAAATATTTGCCCTTTAAGGGTTGAAAAATCTATAAAACAATAAATATTGTTTGTTATATATGTACTTTCCTTAAAGCAATAAAGCTAAAATTTTGTACAGTAATTCTTGAAAAACTAATATAAAAAGTAAACATTTTGTTACGTGCTGCTAGGGGTGAAAATGTGATAACAACCAATAAAAACAATAAATATAAATTTGTATAATTTCCTTAAAGCTAGAGAGCTGATATTTTGTACATTTATTTCTTAAAATATACATATAAAAATAACCCAGTTTTACATTTTGTCACATTCTGCTATGGGGTGGAAATGTAGTAACAACCCCTAAAACAATAAATAATAATTGATAACTTTCATTAAAGCTAGAGAGCTGAAATTTTTTGCATTTATTTCTTACAAGATACATATACAAAATAATCCAGTTTTACATTTTGTTACGTGTTACTAAGGGGTAAAAATGTGATTACAACCAAAAAATAATAAATATTACTTGGTATTCTTTCCTTAAAGCTAAATAGCTGAAATTTGGCTCTTATTAATTTTAAGAAAATATTTTAGACGTAAGCTGATCAAAACTATCCCGATCTATGCATCTGGATGTTGCAGATGGACGTATCTAGGTGATCTGCAACATCCAGCTAAGGCTGTGATTTACCAGTCTGTAGATTTAGCGGTTGAAAAAATACACTCATCATCGAAATTTTATTTTTTTATTTATTAAATTTATTTAGCCCACATACAGAGACGAAGACGATTGGCGGGCATCCAGTCAACAATAAATACCAAACTAATTGAAAATACATGTAATAATTGACTTCGTGAAATAATAAATGTAAGAAAAATATTGCAATAATTATGTAACACAATGATGCAACAAATTCCCTGTAGCAAAGCACGGGTATTCCGCTAGTTTCTTATAATTGTTTCGTAGATTCTAATTTTACTACGAATGGCAGATGGGTCCAGAGCCCTTTGAGGCCATTTATTTACCTATAATAATGACATGTTCCTATCACTTAGTCAAACCAGTTGCTGCAACTGCAAAGTGTCTGTCCATACATTCTTTTAGGAATGCTTTCTGTTTTACTTTTATACAAGGGTTATAGGTTATACAGGAAATTGCTTGATAAACTGGGTAAACAAATCACTAGTCAGAAGTTGTATTAATTTGAAATCCAATATATGTAATATAGTATATATTCAATAAACACTGATTATGTATGGGCAACAATACAGACAATTTGAAAACATAAATATTATCTTTCTTCGATGTTTGTCTTCACTTGTCTGTAAATGTTGAAAAGCGCAACGGACCGTAGTTTTAATATTTCGTGGAACACAATATTATTCCTCTCAAAACAATGCACAATCCGACTGGCGTGCTGGCTGAGTTGAGATACATTTCGTTGTTGTTTTGTTTCGCGTATTTAAGGATTTTAAATTGTTAACTCTTATATGTGCGATAAAGTTTGGTAATTCATGCGCACATGTAATGCTGTAAACTGATAGATTGGGTAAATAGGTATCATCACATTTTGCTTTTATAAATACAATTATCCGTTTCTGATCCTGAACAAAATAACTAAATGTTATTTATCTGCTATTGATATCCTTAACCAAAGTCTGAAAAGAAACCTAAGAGATGATGTGGATATCAAATGTCAAACTACCCACGGTGTCCATGAGATTAAACAAAGAAGCCATTGCAATGAGTTGGACTTAAAGTGGTTACTGAAAGCAGTAATCATATTATGTCTACAATTTGGTTTAGACAATGACGCACAAAGAAACAAACATAGTCTATTCATGTTTCTTGTAGAATTTTGAAATGTGTTGAGTATTTTAGCTTGTGCATCACTACCTCTATTGGAATTTTAATTAACTATGCATCGCTTCTACAGAAATTTCTAGATTGGAAATTCCACTTCTTTATTGCATTGCCGTATACTCTTACGTTAGTTGCTATAGACTAAAAGTTATTATGACATTATGCGTTGCTGCACACAGAACCTAGGCACTTCATACAGTTACTTACTGGGTGTGACCGTGATAGATACCACACCGTGCCAGGTGCTACCCTTTTCACCTTAACACTGTTTTCTAAAATGTTTTTTAATTCAAGGCATTATAATAAAGCTGTGGTTTATAATACGTGTTACGCCAGTGCTCATAATAGCCTGGAGAAAATCTTTAGTTTCCTGCTACTGCTAAGAAGAGCTTTGGGGTTGAATTCTAAGTAGCCACATTAAATAGTATTAAATTTTTTATTTTTATTTTGGTGTCTTCAATTTATTGTTTTTTGTATTTACATAAAATGTTCTTCTATCACTAAATATTAATAAATGGTTCATATTTTTTAATTGCCCAAAATAATTATCATAGAACAATGGCGCCGCCATCCTGCTATCAATCGATCCTACTCATCGTCGATATTTATTGCGTATTCTCACTTTATTAGACTATCAAATGTCATAGTTTAGGCATTTAAATAAGCAACAGAGTTGTCTTTCAGGAATAAATGTTCTTCATTACAAACTGCAAACAAATATTAAAATAATTAAAATGCAGTAATTTTTTGTGGTGTTACTAATCAATAGTGTAAAATGTACGAAAGATCTACTGAGTTTATTAATTAACCATCAAAAGGATTGAATCTCAGGATTTCATCTTATCGGGTAGAAAGGCCTAGGATATTTACTTCGCTTTCTAGCGTTGTCCATGGTGGTTTCTAAAGCTCAGTAAAAATTAAACTTCTTAACTTTTTAAATTTCGATACTGTGATCATTTTTTGTAGCGCTTGATTTAACTTCTTGTAAAATAGCATTTATATGAAACTAGATGTGCCCGCGGCGCCGCTGCCTTCGTGGATTACACTATTTACATGCGTTATTACATGTTTCAAATCAGGACAGCATATTATTGAATTGATATTTTATTTGAATACTTAATATTTAAGTGAATAAGTAAAATTTACATTATCTTCATTCTCAAGTATTAGGCTACATGAAACCACTCTGACCCCGTTATAGACATTTCTATATTCATCTGTCTAGTAGAGTGAACTGAAAAGTTATATTATATTTTCAGTTTTAAAGGTCATCTTTCTTCCAGCTAGCAAGTTATACTAAAAACATAATACAAACTTGTTAAAATGTGTATAAATATTTTGTAACAAAATTCATAGCGCCTATGATATCTATATTGGTAGCTAATTGGAATAATTTTGGTCGTAATCTGAATAAGTAAAATTTTTTTCATACAAGTAGTTTGTATCACTTGTTTAGATCAGGTTCTATAAATCACGATAATTGAATCGCTCCTACAGAAAGGGCATATGTACAAATTCGTATTTACATCCACTATATATAATCTTCGTCAGAACGTTTTTCGATATAAAAAGTTACCTTGATATTAAAAAATGTACGAACATATTTAAACAAATTAAGTTGTCATTATAATATGGCTTGTGTTTTGTGTAATATACTTAACGTAATTTTATTGACACAACTGTTTAGTAAGCTTCCTTGAAATGTGAGATTCTACTTAATCACATGAATATACAAAAGTTATGATAGAAGACGCATATTTAAATTTTTAATGGTTTTATTTCTTCGGTGGTAAACCTGCAAGTTATTTTCTTATAATTTGTTTAAACTACAAAACTAGTTAAAACAAACTTATCTGATTAAGATGGAACCAATTCTGATAAATAAAGTATAAATTTTGTTCACAAAGTGGGTGTTTGTAAACAACTTCAGTTAGGGGTAGTGATAGGGGGTTCACGCAATCACGTAGGCAGATAATTTTGCGAATTAATATCACCACTGCTAATAAAGGTTTTATCAGATGCAATAACCTCAACTCTTGGCTTGTATACTTTGGCTGAACAAACAGATTATCAACGCTACCAACATAACGTTCCCTTGGCTCAAACCTTGCTGCAATCCTCTCGTCCGTGTTTTCGCCGCATTAAATTAATTAATTTCCCATGACGATTAAAATGTCTTACTGTTTTAACTGGCATAATTAGTTCATTCTTACAAAAACATGGTTTACATTTTTACTACTCTAAACATCAGTGTCCTACATCACTTTATAACTAATTCTTAATTGCTGTAAATACGGTAACTTAATTAAATCAACTTTCTAAACCGTTTGAGGATGGTCGGCGAATATTTACGAAACTGTTTTGAACTTTGATATGAATTTACGAACATTACAATTCAGTATAACTGATAACATTATTTGCTATTTTTTGCTGCTTAGACTAAAACCCATACATGATAATACCGACATAATATCTAGCCACGTCTGTCACAGCAATCTAGTTTCTTCATTTTAAAACATTGTACGATACACAGAGATGTTTAGGTGAATCCAAATGCTACAAGACAATTCCTCCCCATACATAGAAAGTGAAAAAGTTTTGCCCTTTCCTTCAAATTTGATAAAGTTCAATAAACAGTGTAATTCCTAATAAATATGTAGTCATTTAATTTGAATGCCTCCTTTAATATCATAAAATATGCGCCCACTCTAACGTTTCCAAGGATCTATATATAAAAGTTATTAAAATTATAAATAGGAATATGAAACAGGAAGATTTTACCTTTACAAGCCTCACACGTCAATTTTTTTGTTTTGAATATACGAAAGATTTTAAGATAAAACACTTCACAAAGTGCTCTTGGTGCCGTGAATCTTGTTTAGTATCACAATCGCAGATTTTTAACTAAAAAGCGGATGTTCAAAAAGATTTTAAGCTCCGTATTTAAAATAGTTCCGTATTGATTTTGTTTAAATGTACGTTTGTATAACGTGTCATAACTGTATACTTGATAGTGATGCTAAATGTAGGGTATTAGCGCGTGTAGTGCGGTCGTCTCAAGTACCACAATCTTAGGAACTCTGTATTTTTCCAATAAACGATATTTAAAGTTTTGTGAAACCGTGATTAGACGTTTTGCGCTAGCATTGAAGACGAAAACACAGATTTCGCAGGAAAAAGAACACAAAAGGAAAGAAAACCTATTAGCTAAATCAAAAACTGATCCAAAAACTTTTTACAAATCTTTATTAAACAAATGTATGTAGCACCAAATCAATAGGTATGACCTGTATTTACAAGTTTTGTTATTCGACATTCAACCTAGTCAGAAATGTAGCAAGTGAAACTTTAATAGACTTTATTGGAACAAAACTTATACAAAATTAAACTTTAATTGTTTATATATAATATGATCTATTAGTTAATAGACTTTCCATTTGTGGATGTTAGAACAGTATTATAACCACGTGGACGATCACTCAGTGTGACATAAATCAATATTAGGCTAATGTTAGTATTTTTCATGTACTTTTAAGTGTATTTTTTATAATAATATTTTAAATTATATAGTGTGACTAAGTGGTCTACAATATTATAATGATGCCTGACATATAAGCGAAACACCTACAATCTTAGATTGTTTGTACTTATGATTGCTCAGGCAAGTAAAAATTCCATAAATATCATATTCTATCATTATGGTATACTGTATGAACTTAAAACTTTGATTTGGTTTTCACTCCAAAATTTTGCATTATTCCCAGGACACATTGTATTGCAAGCGACGACTCTGACTACAGCAGTAAAATAGCTTCGTTAAATCTGAATCAGCTACACGGAACATCCTTAGCTGCTAGCTTGATTTTTTCGTTTTCCCCAACATTATCGGTTCAGAATACATTCGATAGTAGTCTATTACTATTATTATTTCATTATTTTTTTTAACCTGTGCAAATTCAATGTAAACTTGGTCCTTTGATAAAGGCTTAAGACATAATTTATGCGTGAGATGAAGGCTTTTATGCGCCTGAGTGAACATATGGGGTTTATGTAATAGTCTTGGTTAATATTAAACATAATATACTGTCTCTACAGTAGATATAGTCATACAATGTTTAAAAAGTTATTAAATAATTACTTTTATTAATACTTGCTATATTATTAATTTATAAATAAGTATTAACAACTTTAAATAATGTATGACCATGAAAGAATGCCTAATAAATAAAACCTATCGTGAAAACAGTTTCTTACAGGTAGGAAGGGATTATAAGTCTGCTTGCGAGGGTAAGGAATATAAATGCTTACTAATTGCAAATGTACGCAAGGGATTGCAACGTTTCTACAAAATGGGAGCTTAGTTCAAGACCACGTAATATTATATTAAAGGGTGGCATAGAAATGAAATGGTTTTATCTGTTTCTCGGTAACGTATACATTATTAAAGTTACAATGTCTTTTTCTAAAAGAGTGTTCGATAATTTAATTTTAGTTTCGAAATCCTTTATCTTAACTCGCAAACTTTATTTACTTCATTAAAGATGAAATTAAATAGAATTTTAGATAGCGGTGTGCAATACAACTTAAGTAAATGAAAAGACGACATATATGTTATTGCATTAGTAAGAGTTCGAAAGCCATTAGAATATCAGTTGTATGCATGTTCTTGTTGATGGTGGTCTTATTTTTTTTATTTTTTTTAACTATATACATTAGACAGTCAGTTTCTGAAAACTCTATTGGTTAATCAGCAGATAACAAACGTCGTTCCAATGGGTTCATACTTTTAAGTAATTCAACCGAAAACTAAGTTTTTAGCACAGTTTATTTATAGCTCTATACCATCTATAAATTGTTTTTTAGTCTTATTATAGTTTACGTACTCATGATCACTTCCCTTTACAACAGTTTATCTTGCAAGTTCGATGAAAGATTAGTAAGTCTGCAGATAGCTGTGAGGAACTATTTCGAACTGTTACTGCACACCCTTTAAATCTCAACAAACTACTTCGTACGTTTTAAAAAGAGATATTGTATATCAGTTGCATCTCTATGTTCCAGCCTTGACTTAATTCTATTGGATTGTCTTTACATACATTCCCTTCATTTTATAGTAACAATTAGTTTCCTAGCACTACTTCTGTCATTGCATTGGCGCGCCTGACTAGTCATTTTTATACGGGAGTAAACCAAAAAAACGTCACGATCTGTTTTATACTTAATTTAATTAATTTATACAAATTACTCTGTAAATTATATCTGCTAGGATAAATACGATCAGTTTGAGTACAATTTTCTGCCAATCCTAGCTTAACCCTTTTATATGAATTAGTCAACGCGTTTCGGAGTTCTTCCATTCTCGAGATGGCTATAACAAAACAAACGTTTGCTTACTGTTCGTCAAAACATAAGCTTCCAAGTTAAACCAATCCTAACCCCCATCAAGGGTACTCGACACTCACTAATGTCCAATCTAAAGCACGTTGGTAGTCGTATTTATTCCTACATATCTTCGTATCCATTTCATCACTAGACAACAATCACCAGCTAGCATGGCAGTACATATAACAAACTACTGCATTTGATGTTGAGATGATAGTTTACAAAATCAATGTTGGTTACTCGTATCCGCAGCAAACCTTAAGCTACAAGTGTCACCTGGGAAGTGCTAAATTAGTAGCAATGACACTTACTTGAGCCAAACAGAAGCTATGGCAAACATTTGTTTACTTAGTACCTTGTCATCTACCAAACTGCCTAAATCATCAAGTCTAACGGTGTCCTACCAATACCATTGAAAATAATATTAGTCTAAAGATGGCAAAGTAAGAGATGCATCTTCACACTGCCAAACCTTAGGATGTACGTATGCAAAAAGTGGTACAGGTAAAATATCTTCATTTTGTCACTCTAAAACTCCTTATGCCTAATGGTATACTGTAAGATCTAGCTTAGCCTTACCTCGACCCAATAAGCTAAAAGTTAAACAAGATGTGATTCAGTTTCTGATGATAATAATGCTAGAAGAAGGAAAAAAGGTGAATATGTAACCTAATATAACTTAACTTATTTAGTGTGTTTGGCGAGATATTTGTTTAGATTTGGTGAAGGTAAAATTCAACTCAGAGTGAGGCGGAAGTTCAAGCCTCCCGAGGGGGAGACTTATTAGCACGGTCGACTGGTTTCCGCTCCACTCCTACCTGAATTTTAGTTTTTATAGTAGCGTTATGCAAACTTTTTTATAACAAGAAAATATAAAAATAAATCACATAACGTTGTGTATCGCGGTCGTCAGTTTATTTTCTTACCAAATTTGAAGTAAATCGGTAAATGTTGAGTAATTAAATGGCATAGCTTTTGATGTAACTAAGAACTATTGAAGGTGTCATAAATAATTTACTTACGCCGATTTACTTCAAATTTGGTATCAAAATTAACAGACGATCGTGATACACAACGTTATGTGATTTATTTTTATATTTTCTTGTTATAAAAAAAGTTTGCATAACGCTACTATAAAAAATTAAAATTCAGGTCGGAGTAGAGCGTGTAACGAGTTACCGAACTCTGTTACCCAAATGTATCAGACAGCTAG
>JAGFPH010000614.1:361723-382096 GCA_018207615.1 Philaenus spumarius | reverse complement strand
GTACTAAATTCCACATTCCTAGGCCATATGGTTTTTGTGATATAAAATAACAAATATTGATGGTTTTTAGGGGTGGTTTCAACCCTTAAACGCAAAATATTTCAATGTATCGTCTATTCCCTCTCCACGCGCTTACTTGTCTATATATACTATGTATCGCCTATCCCCTCTCCACACTCTGACTTGTGTCTATGCAAAAGGTTTGCGTGATATTTCAGAAACATAGTCAAGCGAAAGTGCCCAACGGGCCAATAGAAGTTATCATTTCAAAAACTAATGTAAGCGAAGTAACAAACAGTTGAATTGCAGCTTTGTGTTTGTATCTTTAATCAAGAAACATGAGTAGGCCTACTTGTTCGACAAGTGAATGTTTACTGAACTAAGTCAAGAAACTGATTAGTCTCAACTCAACTGCGGTGGCTACTAATTTGCATTGTTTGGAATAAGTCTAGGATTGCTTGGAAACTGTATCAATGACAAGACTTGTAATTATTAAAACATCCGCGTTCATTATTCTGAAACAAGCTAGAATCTTTAAATAATAGGTTCGTAGGAGGATTTACTTTCCCGTATTTATTGGGAATAAATTATTGTTATCTTTGTTGGCAGTTATTTATGTTTGTAAAATACACGTACTCAGTTGAAATTGTTCTAAATGGCTTTTGTGATTAATGTAAATATTGAAAAGTTGGAGCTTAATGAGTATTATTACAGATCATAATGTGTATTAAATTATCATTCACGGGAATGATGATTAATTAGGACACAGATTTTGTTTGTTATATATAAAAGAGATGACATTTTCAAGTCAGAAAATATATCAATTATTATTAATAAATCAATAATATTAATATTATCAATAAATGGGCCTATTATTAAATTCTAATATGTCTTATTTGTTTTTAATTAGGATGCAACATAGTATGGTTTCTTATTTTTAAATTAATTAACGCAAGCATTTATTGGTTTGTGTGAGTTGAAACATTCGTTGGTTCAGTCTAGGCCAAAATATTATTTTACACTAAGCTGGACATCGGAATCAACTATTTTATCTGTTATTTTATTAAATAGGTTGTTATGTTAATGAATGTAAATACATCCAAGAAATATGTATTGGTTCTTCGGTCTAGGCCTAACCTAAAATTATATTTAATTTATTTTACCTGCCTTAACGGCAACATACACACATAGTTTATGTTTGCGTGCACATCTTTGGCACAGTACGTTTCGAATGATATAAGCTTCATCTTTCAATTGTAGTTTTTTAGTTTTTCATAATGTTGCTTATTTATTGGTATTACACATGTTAGACGCTATGGGTAACATAAATCCTGTGAATTTATGTCCGCCCAACTTCATCCTGTGAATTTTGTCCGAATAAACTTACCAATTTAGAAAATATATTTAATACGGCTTCAAATTATTAACAAATCTGCATCCCCAGCAAGAATGTTAGATTCATATTTTAACAGCAGCATGTTTAGGGCATACTGCTTTTAAATTATAAAATAGATTAAAACAATTTAATTAAGTACTTTTTAAATACATACGCTAGTCATAAAAAACCTAAATAAATCTAAAATATTAACTTGTGGATAGATATTGACTATGTTTAAATCCAAATTGTGTGTTGTCTCTAAGTATACTTTGTTTTGGAATAACATTTTTACTTCGGCTCGCATTAGAATGCCGAAGTATTGAAATCACGCGATAATTTGTTGTGTGCATGTTTTCCTGTAAACACGATAATCACTTACAGACTTGACATTATCTTCCTTTCATTTCTTTAGTATATAACTAAACTCGTTAAAGTCGAAATAACATTGTCTTGTTTGACGCGTGCGTAATTATTGCGTGCTTACTATATTAGTCCATAAGAAACCCTCAATACTTCTTTGTAAGTCAATAACAAAACTAATTTCCAATCGATTCAGTTGTTATTTGTCTTCGTGACGGTCTTGAATTTATCTCCGTCTTACTGCCACTGCCTGAGAGAGTTATGCGTCTTTCTTGTTTGTCCGCATCACCAAATCATTAATCAATCCTCGCTTTCTTGCTATCATTGATAAAAGAATTTATTTAGTCGTCTTGCTCGTGTGCAGGTGTAAATAGATAAATAGTTATTCCTTATTGATGAAAAAGTAATTTATTTTATTGTGTATACATGTTTACTTAATAAAGCTTCTATTTTGATCAAACTGTTTACATTATGAGCAATAATGTTTTTGTTTTTTTTTTTTGCTTCTTGTATCATTAGACTAGATAAGTAAATTTGTTCGACAATAAAGATGAGAGCCAGATGCTGTTTAATAAAACAGTCCAACATTAAGTGTTGCAATTTATTACAACTTGCGTAATTAGTGTTCCTCTGGGAAATTACCAAAATTGTAGTCAAATGAATAATTATACCAGTTTAAATCTAAAAAATGTCGAGAAAATCTGCATTACGTAAAATTCGTAAACGGAAAAGTCTCAAGGACTTCCCCGGCCCAATAAATATGGGCAGAATAAGTTTTCCGGCGTTAATTTTATCAACCATTAATAATACTTCCAATTTAAAATATTTAGTTCCCTTAATTTGGGATCTGGGAACTAACTATTAATAGCCTTTTTAGATTAAAACTGTAAATCTGCCATTATTATTATTTTACATAATAAGGTTGCCTTTCTTATGCAAGGGTGAATTATTTAGTAGAATCAAGGATTAGAGTGCTTAATTCTTCATATTTTTTTCAAGAATAAAATAAATGATTAATTTTATTGTTGAGGGCACTTTTCAATGCCTTAAAACGTTTTTTTTTTTTGTAGTCATATGAACCACAAATTGTTATTATTTATATTCTGTACTTCGTTTGGTTACAGAATAATGTATGTTAACTTTGTTTTACAGTGACGTCTATTCTTTCTTTTCACTTCTGCAAAAATTACAGAAAGAAAATGCTACTATATAAAATATAATAAACATAAAATTCAGTTTTAAATTACCCAAGCAGATACACACAAACAAAACATCAAGAGTAGTAGCCGCCTGGCGTACAAAATATACCATTAAATACCTGTAGGCCTATATATTTAAAATTAGATATTGCAATAGTGAAGTGAAAAATTCAACATAAATTTTGGTAAGTAACAGATTCACTGTGACTTGTAGGGTGGGGTAGGAGAGGTGATTTTTTATTAAAGTTGGAGATTAACTAATAAATATTATTATTATTATCTAGAGAGAAAACTATTCGATCGATTTCGAACAAATTTGCACCAAACACGTCAATTAGGTCTTTATAGATGCACGAAAAAAGGTTTTGAAAAACAACCCTCTTTATGGCCAAAAAACCCCCCAAAATCCGTTATTATTATTATTATAAGCTAAACGAGAATTTTTAGAAAGATGCTGTTTTTTTCATATGGTAGAAAAGGCTATAAATAAGCCAAATTTTATCAAAATCGTTAGAGCCGTTTTGTTACAAAAAAATAATAACTGATTTTTTGGGGTTTTTTTGCCAAAAGAGGTTGTTTTTCAAAAAATTTTAAAACCGTTTTTCGTGCATTTATACAGGCCTACTTGACATTTGTTTGAAATCGATCGAATAGTTTTCGCTCTAGCTTTGTATACATACAGACACACACTTTGTAAAAACCCCTTTTTTTTGACCATAGTATAGTGAGAAAGTAATAGGTACAAATCCCAGATAAAAGGTATTTTTTTAAAGAAATTGATAAAAGTCAAATTAAAATGGAATTTGTTTGAAAATGTATCAGAATTGTAATTTCCTTTATATTTTTTAACAACCTCTTTAAAATTTGTTCTGAATAAAATGCTTTTTCATTATAATTTATTTTTTATATGTTTATAACGTATAACATGCCCGGCCTAATTGTTACGAAGTACAGGTGGATATGCAGGATATGCTACATGAAAACTATGAAACAGCACACAATTTCCCCCTTGCTTTGTTAGCTTGTTACAGCGCTATTTTATCACGAGATTGCATTATTATCAATAGCTGTTTTATACGGTCAAGCTGTTTTCTGATTTAGCAAACACCAAATGTGCTAATAATTATATATAAATTAAAGTTTGTTGATTAAACGTAAAAATGATTATTTACCAACACGATGATATGATATCATAAACGTCTACAAGTCAATAAACAGCTCGAGCTACGCAGGTTGAGTTCTCGTTTTGAGTCCAACTAAGACCATGAATTAATCGACTGATTTAATTCATCTCCTTTCTTAACGACAGATAAATTATCCTTTACTTCAAGCAATCATTTTTAACAAAGGTATTACTATTACTCAAAGGAAAATTTAACTTCAATCGAAATCGTCGCCATTAATTAAATTTCTTTGTTTGAACTTTAAATAATTTGTTTCTTTGTAGTTTTACAGACACACAAATAATAATATCCGATAAGTTCGTGACTCCGTTAAATTTATCGCGTTCAGCTGTCAGCAAGAGATATTGAAAACAACTAGTTGTAATTAGTTTGCTTTAATTTGATAGTGTCTTTAATGACTTCACCTGTTGGAAGCATTGACAGATTATAATTAAAACCAACAGATTTTAGTTTTTCTTTTACAAAATTTATTAACATGACATTTTTCTCTCAAAGGCTTTTGCAATTTAAACAGAAAAATCATTGTATTGCAAAAACATTGGGTTCAATTGGGCTACCTTGCTGTATTTTTGTTATGTTTGATCAATCGATGGCTGCGACAGTTCGTCAGCTTTTATAACGTATACATGAAGCTTCTATGCTTTCATTTTAAACGGATTAAATATAAATTCTTTGTTTTCATACAGACGTGAGTAAAAATTAATATTCAAATCAAATTCTTTTCCAAGTTTCCGGTAAATTAACATAATTTAGTGTCAAATACTATTGCATGATATAATACATACTGTCAATACAAGTGCATAATATTTGCAGTGTAAGCTTGTATAAATAAACGATCCATTAGTTGAAACTTTCAATACATTCGTTAAACTAAAAGCTGATTTCAAATCATTTATTTTATTTGTGGTAATTATAAACTACTGTTATAAATTTTGTACCACGTCTGTGTGTATACATTTGTATACATGTGTGTATAGTATGCAGAGTATATAGTTTTCTTGTTGCTGGGGATGAATCGGATTTTACGTCACGTGTTTCACCATGAATTTTGTGAAACGCTCCTAAAGTGAAATGCTCCTAATGTGAACCGCTTTATTTAATTTATTTGAAAAAAAGTTTTGACCTTGCCGAAATTCGAACCAGCAGACTTCATTCACCATATACTAGCGCCTTAGCCGGTTAGGCCACGATGGCATTACAAATTTATTATATTTGAGTTGGGTATATAAGTGTAACAGATTGTCCTACAGCATAGGCTTAAGGGTCGGCTCTAGTAAAACAGAAAGCAACCTGCGACTTCCTATAGCGGCGGTAGGTTACGCGGACATTGCTTTAAAAAATATTAAAAATCAATGTTTTAAATTGTTAATAAACATTAAACAAAATATTTTTCTTAGTTTTTAAAAAGCCATTTGCATGCTTATTGACCATAGCTTTAAAATGACATATCGTTTATAATTTTCCGATGAAAAATATAGGACAAATTTGGATTTTAATTTAACATTGGTCTTATGGAGTGTCAGCCAACATGGCCGACAGCTAGAATCGACCCTTAATATGTTACTGTTAATGCAATGCATAGTTTAATTAGTAATACCTCTGAAATGGACATTGTGCTTCCTCATTTCGTAAGTTGTGTTAAAAAGTTTACCCTTTTCCCGTGTGGTCTTAAGCACACAATTACATTTTTCTTCATAAATAATGTTCCTTTTAAATAAAACAAAGTTTAAATTGAGGCGGTACATTTATCAACTCTTACGAGTCATTTATTTAAAGAGTTAAAAAAGCATTCACATTTCTATTTAGCAGGAACTTGAATGTTGTTATAATAATAAAATAAAGTACCTATTAAAAAATGCCTTTTAGAATACAAACATACCAGCAGTAGTTGGAAGTAATTTCATAATTAGAAATATAACAAGAAATGCGACTCACAAGACTAACTTCCTAAGACATAAATTATTAATATTTATTAACAATGACAATAATAATAATATTCTCTGTCTATAATACGGCATAATTTTATAATGTGAAATAATGTAGACCTACACTAAAAATATTACTTTATACGAGAAATACGTACCTTTATAATAGTGTGTTGTCTTTTAAATCCAGATTAAGAGAGTGTTCATTATCTAGCAACTCTCTTAGCTTGCGTAGCTTAGTGTAGTCCTACTTTACAGTATTTCAAGCTATAAAATACTTTCGGAAAGCCTAGGCAGAATAGGCTCATTTCAAACATTCATAATTTTACAAGTACATACTTGCTTCAGAATATATAATAAAACTAGTAATTAATTATAAATCTAACGTGTTTGGTTTTGGCCTTCATTGTGGAGATTATAATTTGTTTATGTGGATGCATTTATGAAACAAGACGTAAAGACTGATTCATATAGGATGTAGGTAGTATTAATTATATCATTTATTACTGACATTGATCATAAATAGGCCTACATTTTTTGAGTTGATGCATGAATGTCGTCAGTGCTGTTGCCAACTCGTAGGATCACAAAATTTAAGCACATTCTATATTATATAAACTACCAACAAATTGTATCAACATTACAAATTTAAAATTATTTTTTAATGTTCCCTTATCAAATTTGTAGGTGAAACCCTAGTTGAAAATACTATTTTAAACCTAACCTAACCTAATCAGTTGCTGTAAGTGTTATTGTATACAGTTGGTTGCTGTGGTAGTAATGCACATACAAATGACCTCAATATAAGTTATTTTGTTATAAATTAAAAAACTAAATAGAGTTTGTATTTGGATATTTTTGTTTTCTTTTTAATACAACTGAGAAAGATTTTATAGTTATATCTTTACGTATTCTAAACATTCAACCGAGTAATTATCTGTGCATTAAAAGCATAACAAATATAAACAAAATAGCTGACCCGTGCGAAGCATTCGCATTCTAACTTACTTAAATCCTAATAATTAAAGTACACACCGTATATTTAGAATCGTATAGTGCGTAGTGGCGTAACGGCAGGTCTCCAGCTGGGTATTGTTATCATCAGTGTTGCCAACGCCAGGAAAATATCCCTACAACTTACTTAACTTACATCCATCACTGTTACTTTCGGATTCTTTATTTAATTTCTTTTTTTTCGTATAATTGTATATTTTTCCGGTGTAGCGGTTAAGGAAAGCTTTAAAATGATGCCTCATTTATGTAATTTGATGATGTATTAAGGAAGTTATGGCGTACCGACAAAAAAATGGTCTTGAGAAATAATATATGTGATAGTGGACCGAAATTGATCAAATTTGTTGAGATCATATTGGCATTAATACACTTTGATTGACACCTTAACGGTGTATCATTTCTTATTATTGATATTACTCATAGGAACAAATGTCTACAGTTACGTATTATTTTTAATTTTTTAAAGATATATAAAAAATAACACCTTGGAAAAAATAAGTATGTTAACAAATTTGGTTTTATTGTCTAACACATTACAATAACTTCCCTATACTGTGAACTGAATATTACCTTATCATGGATGTAAATAAACAACGAATCACTAGAAATTAGGATTCATGACATTCAGAGATATTTATAACATTCATTAATGATTGAGTTTTTGAGAGTGAGAGAGAGGAAAATAATTAGTGAATATTTACGTGTAATACTCATGTTTTTTTACCACTGTACTTCCCGGTCTATCTATCACTGAACAAGTACCGTGATGGTAATACATCAGATTTACATATTCATAGCGTAATATCTTGTGATTACCTATAAAATGAACTTGTAAGTGTTACTTAGCTGCAATGGAATGCACAAATATATCAATGTGAGAGTACTTAACATCCATGTTCTAGCAAGAGTAGGATTAATAATTAATTTGTGCCGTTTAATATAGTTTATTATTTTCTTAATGTTAAAAATTTCATTTTTATAGAAACTTAATTCCAGAATTACATAATTTTTGAAGTTATACTTCTTTGCGCCCGTTGTAATCGGGATGGGGTGTCGGTATGCTGTCTTTGTTTTGCAAAAAACATATGAAAAATATATCAGCGTGTTTAAATAATAATTATACCATATAAATATTATGTATTGCATTTATGTTTCGTTGTTCCTGAATCTAAATATGTATTTGTATTTGGCACTAACGTTAGGGCCTAATGTTTTTCCTGTATCCGAGCCACAATAATTCTTCTCCGTATACAATCTACATTTCTGTAAATGAATTCGTATCCTATATTTATATAGGCCAAGTAAATTTTCTTTCACTTTTATCTGATCATATCGCAAGTCTTCAGAAACAAAACTAGAGTATGTTAATTCATTGTAGCAAGTAAGTAAATATGATTATAAGCAACAAACATACTCAGGCGACCTTGTAATTGAGGTGTTGTCTTATATGATTCCAAAGCTTAATCCGAATGAAAACCAAGGATGATTGTGTAGGCCTAGTTCAAATACTAAAAATGCGATTTTCTCTCAGTGATAACATTTTCACCTTAAAAGACAAAAACAAATCAATTTGTTCTTCTTTTCACAAGACATGGAAAACCTCGAAGTCTTGGTTTCATGGATAACCTCATAGTTGTGGCTATTGAATTGCATATGACTATAAAAAAGTTGTTTCAATCGTGTCTAATAAACATTAAACATTAAATTGAATTAACAAAATAATGTGTGCATATATTATAAATATTTGGTCCAACTACGAACTAAATGTAGACTCGATTTTACGTAAATAGTGGACCAGCCGGTTAGTCTAAGTCAACTCTATAAAGGATAAACTGCTGATTTCCTATTTATGATAAACAGTACGTTTATAAAATTAAACCATTCAAGTTTTACTAATATCCAATATATTAATTTGCAAGTAAACATTATGTTATTGATGTCTCAAAGAAAATGTAACGACTCATTAGTAAAACAATTAAATTAACTGTTTAATATTATAATTAATTCCCCAATAGGTTGGTTGATTTGTTCTATTTTCTTGTTACAGATAACAACAAACTGGAAAGATAACAACTAAAATGACTGAAAAGTAAGTAAATCAATAATTGTATGGTACACAGTGTAATATAAATAACAACTATTAGAGACAAGAATATTTTGGGATAAAATTCAAACCCAGCATGTAACTTCGATGATAATAAGAAAATAATTTTAAAGGTTACAACATCAGTCGAGTAAATACACCGATCTCACTGACACAGAGTCAACTTTGAAGAGACTGGCGGTTGCTATCTCACTAATGAGACGCTCGAGTGGGACTAGAATATCGATTCCATAAAAATCAAAAGCAGTTACAATGATTTTTGTTTCAAGGAAGCTAACTCAACTCAAAAACATAATTTTCGTCTTGTTTCGAAACAAATTTATGTAAGTAATATCGACAATTTACAATTTTTGTTCAGAACATGTCATATTTATGATTATATTTTTGTATGTTATAATAGTTTACTTCAAAAGTTCAAAAACGATGCATAAGATTATAGACGGCGGAATGGGATTCTTTCGTCCCACATCGTAACTAAAAGCATAAATAATGAGTTGAATAGTCATAAATTGTAATTATTGTTTAAGCAAATAATGTAACTGGTAGTAAATAAGATCGCACGATTATATCCATGTTTGAACACTGACAGCTACTTCGTCTAAAGTCAATTTTGAATAATAGACATAGACATGATGGTAAAGATATCATCTCAAGTTTATTTAATTTCATATCGATTTATCTACTGACGGATATCATTCTCAGAGAGTGGTTTCGTGGCGTCATTTCGTTTATAATAAATGACCTGCAGAATTAAATTAATAGTAGAAGCTGATTCTCAAAGGTGTAACGGTTACTAATGGTGTAGGGTTTGTTACAGTTCTATAACAAATTGTATGTCAATAATTCTTCCTTTGATACTCTTGTTGGATATAATTTGGTGTACTATGTAGCAGTCTAGTGTAAAATGAATAATGTGTAATCAGTATCTCTGTACTAAGTTAGAAGATATAAGTTGTAGATAACTCGCGCTGGTATTAAAATTATTTCTATTGCTTATACAATTCTCTGCTTAGAGGATATTAAAAAAAAAAAATTATTTCATCTCTGTCTAGGCAAAACAAATTTCTATAACCAGTTTTGTGGTACGGTTCGTGTTTTAAAAGTATCGCCATAGTTTAATTTAAAAACGTAAAAACGAATTAATTGACATAATTTTATGTTTGGCAGGATAGCACTAAACATATCTTGCGTTCAAACAATATCTCCAGGGATAATTTTATGCTTTTACATTTTCGCTTACAGCTACTGAAAACTTTGTCACGTACAAAAAAAGAAAATGTAAGTCGACTACCAATCATTTAAATGAAATATAAAATTAGTTGCTTATTTATTTATCAGTTTGCGCACGCTCTATACCTAAACAAATTCCTTTAATTACAAAATTGTCATGACCAAGCTACACAATATATTTTATAGTTTGATTTCATTTGATACAACCAAATTTATTACAACATTTTTCGATTTGAGAGTTGATATCAATTACTTTACAAATGACATGATTATTTTTTGAATATTTACGAACAGTAATGCAAATTCTCTGTTCTGAGCCTAGACTCGCATTAAGCTCCTAATCCAATTATTTATGTAGTGTTTTGAATTTCAACTGGCTAGGTATTTAACCAATCACGTAATGGCAGCAATACGGCTGTCATGTGCTGATAATGGACCCGACGTTATTACAGAAGGGGAAGAGGATTTTACCTCATCACCCTTCGCATAAGCTGCAGCCGCGGTCAGACCATCCCTAGGCTTATTTAAATACTCTTCTGATGCATTTTATTGCCTATAATATATTATTTACTATCCTCCAGTTCCTTGATCCTATATATTATGTACAACCTATATATTATGTATACAACAATTTAGTAAGATTACTGTAGCTGACACTAAGAAAAGTTTAAGCCTCGCTAAGAAATTAATTTGAGTTTGATTTGCATAAATATGTAGGTATCAGGCAGCGACTGTATTTAGCAAGAAGCTAGAGCTTTAAAATCTTGTCTGCTTCATACAAGATGGTCACATTCAGAAATAATTGGTACAGTTTTGCTTTAATTGATATTTAATACAAAATAAATTAGTAAATTCCAATCGTATCAGTTACACTAGAACTAATGTTTTATGGTTCATTTTCTGTACAGTAAAATACTTTAATCAAGGCGTGAATAAAGAATTGAAAATTGCTTAATAAGTACAAAGCTTATTTAAAAATTAATACATTGTATGGTGGGTTAGTTTTGTCCAGCTGTAAAAGTGCGCAACTGCTGATCGTTATTTATAAAAGTGTAGTGAAATTTAATTTTAATTCTATTAAGCTGATAGCAATTTATTATTTCCCTCATAAATGATTTCCCATTGAAAATAAAACCGTAATGATGCATGTATCTTCATAGAGAGATTTATAAAACAAATCTAGTTTTAAAAGAGAGCAAATTGAGATAAATAATTAATTTCAGTTTTTTTGTCGAACCTTTATGTGCTTTTACTAATTTAGAATTTTATAAATAGAAGATTTTATAAACTGTACTAATTATGTTTCTCTTTTTAAAAGATTTAATTTTAAAATGATCAGATTAACTGAATAATTTGTAAGAAAGTTCAAGTAATTACTGAATGTATGTACCTTTGGTCAAAAATGCTGCAAATGTGAGATTCTTTTCACTAATTCTAAATAACGTTATAATGCATTTATTTGAACTGATCATTTTATTCTATAACACACCTGAAGCGAAGCTCAATATTGACAGTTTGCAGTTTCCTTATCGCAAGTTCTGTCTCCGTGATGTCAAAATCAGCTATTGTATCACGAAGTATGTCCATACCTGCTGCTCCTTTGTCAGTGGTTATCATGTTTGAAACTACAATAATACAATATGACGAATCAAAACGCGTTCGGATGGCCAGATTCGCTTCTAGTTTATTTTCAATTAGTTTTATTTTAATCCATTAACCAATTTAAATCTTATGACATTTATGTAGCAGGTAGTTTTAGAAAAAATTCACTAACTGTATCATTTATTTATGGAAAATGTTTCTAATTTTCTTTCTTTTGTGATTTTAAGAATAAATACACGGTTTGAACTTGCAGCATTTGGAAAGCTTTTGCCGACAAAAGCACAACTCTACAAATGGCCCTACAAAACGTTATTTTTTGCAAAAGTTTTTTACTACAATTCTCTTCTAATAATCGTTTGGTTTTTTTTTCGCCAAGACAATTAAAAATCTCAACCCGCCAAAATAATACCTGTATGTATTAGATCGTGGATTGTACTTACAATTAAATTTATTTAGCAATTAGTAGTTGTTTCTATCATAAAGTCAATGTATTACCACCAAAATTATATTATATTTTAATTAAAAAGTTTATACCTGCTTGTGATAGGTTCCACGTTCCAACCTACTCGT
The DNA here is from genome assembly GCA_018207615.1 of Philaenus spumarius. Lineage (NCBI taxonomy): Eukaryota > Metazoa > Arthropoda > Insecta > Hemiptera > Aphrophoridae > Philaenus > Philaenus spumarius. Next base: position 369,530 of record JAGFPH010000614.1, on the reverse strand, counting down.
TCCAAATTCTCAGTCAGAATAAGTAACTAGGCCTTCTTAAACATCCTGTGTACATAAATATGTTGTAGATTAGGTCATGGGTGAATCCCCACATTTCCTTCTTTAAAGATTTATTCGGTATTTCAAGAAAAACAATAACGACAATATTGTCTCTATTTCTGGAAAGTAATTATTAAAGCTTACAAAGAATCTTCATTTTCATTTACGATTCAATGCTACTCTTACTGGGGATTTTGTTAAATTGTACTTAAAATATCAACATAAAGTATAATTACATAATATATACATATATGCTGAATTCCATATATCAACTTAAATAAATACAAGTTTTATAAATCATTGTTTAAAGTAATTGTAATGGACTTGTATCCGGTAACAATTAATTGTGAGAGAGTATTGCAGATACATCTATAGTCGCAAAGTTATTTGTTTTAACTTATGCAAACTTGTGCAATGGAATTGTAACATCATCAGCAGAGGAAGCAGGCGTGTGGTATTTATATCATTCCCAAGCTTAGAATCCAACGTAAATAATGACAAAGAGAATTGTGCAATACTGTAACGAAAGATTTGCTGCCTTACTTTGTAAAATTGTAATAGTTGAGGTATTAAAACGTTTGTTTTACTGAATTCCTGCATGGTAAAAATCTTTAGACATCAAGCCATTAATAATGCACTATATTTTATTGGCTAGGGTTTCATCTACGTTCATTATATGTCAAACAGGAGAGAAACATACTTCTAAATATAAATACAAGCAATTGTTTCGAGTAATTCATTACATTAATTTGTGTACATTTTGTTTGTATGTTTCTATGACTTTGTAGGACGTGTGTAATAAACTTACCCTTGGTACGTTTCTGGTTTATTCTGGTTTATTAGTGACTGCCTGATTAATTCACAGAAATTAAATCAACTATTATTCGTAACTACAATAATGAGAACGCTATCTTGCATCCTAACTCGGTGTCCTCGTGTGTTAACGTGAAGGGCGTCATCCAACCCTCCTACACTGTTAGTACTTGCTAATTTTGCTATTGCCATTTTGCATTTGTGATTGAAGTCAGTAAACATAATACGTCAATGTTCTTGAAATAATTATGGACGTTTTTACGCGTATATTCTGATTATAGCTGCACACAAAATCAGAATAGAAGTACATAAAACTAAAAATATTGTGTTTTTGTAACGACATTAATACTATTGATTAAAAATATATTTTTAATTTGTATTTTAATGTAAATATATGTATTTTTGAAACACATATAAGCTTTTCTTTACATAAGTTGATTAACGATTAAACATTACCATTCTTCATATTTCAGAGTAAATTATTGATTATTAAAACTATGAATACGTATTTCTGACTGACTGTACAACTTAATGACATAAGTTTTTCAAGTCAGCACTGTAATCTTAAACATAAATTATTGTTTTTTCCAAGAATAACGTTTGTTAGTAAAATATAGATTTTCTCCGTTTACACTTGTAACGTTAATACATAAATATATTTACCACGCGCCAAGAATTCATAAACTGTGATACAATTTAATAGAGTACTTTTAGTGGGTTCAGGAATTTTAAATTAGAACACAAAACGAATAAAATTATAAAACAGCAATTTCCTACATTGCACTTTTTAATATTATGTCGTGGCATTCCAAATTCTAAATTTATAATAACTTAGCCTTATTAATTATGAACGATGAACAAATCTAAATCAAATTTCAATTGCAAAAGTTATGTTCATTTCACTCACTGTCAGTGAACAACCTTCGACTCTCTATAGAAAAAAGTCCTTACACAGAGCACTAACTGTGATCCTGACTGACGGACTTATCACAATATTACTGAATATAAAAAATCACTGAAAAAATGAAGTGAAATTTTGTATGGAGGTTCCTTACACCCTAAGAAAAGAATTGTCCGTATCCGAACGGTGGAAAATCGGAAAAAATCTTCGGAAAACCATTGCTATAACTCTGTAACACGCTAAGCTAGAAATACACAATTTGGAATGATTGTTCCTTTTACATTGTAGATAAGGGAAATGAGAGTAATTTGTGGAAATTTAAAAACACTACTTAAACTAAACACTGAAATATTCAATTATCATTTCATCTACAGCCTTTTTTGTAAGTAATGCCCAAGAAATAAATTTTGTAAATTCAAAATGACGAAAAATGAAATTGCTTTGAGAAATCCCGTTACCTCTTCATAACGTGCTAAAAAGCAGAATTTGTAATTAGTTGTGTTCATAGGTAAGTAGGGAACACAAAATAAATTAAAAAACCTTAAATGGGAAAACACGTAAGAAAAATCCATTCTTATATCTCCGTAGCTGCTTAATATAAAAATGTGAAATTTCGAACTAATGTTCCTTTTATATTACAGTCAAGAATATTTGAAATTTCAAAATGCCGGGAAATGGAAAACTGTTTAAAAGCTACAAACGCGAAATTTGGTAGTAATGATCCTTTTGTATTGTATTGTAGGTGAGACTAACTTAATAAATTAAAGGAATTTAAAAAAAAACTTATTATTGATTTTAATATAACATGAAATGGAAACATCTTCCAGAAAAGCAACTCTATTTATCTGTAACAGCTTAAACTATAAATCAAAAATATTTTAGTAATGTTCCTTTTACATTGCAGGTAAGGAAACAGAAAGTGTAGGTATCACTTTGTAGGACGAAAAATATGATACAAATGCAAATGTATTTAAAAAAAAATCTTAATACGTTTAATTTTTACAAGTTAACAATTTATGGGGGAAAATTGGTCAATATTCTACTGGATAGTTGCCTTATTACTAAACGTATATATAAACTTAACGTATTCTGAATAAACTCTTTGCTAAATTAGTTTATAAGTTATACGAGTATACAATAGATGCAACCCTTCAACATTCTACTGGATAGTTGCCATATAACTGAACGTATATGCTACAACTGGAAATTAATTTCTCTTTGAACATTTTGGTCAGTGAATCATTCTCTGTGTTAAATTAGTTTATGAGTTATACTCGTATAAAATAGTTGCAACCCTTCAACATTCTAGGCTTAAATTATGGTGTAAAGCTAAAACATATTCACTGATATTCTCAAATGAACACAGGCTGTTTTCTATGCAAATTCAGTTCGCCGTCTTTGCCTAACAAGAATTTTACCCCAGATGATGGAAACCTGTGCTTCCATATTCTCTAGACAAGGAGGTGTATTTCTTGATCAACCGGAGGCCTTGTTTTAATCTCGCCCTAGCTTAGGATGCAATTAAAAAGTACTTGTATTTTAGTTTAGCGAATTATTATCATGTTTATAACACATTATAAATATTAATAATAAAAAGTATGTAAGAAAAGGAGTAACAAAGTAAAACTCTGTAATCGTTTGCATTGTTAGTATTCAAGTAAATTTAATTAAATAAAGTATGTTTTCGTGACCTACCCACTGCGCGATCAAAGAACGTCTAAAACTACTCAGAAAGAGAAGATATATGACAAGACGATTATCTTCTTTGTTGATAGCGCAGTGGGACAAGGGTGAGTTTAATCCTTCCCTCTTGGACGGTCTTTGTCTCGCCCATGTGATTGATTACAACCCTCTAGGCATCCATTCTACCCTTAATGTAATTACACATCTGGGAATTTGTTCTTTTTTTATTTTAGCTCATTGGGGGCAATCGTGACTACAAATAACAAGTATATAATAAAATGTAAACATTTTTTTATACTGACTAATATGTAAAAACTGTGAAAAGAATAATTTGACGTTGCGTCTAATTTAGATAGTAAGTTTGAATTTACTTATCTATAAAAGGAAAAGTGTAGGCATAATGTTTGTTTTGTATCAACTGCTGTGCCAGCCTGACGAAAGTGGAGACGTACTGGGACCACATACAGACTGCACATGTATTAATTTAAAAAATTATAATGAAGTGACCAAAAGTTGTTATATGAGAACCTGCTTACCCTAGTTAGCGAAACCTAGAAATCTGAATTATCCATTTATAGGCAAAGACAAAGAATACAAATTAAATGATGTAATAAACAATTAGTTTATTGAACAAGTTTTTGTTATTTAAAAAAGTTATACGCCCTTAGTTAAAAAAATTTGATACACCCTTAATAGAAAATGTACAAATATGGTTTTAAGAAAAGAAAACACACCCTCCCTTACTAAATAATAAAGATTAAGAAAACCCACCCTTTTTAATGAAAGCTAATTAGTTTAATATACATAGTTTAATATCAAAAGAAATTATTATAACTTTAATAGTTACAAAAACACACAAGTTTTATGAAATACATACACTTGTATTAAATGTAAATACTTAATTATATATATGTACAAATATATTGTTGGCCAATCTTTGATTTAAAAAAAAAATATTCCTGCAGTAAAAAAATAAAATAAAATTTTGCTTTATTATATAATTTTTATTTGTGTGACTCCACAAAAAGATAATTTAGAAATAAGTCTCTTGGGGACTGGAGAGACGAAAATTTTCTATAGCGCTCACCACCCTATAAAACAATAGTGCACAAATTGTTGTTAAAAATTTTCCTTAGCCTTTCTTAAAATTAGGGACATTGTTCAGTTTTATAGTAATTAATTGAAAGCCTGTACTATTTTAACTTATGGTCTAAGCAAAATCATGTCACTATTCAGAAAAATATTAAGTTATTTTACAGTTAAACTTTGAAAAACTACACTTTTCACACTTCGGAGAACAGTGTCGATTTAGATTTCGATAGCTGGTGTGCGATGATAAGTTCTTTTTTTTTAAGCTGAAGTAGCAATCATTAGTTTATCTTATTGTTGCTATCAGAGATATGAACAAGTTCACAACTGAACAAGTTAGCAAACTTTGAAAACTACACTTGTCACACTTTCGAAGAACAGTGTTGAATGAGGTTTAACAGCTGGTGTGAGGTGATGAATTTAAGTTGGTAGTAATCATGGACCAGTTCAAAACTAAATGTTCAAAGAAAACAAAACAGGCATTAGTTTTGTTAAAAAGACTTTGCAAAATGTAACATTTAACATGTCTGGATTGGCATTATAGCTATGCTGTAATGAAGTTATGCTGTACAGTTTTTCCAGGTTAAAATTGGTTCTAACTTGCACAATTCAAGCATGGCTTACATTACTCCAAGACATTACTTTAAATAGTATAATGATTTGTCCGTTTTTCTAAATCGCACATTAATTAACCTTTCACAGATAATGTCTTTTTTGAGAAATACCTAAAGGTTATAATTGGTGTTTAATAAAGTTCTGTAATTCTATTGAATCTGTATTATACACATACAACCAGGCTTTGTACATTGAATTAACCTATTTTGGTTTAAGTAGGCTTTTAACATAATATATAAATGTGTACTGAGTTAATCACAATACATTTGTTACAGCAATGTAACAAAGTCTAGATAGCATAAAGGTTATAATTTGTATTTAATATAGTTTATTAAAGGCTATTTGATATAGTTCAGTTGTAGGCTATTTGAAACTGTATTATACAATCTGGCTTTTGAATATTGGAAATTAAGCTATTTTATATTAATTATTATGCCCGGTAAGCTTTAAACATGTATAAATTAATAGTAAGATAATTACAATACATTCACAAAGTTTAGCACATATTGGAATCTCAGTGGTGCACACAATATAGATCTGAGCATGATTTAGTTTATGAATTTAAAAACATAGATATTCGATGACGTCCGCTCAGGTTTTTCGCAATAAAAAGAATTCTGAAAGTTTCTCTCGTTGCATTAAGTTAATCGTTTCTTAATTTGTTTAACCCCAACCATAATTTTAAAAACGTTTCTAAGTGTAACAAGTCACATTGATCCAATTTGACCCTTACCTAAAATTATGTTTAATTATTGAACCTAGCTACAGGAGATGATTTACCTGCATTATTCCGCTGATCTTTAGTAAATAATTACAGATTTAATCAGTTGTTATTAGTATCAAAATAGCTTGTAATCGGCATATGTTTGTAAATCCTATCTTAACATTTTTTAAACCAATATTTAATGCTACTACACTTCAATTTGTAAAAATATTTCTTAAAGTATTACAAATTTTATTTCTAAAGGACATTAAACTTTTCAGGCGGTGTGATATTTATTTTATAATAACTGTTTTTTTATGCTACACCCACCTTATTTTTGGACCACGGTGCAATCTCTTGCTCTCCTGTTGTCGAAATTGTCAACACCACGACACAGCACAAACGACAACACAAAAACACATAAAAAAGGGAGAGTTACCGATTCAACACGGTCGTCAAAGTCACAAAAAACACAGAACGCAAGAAGAACATGAAATTGCACAAAATTGTCTAGAAAAAACTCCCCCTCTTTTATGTGTTTTTGTGTTGTTGTTTGTGCTGTGTTGTGGTGTTGACAATTTCGACAACAGGAGAGCAACAGATTGCACCGTGGTCCAAAAATAAGGTGGGTGTAGCCTAAAAAACCGTTGTTATAAAAAAAAGTATTATAAATATACAATAAATGTTCAATAATTTTGGCTTTCTACCCTCATTGTAACTCGAAACTCGGCAATAATAATTAAAGGATTAGTTGACGTACCGAAAAAAAGGTAATTTATTTATTTAATACTTTATAATCTTTGGATCGCTGTTCAATCCTAGTAGATCATATTTTAAGTTTAACGATGTTGATATATTTCAATCGTGTTTTACTTTTCAATATGCCTTTTTGTTCATTTAGATTTTGTTTAACTTATAAGATTTTGCGTAGTAGGATTAACCCCTCAAACTCTTCTAAGAACTAAAGCTCCTTTATTTCATAAACTGTTTGCTGAAGGGGAGATCAAAAGAGAGGAATTGCATAGTTAGAAATGCAAAGGAGTTGAATTGAAGGTTGGGAATTAAAAGGGTGTTTTGGGGTGTCAGAGAACGCTAATTTCTGCTTTCAAACTTCATTCTTTGATGGTCGCAAAGGGAACATACGGGCATGGATTATCATGAGGTTACTCCGAATAAAACACGATGAACCTGTTTATGGTGTGGTGCCATCACTAGACACAAAAGTCAGTATGATGTCATTGTATTAATACTATTGCTTGAAATAATGTGGTGCATTGAATATTTCTTCAAACTTAGAATAATGTTTGGAGAAGATAAAAAGCGAGATATCATGCATTTCAATGTAGCGCAGGATTAATGTAGGCTACAGAAAAACTGTTGGATATAAAAAGATGTACAATATCGGTGTTTCAATAAAACCTTTAATATATAAATAAATTCACTTCAAATACCTAACGTGAAAACGAAAGACGAGTGTGATCATTAGTGGAGCGTTGGAAAGCGTTTTTTATCCCTTTTTTAATTATTTAAAACAAATACAACGTTCGTACCTGATGGATATATTTAATTTAAACAAAACATTGTAGGTGTATTCCTAGTTGTTTAAACTATTCTCTTCAAAATTATTGTATAACGGCATTAATTTCTTTCGACTGTATAACTTCTGGTATGAAGCAAAATGTTGTACAAAAGGAGAATGTATACAAACCATAAACATCTTCATGTGATCGGTTTATTGAAAGAAGCATAAAATCTTTATTGGAAAACTAGAGGAGCGAAAAATAAGAGGCTCCCCTCCTTGCTTTAGGCTTCGGTATCCCCTCTCCCTTGATGGAATATGGTAAGTAGAAGCTTTGTTAAATAATAATGGGATATATAAAAACTTTACAGTTTATTACTTTTAAACTGCTTAATGTTAACTATCTCATATAATAAAGCGAGAGTACATTTGAATAGTAGTCATC
>JAGFPH010000614.1:340523-351360 GCA_018207615.1 Philaenus spumarius | reverse complement strand
CTTCCTATGTTTTATCCATGTTAACTCAAGGAACATTTTCTCACTCAGAACTAAAGGACTTCCTATATTTATCCATGTTAACTCAAAGAACATGTTCTCACTCAGAACTAAAAATACATCCACCAAAATGTTACCACTGTTTCAAGTGCTGTTGTAAAACGTTATGACCAGAGGATTTAACAAAGTTGTTACAAATAAATTTGACAAAAAATGTTTTCAATAATCTCTTCAAACGCTTTTAGAATTTTCGACTTTTTACAGCGAATAAAATTGTTAGTTATTATTAGTTCTTTAAATCCCTTGGCATTAAGTTGTATGATTATGTATCATCCTGAAAAGTTCATAAAATCATCTAGAATGGTTTTTGAAAAATGTTCCTTGTCTCTTAAAAATATAACTGTTTGGGAAATTGAAAAGCAACATAAACATGGAATTTGAACTGATTTATGTTAATACATCCCCGTTTCATAGTCAGATAAATTTTCATACTCTTCTTCCAACTTCCTTTCAGATAGTCTTCTAATCCTCCTTGCTGTTATATCATAACTATATGATAACTTTAAGGCCTATTAGGTTCAGCTTCACTAACCTCACAAATTTTACTTTCAGCTTTCTTTATATGTCTTTCTTTACGTGTTTTATAAACCTTAATACTAAACAAATAAACTACAAATTTTGCAATGCAATACTGTATTTTTGTAAACAGTATGATCGCAAAAGTCAACTCATGCTCTCTTGTCTCTTGTTAGTTATCAGTTATCATTGCTTAACAGGGTTTATCTTGGAAATGCATGTGGTTGAATTCAAATGGTTAATACATAGAATTATACTAACCTTTATGAATGGTTGCTCAATACAAGATTTAATTTTTTGGATAGCTTTACAAAATCAATATAAAATAGTAGTTTATCATCCTTGATGTTAGTCTCAATTTTATAAATATGGCCATTGTCTTCTTAAAATTTCAAAAGCCTTGACGAATCAAAATTTTACGCATACTTGCAAAGCAATCCGGCTTATAGTGTTGCATTTGTTGGTGTTTTGTACTAACAATATTAATACATTTCCAAATAAGTAAAACCCCTAACCATTAAAAATGTTAGGATTACCTAAAACAAATATTTTTTGTTATAGGTCTAGTTTAAAACTAAATAAACATTATATTAAACTTTAAACTAAAGTGATTAAACTTATACTCTTAGTATAGTGATGTTAGTTAGTTGTTAGGCACAGTAGGGGAGGAGGTGTCGACAGAGGCCTGTTTTCCCTCTCCACCATTGAACCAATTTTTTTTCCTAAAATCTAAGTTTACAGAACTTGTGTTTTAACACATAATTTTCAGGTAGAATAAATCAATTGATAAAGGTTTATAGCTATAACGGATATAAAGTTTTACCCCTTTTTAATATTTAGGATGCTCCTAATTACAAAAATTTACCGTTAGACTTTTTACATTAAACAAATAAAAGAGCACTGTGGGCGACAAAATCACACTGATTTGAATTAAAACCCCGAACCACAAAACAAGGAACAAAAACAATAACTAAACAACTAAATTGTAAGTTATGTTTAATATGTTACCCTTATGTACATTTCGTTGACAAAACCGTCTGAGGATGATGACCATGTCATCGAAATGTACATAAGGGTAACCTATTCGGAGTTTTTATTCAAATCTGTGTGACTTTTTACATTGTCTAACCTATGGCAATGCCAAATTTCAAGTTTCTAGCATGATTGGAAATTAACGAAAAATGGCAAAAGATAAATATTACAAATTTATATAAGAGCACATAACGTTTAAAGTTGTTTCACCCTTCTGGTAATAAACACTACTATCAATGTTATTGTTAAAACCAGGAAACTGTATTATTATTGCTAGTCTATTATTTATCAGTGTAATAACACAAATTATTCACAGTTGTTTTGTATTTATTATAATACAGTACAATAATTTTTATTAGTGTTAGAATGAAACCAATATTTTAAAAAGTGAAATTATATAATATATTTTACAATTCATTTTTAATATGTGTATTGACCTGTTTGATTAATGTTTTAGGAGAAGTCATATAATGTTGGACCCTTATGGAAGTAAGTTACCTGTGTACCAAATATTGAGAGCTTGCAAAGATGAAGAACCTAATGCCAATAAAGAAGCAAAAATATACCAAAAGGGATGAAGAGTTTCTTACTAGAGGTGAACTGAATCAAACTAAAGCCAAGCAAATAAAAAGAATTGATGCAAAACAGATAATTTAACTATTCAAAGGTGTAGGATTATAAATGTTTGGAACGAAACTAAGGTCGTGGATGGAAACGCACATTGTGCGCTCACGCAAGAAACAACAGCGAACGAAAGACGATAAAACCAAACCAGGAAGCTCCAGTACTAAACTTGTTGGCAGTTCCCCGCCAAATCATGTTAAGTCTAATTCATTTGAAAAACATTATGTAAGTTATGTTAGTAAAAATGGAGTTAAATTAAGATAACGTATTATATGCATAGATAATTTAGTTTGTTTGGTATTACAATATTACAATTCCTTATTTCATGAATGAGTTTTTAAGAACTGTCAACTAGATTTTTAAATAAATAAATCTTAATGATTAACTTTTTAAGGGCACTAATTAATGATAACCTAAGGAGGTAATGGGAAAGCAGTGAACCGGGCTCACATGTTTTTTCTACAACTTTAATAATTTACCTATAACAAGCCTATAGCTGTTTTGCCATGAATGCACTAACAGGTATTGAGTTAATAGTTAGGTGACAAGACTGGGTGAAAGAAGATAAATGGTGTAATTAAACAATTTGTTTGAACCACCGTAACTAAAATGGTGATCTTGAATCAATATTAAAATAACTATAGTTATATTCCTCCAGAAAATTGTGTAGAGTTGGGTGATAAAAAAAGGATTATTGCTTATTCAGATTGCAAAATTCTGTCAAATCAAATTGATCTATTTCCATCTACAAAAAGTTAAGTCCAATAAGTTCCTAAAAAAATAACTCTTAAACGTTTTTCACCAAAAAAAGTAGTTAAGTAGGATGATAAAAATAACATAGTAGGCCTAATTGATTATTGAAATTGAAAAATCTGGGTAGCCTATACTATCAAATAATTCTGAATTTTAATTACAGTTTGAATTTCCTAATTGTTTTTACTGAGCTTAGAACAAAAGTTATGTGGAACTAAGCGAATTCATTCATTTTGTAAGATAGTTTTAAAGGATTTAGTCTTTTTTTAAATTTAGTTTCCACTTCATATTAGTATTTAGTATTCATGAATAGCCCAGTCGGTATAGGTTACAACTACCAGTAATTTGCAATAAGGCTGATTTTTTTTTATAAGTACCTTAAAGTATGTAGATTAACATAAAAAAAAGTTTACCAGTCTATCGATTTCCCAAAGTCGAAAAAAAAATCGATTATCATTTTTTTTCGATTATCCTTAATATTTCGAGCTGGGATGAAGATAGAGAAAAATAAAAAATACCACCGTGTAGGGGAGGTATTTTTCAACAAAAAAGGTCTTATGTATTTATTTCGTCCGAGCAATGGTTTGTCTGGAAAAAATTAGATAATGCAAATGGTTTGTCCGGTACTCCTAAAATCGATAATCGAAATCGACTCCTAGATCGGGTAATTTTCAAGATAACAAGCTGAGACTCAGCATAAATATTTAAAATATATATTTTAACTCCTACGTCAAGTTTCAATTCGATATATTAAAATTTGGCCAATTTAGAATGAGCACAAACCTTCATAATTATATGAATAAGATGTCCCCTTTTAGTGATTTCCCCTGCTGCAAAATACATACCTGCATTATCGAATTTTTTCCAGACAAACCATTGCTCGGACGAAATAAATACATATGATCTTTTTTATTGAAAAATACATCCCCTACACGGTAGTATTTTTTATTTTTCTCTATCTTAATCCCAGCTCGAAATATTAAGGATAATCGAAAAAATAATGATAATCGATTTTTTTTCGACTTTGGGAAATCGATAAACTGGTAAACTTTTTTTATGTTAATCTACATACATTAATGTACTTATAAAAACAAAATCAGCCGTATTATAAATTACTGGAACTTTTGGTCTAAATTTGCCTCTACCGACTGGCCTAGAAGAATATCTAATTAAAATGAAAATATTAAGCCTACAAATGTATAGATTTACAAATTGTATTAATATTTAATTTGAAAGAAGGCAATTAACATAAAATGAAAATTGAATAAATTGTAAATATTAAAAAACTGGGGTGAATCAAAAACAAAACATAATCAGCACTATCTTGCATACAAATTAAACAATAGTTTATTCTTCAAATTGTTCTATCTGGGGAAAACAAACAGCTCAAGCAAATATAGATAAAACCCACACAATTGTTCTCTCAGTGAAAAAGAAAGGGCCAATAACCTGGTCGCACAGTAACCAAACATTTTCTTTGGAACGATCACAAAATGTAATCACCAGTTAACACACTCATTGAAATGAAAAACAGTTTTATTTGTAAAAAGTACTGGCTTAATTTTGTTTTTTAGTTTTGAATTATTCCTCTAGCTTAGAAATTAAAAATTAGCACATTTTGTACACTCATTTTGATTTATCTTGAATGAATTTTTAATGCATGCAACTATAAATGTTGATAATTATAATATCACCTTGCATTTACGATCTATATCTAGGCATCCTGTATATTGACGACCGCGGTTTTGACCTCACTGGGTCATTTACGAGTTTTCTGAATACATACTAAACATGCTCATACACATTACTCTTCACATTTAATTTGAATCATGCACCATGTTGATGTAAACAGACCTTGTTAGACAGTTTTTTTAAGTATTTGTAAAACCAAACTCCGACAAATATGTTTTTGGTAGTTCTTAACACAAGACAAACGAAAATGCTAAACTTTTTATCCAAGTTTTTGCCAGGTCTAATGTTTTGTTAACAATTCCTGTAACTGAAATTTAATTATACTTTCAGCTTTATGAAATAATGGGTCACAAGAAGCTTAACTAAAATTATATTAAACAAGCACAATTAATTATTGATTTAATTCTGCGAACCAAGACACACATTGTGATAGCAGAAAAGCTATTTTTATCTTTCTGATGTGCATAATTTGTGATTGTGTGTTTAAACAAATAATAAAATATTGTCTAAATACTATTTCTACCACAAAAAGAAAAATGGTGATAAAGAATCAAAGCCATTTTAAAGTTATTAGATGTGTTGGACTTGATATTACTTATACAAAAAATGTTAATTCATTATTGAAAAATAAAAAAAAATACTTCCTCTCCTTAATATTCAGAGGATCAACTTTGCTAAACTGAGTATTTCAAGAACAATAATAAAAGAGTTGTTAGAAAAACATAAAATAAAATTGTTGAGTACCTAATATTATTTTTTTTTTACAATTTGATAATGTAAATTGTTGATTTTAATGAACACATATAACTTTCCATTTTTATTTTCCGATATTAAACTTAGTAACAATTTAGATAACAACACAAAGTTTTCTTAAATATATTTAAAAAGTTTAACTTTTTTATCTTTCAAAATATTAGTGCCCTATAAAACTCTGATAATACACTTTACCAAACTACCAATTAAAATTTGTTCTAGGACAAGAGCTTTACTAAATGCTCCAAACATGTCGAAAACGCTGAAGAAATGGAAAATTCCACCACAGTTACTCAGTTCAGTGACTGTAAAACTGCCAAGGCCTCCATGAGCCTGAAACAAAGTGATAACCCTCTGAGCTGCACAATCAATAATTTATCTTCTCCTGAATCTGCTTATTCCACGGGCTACTCTACAGACGGTACATCACCAGGAGCTTCAGTGCCCCCCGAATATTATATTAACCTTCGTACAGGTACTCACTACTTCCATGCAAATCAAGTCAACAATTCTGTAAACTGTGAAAATATCATTAGCAAAGAAACAAAAGAGACTACTGCTTCAGGACTTCTAATACATTTAGCTACCAGCAAAGTGGGTTCGACAAATTGCTCTCAAGCGACACCAATACCAATACTCAGTCCGAGACCTTCTAGACATAAAAAAGAAGAATCATGTAAAAGTAAACAACCAGAGGGATTTAGAGAATCATCTACAGAAGAAGACTTAGCTGCAGAAACAGTGTCAAAGAAGAATATTCTTGAATTACAACAAATTCAAACATTAAAGGTAATTGAAAGTGTATATAATTTATACTAAGCTGTACCAGATACTTTAATCTTCAATTCTTTGACTTCTCTATAGGTTACTCTTAGTCTAAACCTATGTTTTTATTTTGAATCATCTATCATCCCTATTTAATTAAAATAATAATTAATTGTATAAGTTTGTGTTTTAGGCTTCTTTAAAACCTAAATTAGGTTTTCTGATGGTTAATCTCTAACATAGCAGTACAATATTTCACAACATTTCTGTCTTCATTATTGTAGAGAAACATTTAAATATCTTAATTTAAATGATCTTGTCTGAAGCATTTATATACTTCATGAGCATTAAACAAGTGAAAGTTATAAAATTTCAGATTTATAAAGAATAATTAATTTTCCATGGTTAATGTACATAAATTGTATGGAGTTACTTTAATTTTAATTACTTTTTGATTAAAATTAGTTAGATCAATCACAGTTATTGTAAGTTAACTATTTTCTTTTCTTTTTGAATATAATTATTGGTAGTTGAATCAATATTACAGGATTGTAGAATTTTGGGGCAGACTTTCTATGATATTAAACAAGAAGTAAATAATCAGTAAAAGTAAGTATTATATTAAAAGTAACAATGTTGGAAAGTAAATAATGAATAAAATAAATAATTTCTACAACAAATCACCTCATTGCAACGTTTCAATAGTAAATTTGTAATACTCATCATTTTGTAGACTACAAAAATATGGTAAGATATATATTTGTACATGCATACTATTCTAATAATTTTGAATAAGGTAGATTAGGCTCATGATGAGTCATGAAGGTAGATACATTTAATGACAATTTCCTGGAAACAGGTAGATTTCAACCTTTCATATCCAGCCTAATTTGGGTGATTCGTGTTTTGAAAAATCTGGATATCAAATATGGCCACATGGCGTCCCTTGGACATCTCCATCTGGGGCAAACAAATACAGTGTATAAAACTGTGTTAGCCTCAGGACAAAATGTCTGAATCACTAATGGCAAAGAATTTTTTGTAACTACCAAAGCAGCCATGAACACTGAAGACTTAAATCAGATTGTTACATTTCCCGAGTGTCCTTTTAATGGGGCAGGAAAGAGCTGCGGGAGAATTGGGGGACGACCATTATTTGAAGAAATGTCAGGAGGATTTGGCACAAGAATCTGGAAAAGCAAAATGGGCAAAAAGGCTTATACCTGACATAAGACTATGGGTGAAATTTTAAATTGAGTCCGGTTGTTCTGACGATTCGACCACTTTATAATTACGACACCGGAGTTGTAGTAGAAACCCAATACGATAGGTAGCTGTAATGTTATGGTAGATGTAACCACCCCGGAAAGGAACTTTTGGCAGTGATGAAATATTAAGAGTGGAGTGTCAACTTTTGGTTTGCTCGTGAACACCCAATATAACTGAGCCGAAAACCATTCCCGTAAATTCAAGCTTATTGGACCCCTGGAACGAATACAATTCCTATTAGAGTCGATCCAGGCAAAACTTACTGTGACTGTTATTGTGTGGCAACGCTGCCTCGAAATACACGTCACATGGTGTTGTTGACATTAGAAACAGAGCAAACCAGCATCAAATGCTTTCTAGTGACATTTAGTCCAGTCAAATAGTACACTAGAAATCGCTAAAATCGCAAACTAACGGCTAGTTCTGATTTTTTAATATGTTGTTAGGACCACTACCAGTAGTGTATATCCAAGTTTGCAGCTTCGAAAGACCTGTGCTAACTTCGTAGCACGCGAAAAACCGCGAAATTTTCGCACTTTTTTCAGTTTTTCCACTATATCTCCTAAACAATGCTTTTTTTCATAAAAGATGTTATTTACGTTTTTAAAGTAGATTAAATTTGCTACAATTTGAGACCAGAACCAGCTCTGTAGCGCAGAGATTAGACCCAATACAGCCCTCCAAAATTGGCAATATTTTTTCAAAAAAGTGTAATTTTAAACTTTGGTCAACTTTCGACCCCAAAATCGGGGAAAATACTCATTTTAAGGGGTAAATCATAATAAAAGATGTTGTAGCGAATGTTATTAGCTTTAATTTAAGCACAAAACGACGTCTGTAGGTCTAAAAGTTTCCTCACAATGCTTAAAAATCCAAAAAATGGGAAACTGAATACCTGCCTGCCTACCTTTTCAGTTATACGGAAAAGAGTGCCGAGCTCCCCTTCTAATCGTCCTTACCTCATAACTTTCTTTTCAAAGGTGTAGGTCCTTGACCGAGCTCTCACGCATTTTATTTACATTGGTAAATGATCTAGGCCTATATAGGTTTTTCTAGATTTTTGATTTTTCATTAAACAGTCCAGAGGAATGGGGGAGCTGCAGTTTTTTTAAAAATCACATTCAACTAACGAAAGACACATTTGAAGAATTTCACCTGTGCTTAAGTCAAATAACCCTCAAACCATCGTAAGAACTCAACAGAGCCAATTTGCGAAAAATTAAGTTTTTCCATTTTTGAGATTTTTAAGCATTGTGCACAAACTGTTAGACCTACAGACGTCGTTTTGTGCTGAATCTGACTATTTCGAATCACCCACGAAGCGGGTAAAATGAACTATTCCAACCCAACAATATTTCTCGTAAATATGCATATAAATATATAAAAAAATCTTTTGAATTAATTACATTGTAAATACATTATTAATAGACTAAATATATATTTCTTGCTGATGTACATGGTTTTCCTTTCAAAATACATCATGAGAACTCAACAGAGCCAATTTGCGAAAAATGCAGTTTCCCATTTTTTGGATTTTTAAGCATTGTGAGGAAACTGTTAGACCTACAGACAGACCTACAGACGTCGTTTTGTGCTTAAATTAAAGCTAATAACATTCGCTACAACATCTTTTATTATGATTTACCCCTTAAAATGAGTATTTTCCTCGATTTTGGGGTCGAAAGTTGACCAAATTTTAAAATTACACTTTTTTGAAAAATTATTGCCAATTTTGGAGGGCTGTATTGGGTCTGATCTTTGCGCTACAGAGATGGTTCTAGTCTCAACTTGTAGCAAATTTAAACTACTTTAAAAACGTAAATAACATGTTTTATGAAAAAACGCATAGCTTAGGAGATATAGTGGAAAAACTGAAAAAAGTGCGAAAATTTCGCGGTTTTTCGCGAGCTACGAAGTTAGCACAGGTCTTTCGAAGCTGCAAACTTGGATATACACTACTGGTAGTGGTCCTAACAACATATTAAAAAATCAGAACTAGCCGTTAGTTTGCGATTTTAATGTACTATATGACTGGCCTAATTAGACATCAAGAATACTTTTAATAGTGCACCAAATGCAGGTATAGCCAGTGAACTGAGAAATAAAGGCATTTCTGGCTATCTAAGGAGAATTACTGGATACAATCTTTCTGACAGGAAAATACTGATTAGGACAGAGAAGGCTTTAAAGATGACTTGTGGAGTCCTTCAAGGGTTTATACTTGGCTCACATCTTTGGAACTTCTACTATGACTTGGTGCTGAGGACTGGCCTTTTAGACAATGTGGCTGTTTTAGGGTAAGCAGACGACACTGTACAGGTGTTTAAGGTTACTACGGAGAAGGAATTAATCTAAGACACGGAAATGACTCTGCGTAGGATTACAAGGATGATGAGAGCCAAAGGCCTTCAACTAGGAAAAGAAGCAGTGTTGAAAATCTGAAAAGTGTAAGGTATCAAATGGAGGATATAGAGCTGCGGGACTAAGCATCATATTAAATAGCATGGGGGCACAATTAAAATGAACTGTCGGATGGTGGAATACATAAAGACAACTATTGGAAAGGCATAAAAGACTCCGGCAGCTTAGAGTAGACTTATGCTAAACAACCAGGAATGGTTTTTGGCTCAATTATATAAAGGTTGACACTCCACTCTTAATATTTCATCACTACCAAAAGCTCCTTTCCGAGGTGGTTACATCGACCATAACATTACAGCTACCTATCGTATTGGGTTTCTACTCCAACTCCGGTGTCCTAATTATGAAGTGATCAAATCGTCAAAACAACCAAAATCGCTATACCTACTAATTAACCCTTTTCTTAAGGAAGAAGTACTCCAAATATTCTCCAGCCAGGGACGAAGTCACTGGATATGCTCCAGCCAGGAACCAGGTAGCCGAATATGGTGAATATTCTCCAGCCGGGGATTGAGGGAGCTGAATATTCTCCCGCAAGGAATGGGGGGGGGGAGCTGAATATACTCCAGCGAGGAGCGAGGTGGCTGAATATTCTTCAGAGAAGAGTAAATAAAGGGGAGTAACCTAAACCAAACTGAATGTACTACCCAATTAATCCCAAATTTCCTGGAGAACTAGAGAAAATTTTAACTTTTAACCATATTATAATACCTTAGACTATTGTATTAATTCCTATGATATATTACGATATTGGTTCTTATGCATTATAAGAGTTTGTGTGTTAGCAAACAATAATAATTTTCCTAGTCCTTTTAGCTAAGTTAGTGTGTCCTTATCGTAAATTAAAAGCTTCGGAGAATCGAGGTACTGAACATTCTGCAGCAAGGAAAGGCTTACTGAATATACTCCAGCTAGGAACGAGGTTCCAGAATATTCTCCAGACGGGAACAGATTA
>JAGFPH010000614.1:318493-340513 GCA_018207615.1 Philaenus spumarius | reverse complement strand
GACCAGGTTACTGAATATTATCCAGCCAGGAACGGATTACTGAATATACTACAGCTAGGAACGAGGTGGCTGAATATTTTCCAGCCAGGAATGGGTTACTGAATATGTTCCAGCAAGGAACTAGGTGGCTCAATATTTACCAGCTAGGAACAAGTTACTGAATATGTTCCAGCAAGGAACGAGGTTGCTCAATATTTCTCAGCTAGGAACGTAAGAACGGGTTACTGAATATGTTCCAGCAAGGAATGAGGTGGCTGAATATTTTCCAGCTAGGAACAAGTTACTGAATTTGTTCTAGCAAGGAACAAAGTGGCTGAATATCCCCGAGCCAGGAACGGGTTACTGAATATACTCCAGCAAGGAATGAGGTTGCTGAATATTTTCCATCTAGGAATAGGTTACTGATTATGTTCCAGCAAGGAACGAGGTGGCTGAATATTCTCCAGCTGGAATGAGGTTGCTGAAGTTTTTCCAGCCAGGAACCGGTTACTGAATATGTTCCAGCAAGGAATGACGTTGCTGAATATTCTCCAGCCAGGAACGGGTTACTGAATATGTTCCAGCAGGAACGAAGTGGCTGAATATTCTCCAGCTAGGAACGGGTTACTGAATATGTTCCAGCAAGGAACGAGGTGGCTGAATATTTTTCAGCTATTAACGGGTTACTGAATATGTTCCAGCAAGGACAAGGTAGCTGAATATTCTGAATATGTTCCAGCAAGGACAAGGTAGCTGAATATTTTCCAGCTAGGAACGTAGGAACGGGTTACTAAATGTGTTCCATCAAGGAACGAGGTGGCTGAATATTCTCCAGCTAGGAACGGGTTACTGAATTATGTTCCAGCCAGGAACGGGTTACAGAATATGTTCCAGCTGGAACGAGGTGGCTGAATATTTTTCAGCTAGGTACGGGTTTCTGAATATGTTACAGCAAGGAACGAGGTGGCTGAATATTCTCCAGCTAGGAACTGGTTACTGAATATGTTCCAGCAAGGAACGAGGTGGCTGAATATTTTCCATCCAGGAATAGGTTACTGATTATGTTCCAGCAAGGAACGAGGTGGCTGAATATTCTCCAGCTGGAATGAGGTTGCTGAATATTTTCCAGCCAGGAACGGGTTACTGAATATGTTCCAGCAAGGAATGATGTTGCTGAATATTCTCCAGCTAGGAACGGGTTACTGAATATGTTCCAACAAGGAACGAGGTGGCTGAATATTTTTCAGCTAGGAACAGGTTACTGAATTATGTTCCAGCCAGGAACGGGTTACTGAATATGTTCCAGCAGTAACGAGGTGACTGAATATTCTCCAGCTAGGTACGGGTTTCTGAATATGTTCCAGCAAGGAACAAGGTGGCTGAATATTTTCCAGCTAGGAACGGGTTACTGAATATGTTCTAGCAAGGAACGAGGTGGCTGAATATGCTCCAGCCAGGAGTAATTTAAAGGAAAAGCTAACTAAACACACTACACTACTTATTAAGAAGCCTGCCGTTCCTTTGAACTTTAAGGCAACTAGCTAAAATTCTTTATAACTATTCAATTGTCCGATTCTAAGCTAGTGTTCTAATTGTTACAACTAGTATAAGTATTTTACCTTAACGGTGAAAGCTTATCTGTATGTATCTCTCTGTATGAAGATACCTGAATAGGTTCCAGCAAGAATAGAAATCTCTTATGACACACTAGGAATCTTATAGTAGGTGATACTCACACCCAAAGTACAAATGTAAAAAATGCTAGGACAAAAATGTTGTGGGCTTTCCTACTTTAAGACAACAATTTTCAAAAAAGGACCAAACAAAAATTTTGTGGGGTTTCCTACTTTAAGACAACAATTTTTACAAAAAAGTACCAAAAATTACGTAATAAGTTACATGTTTCCCGTTAATGGTATTTTTATTGCGATTGCCCCCTGAACTCAAAACTAGAATGACTAATCAAACTTTGAAGAATTGCTTAGCGAATTTTTTCTAAAAATTAAAAAACAATATTTTAATTTTTGTATCTGTTCTGAAGTGGTTAGCAGTGATTGTACAGTATATTGCTAGTGTTCAATCCTATAGGCTATGTTTCATGTAGGCCTATTTGTTGTGTTATCAATTGTCGCCTTGAACAATTTAACTGTAGAAAGAGAATAAATAAATTATGTTATACAACAATATAATGTATTATTTAAGTATCAAAAGTTTTGAAAAAATTTGAATTTAATTATATTAATATTGTTAATATAGAGAGTTTTTTGTAGTAAAGCCAACTAATTTTGTAGTTATTACTGCGCCTAAAGGCGTCAGTAAAGACCAGGATGTGCACTGTGTAGTGGTACATATTTAACCTTTTATAACCATTGCAATGTGTTTATTTGACATTCTTCGAATTAACATACGCAAACTTTAGTTGTTATTTTTAATTTAACTACTTAAGTTAATTTATAGTTGTTGATTTAAATTTTATTTATCTTTCAAAATTAAAATTTTCAAACATTATTTGTTAAATTTTAAATGTTTTCATTGAATGTACAAATCAACTAATGTTTCCCATCTGGAACATAGATCTCTCAATTGCAATAACCTTTGATCAACAGACTCGTCGGCCAATTCAGGCTCTCCACCTTCCCTTCGTTGAATTCCTGGCAACATCGCTGGTCAACATGAGTCGGCCGATAATCGCCCAATGTGTACTTACCTTAAATCGTTTACGTTTACAGTTCCTTTCACTTTCCTGTATTTTGTTGCTGTGACTAGTTTAGAATGAGAGGCATAGAATCAGTAGCCTCTCGAACGGTACCTGTCTCCCCTCAGAATTTCTTTTTAGTAATGTGAATTGTATTTTAAACTAATCGATCGTTGAATACGTAGTCGATATTCAATTAAAAATGACATTATTTATGATTAATTTAGTGATGTGATCACAAAAAAATAATCGTTCTTTTTGAAATAAATGTGATTCTTACCTTATCATGACTTTCTTACAGTGATGTTTGAGTCTCGGCGGTCTGGTTCACGAGTTGACGGTATGCGAGCGCATAACGGTAACGTTGATAACGCTGAAAACCGGGCGTTTAATTCCCAAATTATACGGGATGTTTAAGTTTTTTGAAAAATAAGAGGTCAAATTCAAAAAAATCTGTGAAGCAAGGTTTTTATTGTAAAATGTTGATTTTGGACGCATTTTCTTTGTCGTTTTATCAACTTGATGGAAAAAAATGTAATATATTTTTTTACATTTTAAAATATCAAAAATATAAAAAAACTAAAATTTTAGATTTTGCAAAAACTTAAAATTTTGTATACAGTGTCAAATTATATTTTATCTATAAATATGGTATATTTTCTTTGTAATATTGATATTATTGACAAAATAGTAGAGTCAGAATAACTTTTTTGGCTTTTTCAACAAAAAATACAATTTTATTTAAAAAATTCAACACGGCCAAGAATTTAGAAATTCAGAGGTGAAAATTCCCTAAAATTAACCCTTAATAGTTGAACTTAAATAAATAGTATAAATAATAATGCCAACTATCGGATAGTTTGGAAAAAAGATAAGGTACTCATAGAAAATGCAATGTAACAAAATTCAAGTATATTCTATTTTACAATGTAGGCCTACATGAATATTTATCGTATAGGCCTATATTTATCCTATTCTACATTATAAAATGGATTAATCCTAAATTAATGTTTAATAAAATAATTTTTGTAACAAAACAATATTATAAGTCATAGTAATGAAATGATGAGTCAAATGACAAGTCCAACTCCAAAGAGAATGCTTAAATTGCATGTTTCATCTATCAAATGTCTTGAATTCACCAGTATTAAAGAACACTTATTCTTATTTCATACAAAATTTCCATTTTTTATGTTAAAATATTTAATTTAAAAAGGTATTGAATAAAATGATGTCCACAAAGAATTTATGATGTTGTTATATTGCAAAAGTTACATAGAAAACATTTTGAAAACATATATGTCATTTAACTAGAGATTTTGAGGTTATGTCAAAATAAGTAAAATAAGAAAGTTACATAATTCTTATATCTATAGCTTTGCATCGATAGAAAATTTTCATCTCTGAATTTCTAAAACCTTGGCAATAATTCTTATATCTATAGCCAGGCCTGTTTTACACCCTGCCAGCGCCCTAGGCAGTTGTGCGCCCTAGGCAGTTCGTTGGAAGAGTAGCGCCCCTTTCCCCCCCCCGCCCAGTATTTCCCCCCCCCCCCCCCCCAGCCCTACCATAACGCCTATACCCCATAAATTTAGATTTAGTCTGAAATGCCAGTTTTGGTTCTCGAAAAAAATCAGGATAATTTGTAAAGGAGAGTTAAGGGACATTAAGTCTAAAGTTGCTCAGCAACCAGTGGCGGTGGAAGAGGGCGCGAGGTGGGCTGTGTGGCTGGCACACGTGACACGTTGGTACAGCGCGGAGCGCCGGTGCCGGGCGCGGCTGTGATTTGGGTCAGATGTCGGCTTTCGGCAGTGGCGAAGTAAATGATGCATGCAGACACAACCACGGCAATTTTTTTTTGTTTTTCCATTCTTTGCGCCCCTCCAAAAATGCCAAATGCCTAGCGCCTACCGTGCCTATTCGGTAAAACGGGCCTGTCTATAGCTTTGCATCGATAGAAAATTTTCATCTCTGAATTTCTAAAACCTTGGCCGTGTTGAATATTTTAAATAAAATTGTGATTTTGTTGAAAAAGCCAAAACAATTATTCTGACTCTACTATTTTGTCAATAATATCAATATTATGAAAAAAATATACCATATTTACCGATAAAATATAATTTGACACTGTATACGAAATTTTAAGTTTTTGCAAAATCTAAGATTTGTTTTTTTCTATTTTTGTTATTTTAAAATTAGAAAAAAATATATTAAATTTTTTTCCATAAAGTTGATAAAACGACGAAGAGAATGAGACCAAAAACAACTTTTTACAATAAAAACCCTGCTTCACTGATTTTTTTTGAATTTGACCTCATATTTTTCAAAAAACTTAAAAATTGCATAATTATTGAATAATAATTTTTTTACAAAAAAAGAATTAGCTTATTTGGATCATTAAAAGACACGGTTTCTCCAAACAGTTTTTAAATTAAAGTATTTTTGACTGAGAAAAAAAATAATTTTGTAAAAAATGTTTAACCATATATATATATAATCATATTTTGAGGTTATGTCAAAAAAAGTTTAAATTTGAAAGTTTCTTATTTTTTCATGTTCCACAGTTTGAAGCCAAGAAATATATTGTTGGGGTCAACTAAAAAAGTTACCCCTTTTCACCCCTACCATTTCAACCCTTATCATTGCTTACCCCAAATCAACTATAGGAATTGCAGATGGATTGGTCCTCAGCCGGTTAAAATCATTTTCAGCTATATTTAGAGCTGTTTCCATTTTTTCCCCGAAGAATCCTTAATTTGATTGGATTATTGGGCAGATATAGAAAGATAATGTTACTCCTGCTTTGTTGCCTTCTTATACCTTTCTTAGTAGCTGTTCCATTGCTATGTTTGTACTGTAGTTACAGCAATACAGTACACTATTAAATAAAATAAAATATGTAATGTAAACCACTTTACTACGTAGTCTAGCCTCACTTTCATAACAAAAACGACTCAATTCGCTGATAGAATGGATAAACAAATAGTATCTGACTTGACTCCTTCACACATGATCAAGCACTACAGTCCAACTCTTGCATTCCTTGATGATCTGCCTGATATTAAAGGGTTCATAAAACGAAGCACCGGATATGACAGGTTGTATTGTATATATTTTTTGAGAATAAATAATATTGTTTACTTTATTTTTAGGCTCAGAATAAAACAATTCGACCTATGAATAACAACTTGCATCGCCGCACTGAATCCTATGATGAAACAAGTCAACAAAGATCACCTGCCATGTTCTCTCCTCACTACCAGGAGAGAGATTCTGGGGACTCATCTTCAGCACTGACAACAGCATCCTATCAGTGTACTTCTCCATATTTACCAGGAGCATCTCCTCGACAGAGAAACAGGATAAGAACTAACCCTTGGTTATCTACGCAACCAATTAATGGTAACAATGTACCAATTCCTCTTGGAGCAAGTAAAAATTATAATTCTCAAGGTGAAACATCTTCAACTGTAGGAAGCAGTTCAACTTTGTCGTCCAATGGTTGCAAGCAATTAAGTGATGAATATTCAAGAAAATCTTTCTCTCCAAGGCCAAAAGAAAGAAAGAGAATTATGAAAGATGATATCAAAGATTTTAAAAATGCTAATATTCAACAAAATCCATTGATTGTTCTAAACTCGTAAGTTTTTCATTTTGTTAAATCTGTCTGTTATAAAAAAAGTTATGAGATTTTAATCAGACTTTTCAAGAACACATTAATTTTTATTTTATTATTAGTTTTAAAATTTAAAAAAATCTGTTTAGGATAGTTTACCTACATTTAGTATAATTTATCAATAATAAATATGCGTCAGAATTGTAGAATTACTTAATTAAAAACTTATATAGTGAATTACGATGTTATAAAATTTGCTTTTTCTTTAAATGTATAATTTTCTAATATTAGATTTTTGTTGTTTGTCTTTTAAAAAATGAAAGTAGTTACCTAAAATTTGTATGAAAAAATTCAAAAATTATAATAATAATATGTCGTTATTAAACATTTGAGAAATAATTCACTGAATATCATACATATAGGCAATACTCAAGGTACTTAGATTGTCTGTGAAGTTGTCAGCAACAAAACAATATCTAATGTATAATACAACATAAAACAAATGAAACATCAAATTTTAGCAAAAAAAGCATAAAACTATTTAGTAATAAATTTATTCTTGAATTGAATTATAACAATCTTTACAGAATTTACTTTCATAAGTTCAATTACATTTAATTTAAATCACTGATATTTAAAAATCTGTCTTCAAATATTTTATTCTAACTCCTCTTAATAAAATCTTCCTCTTCTTTCATATTAAACAAAGAACACAAAGTTAAATATCTGGAGTATGAGTAAAATAATTCTGTTTTTTTTTTTAAATAATCATTTGTTTAGAATAAAATGTTAATCCTAACATAAATATTAATGATCTAATTAACATCTATGACTGTCAGATAACATTTTCTTAAATTTAGATATAATCCTGTTTTTAATTATTGCTATCGAAATGCTGCTAATTTTAAAATCTTGCATCTAAAATAAAATACCATTAACATCATGCAATTTACACAAACCTCTCTTTGTATAATTAAATCTTCCTATTAATTATTTGCTGAAAAAAGTCAAGTATGGATATCTGCAAAATGACTGCATTTGTCGTACCATCTTTACCCATAAATACTAATTGAAAAAATAAAAAAAATTTAACAATGACAGAGATAGATAAAATAGTTTTGGATGGCATATTTTGACATAAATATTATGAATTATATCAAAACCTGTATGAAGTGGTGCTAAACTAAATTTCCAATCTTTTACTTTTCTTAAAGCCTTAAAAATTCATAAAACATGTAAAACATATTTACGTTACCTTCTTTCCTTACATAATATCTGCATGGATTATACTGATTTCTTACTTCAAATAAATCCTACTTGTCACATCTAATGAAAGATCTAGCCTAGAAATCAGAGAAAGCACAAAGTAAAAAAATTAATACCCTAATTTATACCTAATAGTTATATCTTTTAATTTTTACAATTTTAATGGCCTCAACAAATTACACGAATTTTCAACTATGCTTTTTCAATTTTAGAATTATTTTTTAAACAAAATACATGCTTCACTTAATTATATTTCTCACTTTTAAGATAATTTGGAATCTTATTATTTGTCAGGTCACCTCATAAACGAAAGCCAGTGAACTTAGTAACAACTTGTTCACCTTGCCCCAGTCATCCATGTCGTCATGTACTTCATTCTCGATCACCTGTACTGTCTTCTTCGTCCTCTTCAGCTCCTAGTTCAGCTTCTGAAGATGAACACCATGGCAATACCAGTGACTTCTCTGATGATGATGTAACTCTAAATGAAATGCTGGGAAAGTTTGATGAGAGCTACATCTATGAAAAAGAAACTGACATACTCAGCGATAGTGATCCAACAGATTGTGATGATCAAGCAGATTATGGTAATTTTTCTACACACTGATAATAATTAGAGCTTGATTTTTTGATCTGGTAGAAGTAGGAATGTATTGTTTGAATGCATGCACATTTATTGTATGGTAGATTTTGCACAACACGTAAAAGTCATAACCACTTGTGTCTCGTTATAACAAATAAGAAATAAAAAACAAGTTTTATTTTGTTACAAACACTGCTAATTTTTGTACTTAATATCTTTTTTTATGATCAAGGAGTTTTATTTGTGTTATATATTGTGTATGATTACAGCTTATGTAATTGAAATAATTATACCTAAAATAATGGAGACGTAAATGCAAAATCTTTGTATTCAAGCTTAACCTCTTGACTGCTTTATAACTTTTATTTGAAAACGTAGATCTCTTTGTTGCCTTAGAACATTTCTCACCAGTACTTACAAAAAAGTCAACTTTTCTTTAAACTTCTTATTAAGAACTAATCTTACTTATCTATGTGAACTAATGGCTTAAACCTTCTGAAAATAGCACAAGTTCATGTTTTTTACAAAATGGTAGCCTCCATTGATAATATTTTTCTCTAGTTGCCAGAATTTAGTCAAACTTCTTTTTCGTCAAAGTCTGAAAGTTTGGTTCTATAATACTACAAACTACAGCAAATGTTACCATGTTATTATTTTGTTTTTTGCAATAGTATAAAATAGCTGTGAATGCATTTTGGAACTTGTTTTGAATTATTAGTGCGCTAAAAATTGGTAGTTTATTGTTCATTTCAAATAAAGGCACTTTATATAGAACTCTTGATTTGGCAATGTCAGAACTATAATTTTTTTACAAAAAGATGTTGAGTATTCAAGAATATAATCTTTAATAAACTCACTATGAATAAGGCAATATGAAAAGAAACATCAAACACACAACAACAAACATATGCAAATAATAAATAATAACTTGGGTTGTTAGTTATTAACAAGCCAAAAACTTAATGACTGGAAGATTATCATACAGTGGAAATGAACGATAGAATTTGGACAGTAATTATTGCAAAGCTCTGAGGAATTTCAATTAAGGTCAGAGTTGAGCCTTTTTTAAGTCATACTCGTACTGGTTGTAGGTTTCTTAATTTAAAAATCTATGAAACTTTCTTCATAGCCTTATTTTATGCAGAACTTTTTTTCTAAAACTAGAGAGGGGAAAGCAATACTACATGCTAGAAGTATAGTGAGTTAAATAATCGTGCATATGTATTCCAACATTCCATTTAATTTTGTATATACCAATGTTTCTTTAGCTATAAAAGTTCTGATTTAATGGAAGTTTTTAAATATTGTAATTTCATGATCATCACTTTGTTTTATAAAAAACAATTGAAATCACTTGAAGAATGTTGTAAATGTATTAAATTCAGATAAGATAATATCTAGAAAACATAGTTTTTCTATAACAAATTTGTGTTGTCTCTTCAACAATTGAGTCAGTAAAGTTAAAAACTACTAAAAGAGAGTCCTTTGAAATGATAAATAGAGGACTTTTATTTTTGGAGTAGTAATATTATGGGCAAAAACCATAGGATTCATTGTACAGCTCACATCCAACTGATCACCTTTCAGCCACACCTTACAAAGAACCTGTAAATTTAGCTCAAGTTGTGATACATGTATATTACATGTCAGAATAAATAGGCACTTGATTATAATCCATGCATGATAATTAGATCTTTACAAATTTAGATTTTTTAGTATTATAGTGTTTAGTTTTTTCTGTTATAACATTTACAGCGAAGTATTATCATAAATAACTTTGAATTGTATCAGCAAATTTTTTTAATTCAGCACCACTTTTAAGCAAAAACACCATTTTGACTGACAACACTGTTTTGTCAAAGCAGCAATTTTGTAATCACAATGAAACGAAATTTTTCTTGTCATTATGAAATTCTAAGGGTGACCTTTCCATGCTTTACACTGCAACTCCAACACTTCTTCCACACTGTATTATGTTGTCTACCTGTCACATGTGTTTTTCTCAGAGATGGCTTGACATAACGGTCTGAAATTTGGCGTAGTGATAAGTAGACCATTACCCAATTACAGACCAAACGTTACAAAAATAAATTTCAAAGTATTAGGGGTTCTTTTTTGGATTAATTGGGGTATTAAAGTCAAATTTTTTAAGCCTATTGAGTGGTACATTGAAATATCGCAATAAATGGTAACTGATTTAAGTCACTTCAAAACTACCTTTGATATGAAAAGCCACACGTTGGCGTGCCAAATGAAATATAACAATAAACAGTTTGACAATTAATAAAGAAATAACTTCAACTCAGATTACAAATGTAAAAGGTGAACTTTACTTGTTTCTGTTTTTTAAGTATACAATTTATTTATTTCAACAGTTAAACGTAAATTATTGATTCATAAATTTATCATAAGAATGAAATATCAAAGTCTTTATGCAAATATATAAGAAAGTTTCATATAATAAAGTTTATAGCACAATCGGCGAGACACAAGATTCTTAAACTCGGGAGGTTGGTGCCGACTCTTCGCAAATAACAGTTGACACAAGACATAAAATTAAATGAAAATATGATAAATTGAAACGTTACTATATATACAAATGCAAAAGAAAAGTTAAAATGGTGAGTAAAATTTGTTTATCTGTGTTCGTGTAGGTGTATGTGTGAAAGTGTAACATAGGAATCGTA
This sequence comes from Philaenus spumarius, assembly GCA_018207615.1. Lineage (NCBI taxonomy): Eukaryota > Metazoa > Arthropoda > Insecta > Hemiptera > Aphrophoridae > Philaenus > Philaenus spumarius. The sequence continues at coordinate 329,687 of JAGFPH010000614.1, read as the reverse complement.
AAGTTCAGGTTATGCTCAGTTCAGAATTAAATATATTTATCGTTTATAGTTTTTCACAATCACTGAATAATGGGTAATAAGGTGATCAGCCTTTTACTGTAACCAGTTCGAATGTTTCTGGGAGTAGGTTAGATCGTAATACGTGAAAAGATATAATTATTAATGGAATAATCTCACCATAGTTCAGACGTCTTCTTTTATATAAAATCGAGTAGTTAAGATTAAAAAAATGGTACTGTATTGAACTGTAGTTATTAAAATTGACGTAGCACAAGTTCTGGATATATTAATCTTGGATTTTGATCTTGAATTCTTCTCAAATCGCCAGCTTAGAGAAACACAACTGGCCTCTTCGGAATCTAACTCAACAAAACCTAACAATCAATCCTTAGGGGTTCTCACAAGGTCTTCAGGAAATCGTTTGTATAATGCCTTCTTCATTTTGATGTCTTCTTGGGATGGGGATTTGTGAATGTACATAGATGTAGTGAGCTATTAAAGTGTTATCTATGGTGTATGTTTTGATTTTAAGAACTTAATGTGTTTTGGAGAAGTGAAAATATTATAACACAATATAAAGATGTGATAAAATTAAATTAGTTTAATAAATTAAATAAAACACTCAAATAACTCCTTATTTACAATAAACATTTACTTTCTAAACTTTATACTAAACGGTTGTACTACTACGGATTGAATTTCATTGTAAAATCGTATGGCCAATCACAGCGCAGTATGTAGTTAGTGGGAGGAGCTTTGTGTATGATGGAAAAACTCGGTCATGGCTCGGGTTTTAAATTGCTATTTAACGGGTTTATTTTATATTGTCGACGAAGACTTTTCAGATGTAGAAATGTTGGTTCCTTCCATAGGCCTAATCTAATTTTCTATTTAAATGGTAGTTTGCTCGCAATTTAATTTATTCTGTCGTCTTCCGTTTGTTTATGAATCATCTCGGCATGTTGGATTCTCAATTTCAAGTACAGATTTTCATCGAATGGTTTTATATTTGGTGGATATTTCAATTTACGTGGATAGATAGATTAATTTTGAAGCTTTTTGATATAGGAATTATAGGTCGAAAATGTCGGGAAGTATTTTTAAATAGCTGTAGTAGTGTCGAAAGTCGTGATTGATTCTTTTCTAGACGTTTTCATTAGCGTTGTGAATATTTTCTGCTAGGCGCCGCGCATGTCGTCATTTGTAGAATGAATCGCATTCTTTAGGTCTTCTCTCTCTCTCTTTCTCGCTTCATAAGTATTTACATTACATTTCTATTATTCATAATTGGTTGAATATTTTGAATTGTTACAACATCAAATTTAAGGCACTGTCTTGAAGAATATACAGACATATACTTTTTTAAATCATTTTACATTTTTTCTAGAAAGCCCTTCAAAATCGCTGCCCCCTTACATATGTAAAGTATTGTAATCTTGTGAAGTTATTCTAAAAACAATCTGAAAAAAATGCATGCATGTACTTTCCTAAGTCTACTTTCTAGGAAAAATGTCAAATTCCGAAAACTGTATATAAATATATATATATCCTGTATATCAGGGGTAGACAACCTTTTTATAGCTACCGCCCACTTGTGTATCTGTTATAGTACAATTTTCTAACACTAATTTTGTACCTTTTCATTTTCCTCTTTTTAAACAATTATTTCCAATCACGTTTTTAATTTCTTTGCTGCTTTAGTGTAATACCAATTCTTAATACAGTGGAACCTCAATAAATCGAACCTAAATAGTTCGAAATATTTGATAAATCGAATTTGTTTTATTCCCCTTGAACTTCCCTATCTTTTGCAATCTTAATTTTACCTCTACAAATCGAATAGTTCACGAGAAACACCTTGATTAATCAAAGTTTTACGGTATTTTCCGTCGTTAAAGTACCTCTATAAATCGAAGTTTTAGCTCAAAAACCTCTATAAATCAAAATGGTGCAACCGCCGCACCTCTACGAGTTGAAGTAAGGGCAAGAAACCCTCTATTAATCGAAGTTGTATGGAATTTGTTATGATTCAAAACATTGATACTGTGTTTTACTGCATCGTATTTTGACAGGAAATACCAATCCTATATTCTATCCAACTTCCGCTCCTGTTGCGATCCATCTCAGTCTTGGGCCAGCAGTAGAGTAGGTTCAATAAAGAAGCAGTTTGAAATTAAAACTACTTCTTCCGTTTTAAAATACATATTAAATTTTATAATTGCATTATTAATCATTACAATATTACAATAGTACTGAAATTAATATTAATACACAATGTACAAAACACCGTATTTTAGAAGGCAATCAATTCTCCTGATATTTATTGCTTGCTCTGAATAGAACCTCTATAAATCGAAATTTGGGGAGGATGAACCTTGATAAATCGATCCTTTATTATTTGAAATACCGATAATTCAAAATTTCCCCGTTCCCCGTGGGATTCGATTTATTGAGGTTCCACTGTATCTCAATGTTATTGAACTTGGGTTTCTATTTGTGTATGATTGGTAGGAATCATATATATCTGGATTAACACGTTTAGTGCTACCATAAGTGTTATAAAACTTTCCCCAGGTGTGTGCATTGCTATTTTCCAATATCTATATATATACTTCGTACAAAGCTGGGAAATAGGTCAAATTAAAGGTATGGACAGGAATGAGCGGGGGCAAATATAGGTTTTCCTCAATTTACAACATTTATAGGGTTTTGAGGAACTTAAAGTTACCAAAAATCTCCATAAGAAATACATTGCAATGAAACACAGCTGAGTATAATTTGTAAACAAATATTTTAAAGAAATACATTGCCATGAAAAACAGCTGAGTATAATTTGTAAACAAACAAATATTTTTTTTTAAATACATTGCAATGAAAAACAGCTGAGTATGATTTGTAAACAAATATTTTAGGTTTTTGCTAATAGCCTTTATAGTTTTTGTGTTTTCATTACTTATTTTATTGTGTATTTTTAATATAAACGTAAGAGGAAGGCCAAGTAGAGCAGGCGTGGTCTTCAGGAACAATGCAGTTAGAAGAAGAGCTGTTCGTGAAACCAATAACATTGCTCGACAGAATGACGTTGACAATAACCCACCGTTCAGAAGAATATAAGTAAATGAGAATGATATAGATTCGCATAATGTAGGCTTGATGAATGAAGAATCATGCATTGTGGGGCACTCCATTTTCATGCCAAATCCACAAACAATCATTTCATGTCATGTTGTCACAATGGCTTAGTTTACCTACGACAGCCAGAAACTCATGCAGGACTTAGACGTTTGTTTGAAAATGATTTGCAACTGTTTAAATGCATCTGACAGTACAACAGTGCAATGGCTTTTGCCTCTTTTTCGGCAGCAAAAAAAGATATCTCTGGAAATGGTCCATATTGTTTCAAAGTACAAGGGCAAATCCATTGTTTTATATCTGACTTACTACTAAAAAATGACGAATATCCCTGTTATGGCCATGTTTACTTCATAGACACTTCCAAGGCAACTGAAATTCGACAGAGGCATAATGAAAACTATCACTTGAAACCTGATGTACTGTTAACACTAGCTGAAATTTTATCTAAAAATCCATATGCACAAAGCTATAAAAAGGCTTCAGAAACAATGACTCATCAAGAAGGTAATGAACTAGAGCTAAGATTTTTAGATAATATTAATATGGATATGCACAGGTATAATAGGCCATCTGCAGATGAAATCGCAGGTATTTTTAATTCAGTAGGTGAGCCGCCAGACCATAGACATATAGTTGTTTAACATAAACATGGTGGCCCAACTACTTTCTGTTTTAAGTTCACATTGTGATCCTATGTTATACCCTCTTCTATTCCCATTTGGGGAACCCGGATGGGATCATCAAATGACCCACAATGGACCACGTAGACAGAGAGTTCGTCAACGGTTAACGATGTTGCAGTTTGCCTGCTATAAGTGAGCAGTTTGAAGAGGCTTTTCTCATATTCACTCAGCTAAAAAAGTGTTCTAACAGTACATTGTTGACATGTGCACCATAGTAGAATCAGAGAGACTGAAATACATAAGAAACCACCAATCACAACTTCGTACTGAACACTATAGAGGACTACAGATAGCGCCAATTAGCATGGAGAGCGAAGAGGGGAGTGTGCAAGTCTCCTACGCCGACTCCCACTAGTCTGTAGAACATTTCCCCTCTTGCGGCGGAGTACAGTCAGAGCACCGCTCCACGCGTTTGTCTGCTGCCTGCCTACCTAACTCATGTCTGCTCTGTAGACGTGTTGATTGTATTCCATTAGCAAACGAATCGAGAAAGTATACTGCCTTTCAATTTAGAGGACGCACTTATCAAAACACCGTAACCCCTTTTGGAATCTCAACGTCACAAGCGGCATTAGTACATGCTCTCGATGAAGTTTTCGATGATAGCATCGAGGCGTTTACTATTATTTATATCGACGACTTTTGTTTCATCTCACCAGATTTTCAAAGTCATTTATCCCACCTCTCATATATTTTCAAAAAACTATCCGACGCTAACATGACCATAAAATTCTCCCCCCTTTAAAAAAAGTCCCTTTTCTGTCGAAGTTTTGTTCCTTTCTTCGGTTATACCCTCACTTCTACAGGCCTACAAATGAACGACGATAAAATTAAACCTATTCTAAATTTCCCAACTCCACTAACTCAAAAACAACTAAAATCATTCCTTGGATTCATATATTACTACAATAAATTTTTAAACAGATTTTTGGAAGCAATACAACCCCTTAACATTTGTTTCTTAAAGTCAGTAAGTTTATTCTCAATCTTTTCGTCAATTCGAGCTAATAACTCATCTTTCATCTCATACATTTGGTTATAATTTTCAATAAGTCTGTGGCCTAAATCGTTTTCCAATTTATTTAAGCTTTCTTCTAATTTTTGATTAAATAGGTCTGAATTTTGTTCTAACTTTTCATTAGTTGGTTAGAATTTTCAGTGAGTTTATAGTCTAGCTTATTTTCCAATTGATTTAAGTTTTGATTTAATATGTCTGAATTTTGTTCTAATTTTGTATTTAAGTTTTGATTTAATTTGTCTTCTAACTGATTTAAGTTTTCTTTTAAGTTCTCTTTTAACAGGTTAGAATTTTGTTTAAATTTTTTATTTAACTATTTAACTGCTTAGAATTTTCAGTGAGTTTATGGTCCAATTTATTTTCTAACTGATTTAAGTTATGATTTAATTTGTTAGAATTTTGTTCTATCCTAACCATCATTCCCTGCATCATATGAAGTAGCCTAGTCTCTTCTTTCCCTGTTCTACAACTTTACCAATCTCAGGAACCTCTAAACTTTCTTTTTCCTATGGCCTAGCCTCTTCAATTTCAACTATATTATTGACTAATTCTCCCTCTACCTGATCTACATTCCTTTTAGGCATACAAGTTTTCTTCTGTTTGTCAGATTCTATTTTATGTTGGCTTTCCTTAGGCTGTTCTCTTAACTCATACTTATCTTTTTCTGTCATTTTTATTAATTTAAAATGTTTAAGAAAATATATTAACTGTCCCACTAATATATTAATATATTACTTAATTATTATCCTTAAATGTTGCTTATATTCCTTAAATAATTAAAATATTTGCACATTTAATCGAGCCAACATGTTGTGTGCCAATACTAATTATAGATAGATTTATTTAACGGCGACCTGCACGAAAAATCTGGTGCATGTATTGGAGGTTGTTGAAGGTCCCCCACCACCATCGACATGCCAGCCGGTGCTCTGCTTAGTTTGCCACATTAAGGGAAAGTGGCGTGGTGCGAGGGGGTAGGGGATGTAGTGTGGGGGTTGGAATACCCTCCATCGCCACTATCTCCTTCTCTCTCGCACAAGTTCTCAAAATAGGCCGACGTCTAATAAATCCATCTATAGTTGAAATAATAACTCCTCTTATTGTGAACAAAGTAAATTTTATTTAACACAATTGAAATTATATTATGTTTTACAGTTTAACTGTTAATAGCCTTTTTAGAGCACTTCGTATATTTAGAATTTATTTTATCTATTTTACCTTTTTATTATTTAGAACTCTTTAATCTCGGGTTACTGATTCTGGTTTTTTAATGTGCAATTAAAATTCTATAGCTTAAAATTAACAAAATTGATTCTATTATAGGCTTCTTATATTAAGACATATATATACAAGTAATCACAAAAGAATATTTATGCAGTCTAGTTATAGTGTTCAATATGTTTTAAGATATTTAAAATGATTTGAAAATGTTCAGATTCAATTTATAAATGTTGCTGAAAAATCTAGGTCAAACATTATCTATAGGCCTAGGCCTAGGTGTTTTCATAGGAACCAATATTTCTTAAAGTAGGTTTGTTCTTTTGCTATTTTACCACAAATTATTTACTCTTCAAGGTGCTGTTTTTCAAAAATTGATCTCATAAAATTTAAAACTCTTTAGAATAAAAATTTATACTTCTGAACTTCTTGAGGTGTAATGTTATAAAGCAAATTGGTGTTCATATTGTAACAATTGCCGGCTACTATATGGGTTTTGGCCATACGTTGCATATTTGTTATAGCTTATTTACAGCTTAAGGCACTGAATTTGCATAAATGTTAATATTTTTTTATAATAGTTTCAATTTACTCATATTTCTTTCAATTACAAGATTTTGTGTTCATTTGGCGTTTAAAACTATTTTAAAATTGATTTTAATAAAATATTCACTTACATATCATGTTTTTAAAAGTCCATCACTGTTTGAATACAGATGCACTCATTCGATAGCCGCCTCTAACTACGCACTGTTCATTTCCGCGAATACATTGATCGATCACATTTTAACATCTGAACTAGCTTGTTTTTGTTTATACAAATTATTAACCTATCTTACATTACATTTAGTTGTTCTTTATATTTACAAACATACAATATTATTTTGATATTAATAAAATTAATGATCTGAACATGGAATAAATATACATAGGAATTGTGAAAAGGTTCTTAACTAAATCGCTTTAAGTTATAACCAATCAAATAAATAAAAAAATAAAAGGTAGGTTGAATTTAAAAGAAAGGTAGGTTTTAGATTTAATTTGATTGTTCAATATTCTAAAGTTACAAAGTTATTTTAAGATTCGGCTCTAGTAAAACAGAAAGCAACTGCGACTCCATTATTCATATATGAAGCGTTGGCTCATTCTAAATTGGCCAAATTTTAATATATCGAATTGAAACTTGCATGACTTAGGAGTTAAAATATATATTTTAAACATTTATACTGAGTCTCAGCTGGTTATCTTGAAAATTACCCGATCTAGGAGTCGATTTCGATTATCGATTTTAGGAGTATGAGCCAACGCTTCATATATGAATAAGATGTCTTCTTTTAGTGATTTCCCCTGCTGCAAAGTACATACTTGCATTATCAAATTTTTTCCAGACAAACCATTGCTCGGACGAAATAAATACTTATGACCTTTTTTGTTGAAAAATACCTCCCCTACACGGTGGTATTTTTTATTTTTCTCTATCTTCATCCCAGCTCGAAATATTAAGGATAATCGGAAAAAAATTATATCGATTTTTTTTCGACTTTGGGAAATCGATAGACTGGTAAACTTTTTTTATGTTACTAAACATACTTTAATATACTTTAAAAAAAATCAGCCGTACTGCAAATTACTGGTAGTTGTAACCTATACCGACTGGGCTACATGAAACATTTGAAATCTTCCACCTTCTTTAGTGCAACTAAATATTCTTTGGGCTTCATTTTTTAGTTATTTAAGTCAAAGGGGATTGTTATTTTACTTACTATGCTGTGTTATTTTCACTGTTCTGGATTGTCTAATTTTAATTCTCAGTAAGATGCAAGTACACTGTAGTTCCATTCTAAAGTGGAACTATTTTTACATTTGTTAACATTTAACCGTTGATTATGCTTGAACTATATTTAAATATAAATGAATTTTTAGAATAAATTAGTCATGTTTTCTTTATTTATTATTTTACCATTCTATACATATAAAACTATGCTTTACATCTATTTGAAACTTTTGTTCTAATTAATTACCTAAGTATTTTGTTATTTGTATGAATAAAAGTTGCTGGCCATTCATTTCTACTTGGCTAGTAACTGAAATAAAATAACTTGTTCACAGAAGACAAATTTGACGAGAGCAATTCTTTTGAAAAGGAGCCATGCGAAGAGCTCGACTTCATAGATAATGGTTCGTTAGTCGAACTTGCCCATTCTGATTCCGAAAGTTCTAGTAAGTCTTTTATACAAACTACTGATTGCTAGTTTGTATCAGTATTAATTATTAAAATATTTGGCCTTTAATTTAGTATGGTTTTTGTATCTTAAATTATGCACGGAAGGCTTTAAAATAAATAAATTTCTGTGGCACTTTACACTAAATATTATTGCTTCTAATTGTATGACTTTATTGTAAAGATTTATTTTGCACTTAATTATTATTTTTGCATGGCTAAAAAACGAATTATTAGATATTCATTACTATAAGTACTTTATAAATTGTAAACTTCTTTTGCATATTGAAATAGTATGATAGCATCCAATAATTATGTCTTAAAATTTACAAATTAAAGTCATAGTAATATTTACCTAAGTGCTCTGTTAATTTTGTGTTTAGCCTATTTATAACTTGACAAAATTCTTTAAAATATATTATAAATTTGTTTCCAAAATTCCAATTTTTTTCAATTTTATTGAATTAATTATGAAATTAATTAGTAAATTTCTAATTGTAGTTGTTTTAAACTTTAAAAAAAATTGTTGTCTTCTCAAAAAATGTTAATTAAAATGTATAGGTTTGGTACTGTATTAAGGTACAGCTCCAAAGTCCAGGGCTGCTGTCTCATGTTGTTTATCCCCAAGGCCACGCTAGATTGCATTTTTGGACTAGGGTTGTGAAACTGACATAAAAAAGACATTTTAAAGACAACTAGTGGACATGGCAATGCTTCGCTATTGCTTGATTTACCTAACCTAAAATTATATTCAGTTTTTGATCCAAATCAGTTGTTGATCAAAATCAGCTGTTGATCAAAATCAGCTGTTTTAAGCTTTTCATGCGAACAGCTGTTTTCTGTGCCCCTGATAAAATCAAAAGAAATCTTTCTTCTTCTTCCTTAAGATTGACCTTCCATAAGATTAACATGGCAACTTTGAGGGCCACTGGGGCGAAGCCCTTAACATACATTGAGCTCATTTTAAGGGAAGCACAACTTCAGAGTGAGCTCTGTAAAATGACACCAAAAACATCAAAATCGGTTAAAAACTCTAGGAGGAGTTCTACTCACAAAATAACCCCTAGCAAATTAATTATGTATAGAAGATAACTCCTGAAAATTTGTAAATAGATTAGGAATTATTTTAATATTTTTGTAATTATATTTTCCCTGCCAGATTGAATTTATTTTAAACTAATCAATGAAAATAATGTTCATGAAATAAAAATTTAGAAAATCATAAAACTGCCATTAAATTAAATCTAGCTAAATTTTATTATAACAAAACACCAGTTAGCAAAATGTGCATTTACATTTTGTATTTTTACTAAAAAACCTTTTGGTTGTTTAATGTTTTATCAAGTTCATTAAATACCTTTCTACCCAAATAAATTTTAAGAAGTTGTACATAACTTATGTAGTGCTTTATTATTTAAAAGCTTCAATGGTAGAGACCTACATATTATTCTTATTTATTTATAGGCCTAATATTGAAGATTACCAATCTGCTCTTACACTTCAAAACTAAAATTGTTGAACTACTTTCAGAACAGACTATTTTTTTCTAATCTTTTTTCAGGTTATAAACATAGAAATAACTTAAATAAGTTTTCAGATTCTAAGAATAGCCAAAGCTTCTGTGCCTTATGTTTTCTCAGCCAGATACTCCCTTTCAATACTCCCTTTCCTGTTAGAAAGACAACGTGGACAGCTAGATGCCTCACATTGTTTTATAGTTGGGATTACCCATCTTAAAATTTCTTTAAGTACCGTAGGCTACATTATTAAATATTAACACTTTATAGACGACCACCAAATATTGCTAAAGGAGTAGTGCTGTTGGAGAACATTCCTAGTCTTAAATGCTTAAAGGAGTACTGCCGTTCCAGAATCTTTTATGTAAGAGTTTTGAAAAAATACTATTTCACAGCTTTAGTACTTTTATGAGCAACAAGATTATGCATTAGTTAGGCAATGTTATTGTGGCAGGAATTGTAGTGGAAGAAGCATGTTTGCTATTCCAGGAAGAGAGAGGGAACTGTCTGAAGTAGGCGTTTCGTCTTAGACCACTAGAGCAGTTTCTCATGCACAAAGCAGCTTCCACCTCGTCCACAGAATTGGCGCGATATCACTTCATCCTAGTTGTTGTTTTATTCATTTAGGGTTGTGTTGTCTCCATATAAGCATTCCCTAAAAGACAGTACATTCAAATTACATGTTTCAAAAAGTATCAAAAAAATTTTGTTATAATTATCAACATTAAGGAGATTTGGTTTATTTTGTTATATTTTTAAATTTGTATGACAAACATGAATGATTTAATTTTGTAACATTTTAAAATCTTTTTTTTTTCTTACTCATTTTGACTATTTTGACACTGCATCTCCCGATGTACTGGTACTGTGGATGGGTTAAAATTTACTGTGGTCCTTAAAGGGTTCAAATTTATAATATTATTAATATTTATTGAAAATGAATATTTTATAATTGTTTAATTAAACATTCTTGGTATGTACATGATTACATTGTACATACAAAAGATATAGCATAGAGAGCTAAAATCAAACAAAATTGTTTAGAAACTAGTAGTTTTATTGAAAACAATAAATGATTAGAAGGAAAACAAACATTATTCAATACTTTTGGACTGGATTCACATAATCAGAATGTACATAGATGTGAAATTACAAGTTTTTTGGGTAGGCTAACTAATTTATGTAGTATAATATTTAAAATTAATAAAATAACATTAAAAGTGTTTGAATTTATTAAATATTTTATTATTACAGTATTTACTTTTTTCCATTGTTTATTTATACTACTGTCATTTCTTAAGACAGATTTTTTTGTGCAGATATATCCATAATAATTACATAATATTATAAACAACAAACTTGTATTTTAATAAATAATTACTCCATGTTTGAGTTGAAAACA
>JAGFPH010000614.1:285626-318483 GCA_018207615.1 Philaenus spumarius | reverse complement strand
ATTTTAAATTAGTTATTTAGTTTTTAAAATGATCGGTTTTACTAAACAAAACGTGTTTACAGAGGTTATAAAAGTCCCAAAACAATCTTAATTTTCAGAACATAGCCTAAATCAGGTGTTTATTTGCACCCTGAATTTGTTGAAAATTTTTAAAAACAACCTTCTTTTTGGCCAAAAAACCCCCAAAAAATCAGTTATTATTTTTTATAGAAAAATGGCTCTAACGATTTTGATATGTAGTACCCTTAAATGGCCCTTAATGTACCCTACGATATGCGTAAAACAGCATCTTTCTAAAAATTCTCGTTTAGCTAATAATAATAGTAATAACTGATTTTTGGGGGTTTTGATTTTTTCGTGCATCTATACAGGCCTAATTGACATGTTTGGTGCAAATTTGCTCGAAATCGATTGAATAGTTTTCTCTCTAGATAATAATAATAATATTTATTAGTTAATCTCCTACTTTAATATCACCTCTCCAATTATGAAGTCACAGTGAAACTGTTTAATAATTTAAATATGTTTGTGAGAAAGTATATGTGCCAGTTCCTGGTACCGTTTATTTTTTCATAAAATAGAGTTTTGCTTTCCTTAATAATGATACAAAAATAAGTAACATAATAATAACAAACATGTTTATTATGTTGTAGATAATACTGATTTAAACAGTCTCCATTTTACTTGTTGGAAATTATTACCACAAAAAGTATTATAAATGCACATTATTTTTTCTGCTACATAATTATTTCTTACTTTTGCTAAACTAAGACTAAAAACAACTTTGAACAGCATAGCAACATAAAACCTGCTCAGACCTCTACTCTTTTGTATTTTACTTGTACAATAGACATACATTTACATCACATATTTGTTAAATAACTCTTGTTACCGGTACCCAAATTGTTGAAAGTAATGCAATTCACTTGCAAACAATGTAAATATATAGATACTGAGTTAGTTTTACATTTTAATGTCAATAAATTAGTTATTTGTTGTTTCAGGTAAAGCACAGAACACTGGGCATTGCACATACCACCAGCTACCTGGTTATACACCTGAAATGTCTCGCAAGTTAACTCCTAGGCTACGTGAGTCCTTGATGAGGCATCATCGTGGTGATACAGGCTCAAATCGAAGTTCACGTTCTCGAATGAGTTCTAGGAATAAACTTTCAGAGTCTAGTGATAAAACTCAACAAATTTCTTCTCGTAGATATAGTTCTCGTAAAAAGTTGCACAGTGCTAAAAAACGATCAGCTGAAAATTTGCCTAGAAATGAAGGTAGGCAAATTGTAGAAGTTAATGGAAAACCAGTAAATGCATATGAAACTACAGACAAACCTTTTGAAAGTTGTGGAAAATATCTGAATTTAAATCGTGTTTTAATGGAAAGACTGATTAATAATCAAAGGAATGGAACTAGAAGTGCTGATGGAACACCGGTATCACTTAGGAGACATTTAAGCCCTTCTGATTACAATGGCAAGTATATTAGGAACCATCATGTTTCCAAACTGATTAATTCAAATATAATTGATCGACGTAATAGTTTAGTAGTAAGGAAGGGAGATAATGTAATTGATGCCAAAAAAAGATCAAATTCTTTAACTGGATATGGCAATCCAGGCTTATGTAATCCTCCAACTGCTCCATGTTCTGTGGGAGTTGGATTAAATGATATTGACAAAGATGGAGATCTAAAGTACCGAAAGTTGATTCAAGAGGCAGAGCATATTATTGAAGACTTTCAGATAAAATCAAGAACTGACTATTTATCCCCTATATTTCGAAATAAATCAGGAATCGACAATAGTCATATATCTATGAGTGTTCCCCAAAGTCCCCTAGCATTTAAAAATCACAAATATGAAAGAGCTGGTGGAAATAATTTTATCGGCCAATTAAATCATGAAAAATCTAATGATAATCCAATGTTTGATAAAAAATATACAATTTCCCATAAATCGAATGATACTACAAATGCAAATGATGAAGGAATATTGAAAACAATTTCCAAAACATTAGAGAAAATTGTTAGAAATTCTTCAGATACAAACAGGAAACTTGATAAAAGTGTTGAAGACCCATTTGCTAAAGGTAGAAATAAAATGTTCATCCCTTCTAGTCCTAGTTTGTTTACAAATAGAAGATTCATAAAAAGTGTTGAAAATGAACATGCAGCTATGTTATCAAATGGACTAATATCAACACCTATTCATTTCAGAAGATCAAGTGTAGGCAACTGCCAAACATTTTCTACATTTTCAGTACCTTTAACTGAATTAAACAGTAATGAGCTGAATGATCAAACCGAATATAAGAAGTTGTTTAAAAACCCTGACAAAAATAAGACTATTTCTCTTGATCATGGCCTTGAAAGAAATGATGCAACAAAAAATGGTTTTCTTAATAATTCAGGCAATAAAAATAGTGCTCTTGACAATTGTGTACATGGAAGAGACCACCATACTTTCAGATTGAGGACAGAACATATTAAACCAGCTGATAATATAGACAGTATTTTGGATTTCTCTCAAAATACAAATATACCCCCTCACCTGCCTGGTATTCAAAACATCCCTTGGCAACATAGAAATAGTCAAGCCGAGAGATTTAAGCATTTTGTAAATAATCCAAATGCACCTAAAAAATCATCTGATTCACCAGAACTTGTTACAAAGCAAAAGCCTTCTTTACTCACATTCCGATCATTTGACTTGGGGAATGAGCATGTAGCAGGAATCAGGTATTGCCCACAAAGTGAACCTGTAAAACGGAAAGTGTATACATGCAGTGCATCTTTTGGGAAGCTTCAAAAGTCTTTGCTAAGAAAACAACCTGGTAGAACCAGTACATCGGAACAAACTAATGAATCAGGTAAGGATACTGTAACTTCTAAAACTGACCAATTACATCCTTCCCAATTTATTAAATTCTATAATTGGCTAATTTCATTCAGTTCAGATTCAAACTTCTAAAACTGATAACTCACTTTATATTCATGAAATTTTTACTAAATTGTGATAATATATTGTTAAATATAAAAATGGAAATGGAAAAACTAATATGTAATATACGGATAGTGGAGACAAATATTTGACACCTAATTAGAGGTTAACATGATTAGTTTAACTGCAATTCTAACCTATTTGAACCAGATAATAGTGGTATGATGATGGATAGTGTGCTATGGTATTATGGTAGATGCTAAAATTGATATCCTTTTTTAATGTAATCCATTTTTGATAGATCATTTACTTGTTTATTTATTGTCCCTTTTTATTTACATCATTTATTAGATTTTTTTATTGGTTTTCTTCATATTGTCTTTTTGTTTTTTGCTTTTTGAGGATGTACATCTAAATTAATTGAATTGATTGAAATGAAGGGTGGGTAAAAAAGTGAAAGGGATGCTTTTATAATAGGATGGTAGTTTGTATGGATAGAACTGGAATGAATAACCACAGCTTTTGTGGAGAGAAAATCCTATACTCTAATACGAGCAATGTCTGTTTGTTTGTTTGTTTGTGTGTTTGTACGAGCAATCTCGAGATCCAGCGGAAGGATTTTGCTGAAACTTTGGGATTAGAGGCTTTTGGGACTAAAAAATCGATTGGTGAAAACCACTACCTCAGGAAAACTCGTATTTTTCTGAAAAACTCATTTGAAAATTGAAAATTTTTAACATTGGGGTTATGTAATTTAAAATCAATAGGATACATATGACAAACATCAGCTGTTTCCTATAATATTTCCATCAGCTGTCTCCTATAAATTTTTTTTTTTTTTTTTTTTTTTTTTTGTCTTAAATGTTATAATTGTTTTAAGCTTGAAATCAGCTGACCCGTGCTAATATTTCGCGAGTTATGAGTAGGCCTACAAAACAATACTTACCTGATTTGTATTTACATACATTTTCCTATAAAAAAAAACACAATTAACAAAAATACCGAGTAATGCTCGGTCGCCCAGGTACTGAACTGGTGAAACGAAACGGCTTGCTATTTTTATTTTGTTTTGTTTGAACTGGTGAGGTTAGCAATGAGTACAACGGTGACTTGATTATACATACTCTCAAACGCCTATTGACAGATGGTGTGTTTTTTAATAATTCTTCGCCCCATTCACATTAAATCTGTCTAATATCATCACAAGGTCTGGTAGAGCTCTTACATAAATCTGACATTAACTGGTGTAGTGAGTGTTTATCATCTCAATTTTTTATATTTTTTTATTTGTCATTATACAGTAATATATATGATATTGTAAAAACATATAGTATATCAAATTTAGAATTTATAAAATGTATTCAAAGTTGTCATCAGTCAAAGTTTAATACAAAATTATTTAAAAAAAAAACTGTTGTATATAGATGACGAATAAATGTCTACACTCAGCCAAGGATTTCTAGAGTAATACATCTAAACAACTTCATACGTAAAATCAACTATGTCGTCGCACGAGTGATGCAAATCTCGTGTAACAAAATTAATCTAATTATTTTTATTTAAAAAAGGATCGAATAAACTGTAAGGGTACTTACGATAAATTGCAGGCATAAAATCAAAATTAGACAAACATAACAGCTGATTATATGAGGTTAATGTAACATGTTAACTTAAATAAAATCAAGTCAAATACAATAAAACCTAAATAAATTTCAACATAAAAAGTATTAAAAAATAATAATAATAACAGGACAACTAATATGCAGAATTAATTTTGATACTCTCTATCCTAAAATTTTTTGCTATCACTGAAATTGTTTTGTTAATATTTCAAAGTCACTACAACATTCATCAAGATTTACTTTTAGGAGAAAATTATGTTAGTGGAAAAGGGCAGAAAATTTTTAGAGAGTAACCATGCAGTAAAAATAGTTATTTGTGTCGCACAAGATAAAGCCGAAGGTGCCAAAGTTTATCGAGTGTGACAAATGAAACTCTGCACCCGTAATACACACAACGTTTTTCCTAGAGCTACATTTTAAATAATTTTTTAGTTTTTAAAAAGATCTGTTTTACAGAGGTTAGTTCCATAACAATCAAAATTTTCAAAACATAGACTACATCAGCTGTTTACTTTGCGCACCGTGAGAAAAGTATTACTTTACCGCACGCCAGCTGTTTAGCCATGCGGTAAAGAAAAACAAAGAGGTATAATTACTTGACTCTGAACACATGTAGTTTAGTTTGCGCACTGCTGTGAGTGTGGAAAAACACACTTTATTAAACAGCTGAAGGAAAAAAGTATTAGTGATACAAATAATAAGTAGACAATAAATTGTACACATCTATATAACTCAACATTTGCAAGCTACTCTATCTAAAAAATTCAAGTTGTTTAGGTTCAAACAAATTTAACATTTTAAAACCTGGATTTAAAACCAAGACTTGGATTTTTCTTAGAAAGACATTCAAGTTAACATACAAATTAATTCACTAAAAATGTTTTTTACATTTTTTGTGGTTTTAGAGCTATTTGTACTCTACAATTGATCATTTGATTATGTACAATCTTTCCTTATAGTCTCTCTCCTCTACAAATGCTAAGAAATAAATATTTTTACAAAATATACTATTAATACTACTAATAATAATAGTTTTAAATTACAAACAATTTATATAATTATTACGAATTTCATTGACAATATTTATCATTAAATCTGATATTTTTAACTAGATCTTAAGTTTTATTTTTATAAATTATAAACTATTATGAAGGTAATTATTTTTTACTTCTAGGTAACAATAACAGGAACATATTAAAAGGAAAAGTGGCCCAACTAAGAAAAGAGAGAATGCAAGTTGAAGCAAAAGTACGTGAAGCTCAAGAACAAATTGATAGACTAAAACTTACTGCAGAGAATTCAGGAACAGGTTAAATGTGTTGATTTAAACCAAAAACCGTGATTTCTGTACTATAGTATTCTGTATTTTTCATTCATACAATGAAGTGATAGAGTTCTGAAATTTTTAACAAATAAGGAAAAGTGTTCAATAATAACATAAGGCTATCAATGAAACTGGCGCTATGCAAAATTAATTTTCTTGGAACTCGTCTTTATAAATTATGTTATGTAGGCCTATAATGATTTTTACAAAATGTGATTATTAATCTGACAATGTGAATTGTTTTTATGTGAATACCGATGTCAGTGAAATGTTTATTTCTTATTACAATGCACATATGTAATATTTTTAACTTTAGTTCCTCTTTTTGAAGAAATTATTGATCTCAATTGTATATATAGGCATAATTGAAACTTGTATTAAGTATTTATTGTTTATATAATACGGCTCTTTTTATATTCATTATAAAATATATAGTGCTCTATTATTATATTTTATAAAACTTCTTAGTAATGAAGTTTTAAACAGCTTTTTATAATAAATTTTTAATAAATAATGAAATTGTTTATGAAAAACAAACAACATAAATTAAGTAATATTGGATAACATAATCATTTTCTTATTACTTTTTTTTATTTAAATTGTTCTTTCTATAAATATAATTGTAATAGAAGAATAATGTTAATAAATATTTATATATTTTACCAGCG
This sequence comes from Philaenus spumarius, assembly GCA_018207615.1. Taxonomy (NCBI): domain Eukaryota; kingdom Metazoa; phylum Arthropoda; class Insecta; order Hemiptera; family Aphrophoridae; genus Philaenus; species Philaenus spumarius. The sequence continues at coordinate 311,919 of JAGFPH010000614.1, read as the reverse complement.
TTGAAATCTTGTGCTCCATTAGACATATACTGTTCAATAAGCCCAGTTAATACTGTATTTGGAATACAATAACTTCATTTAATTTGTTTTATTACTGGCTTAATTATTATTAAAGTTCGTTCTGTTAAAATATATTTCTTCAAACAAACAAAAAAATTGTTGCACTGAGGAAGAAGAGGAGAGATAAATGTTTTTGTTATTATTAGAACAATGTTTTAAAGCTAATATTGTTATAATATATATTATAATAAATAATACTGATATAATATCTGTAAAACTATTTTAAACAATACTGTTTACTAACTTGCTGGTCTTCTGTGCCTTCTTTCATTAATTTAAGGGTACTTCATTACATTTGATTATGAGCTATTTAGGTAATCAATATAAGATATAATATACACAGATTGATGGCAACAATTACCAAATATGTATTTTCCTCTCAGTTTTGTCTATTAAAATAATATAAATTCATTGTCGTTCTTGTACGTTTCCAACTCAATCCAGAAGAAAGAATCTTTAGAAACACTTGATAGTTATACTGTACTATATTTTCTTCCCCTGAAACAACTATCAAAACATATTTGTGTGTATACTATTTCAATCTTGCAATACAGCTATAAATTATCACGCCTTGATAAGAAAGTAAAACGTTTTATTTATTAATAATGACTATATCAATTATTATACAAAACAAAAACATAAAGTTGTAGTTACGTTAAAACAAAATTTGACTGTAATCATTTCATCTAAATAAATGTTAGTTTTAAATAATTACAATGCTTCCATTCAATTACTTTTTACTATAATTTAATATAAGTAATAATTTTTGTAGTCTTTATAAAATGACAAACACAAATAGTTCCCAAGGTTAAAAATATTTTATGATATAGTATGGGCCATAATAACTTGACAAACATTTATTTTGACATTAACACGTTCACTGTGGGAGCCTATTATATTGCTAAATAGCTTCCATCTGGCGGACTAGTAAAAAAATTATTTTTGCTGATGAATTTGCGCCAAAGTCAGTTTGAAATTATTTTTAACTAAACATGTTTTTTTAGTAAAAATACAAATTTTAATTTCTTGTAGCACACACGTCACGCGCCCTGGTGAACAAACCCATAAATTTAAATTCTAAATAGAGGTGTCTGAGAGAGAGTTGCCAGGCCTTGAATTTTACTTGTGGTTCCTCTTCAGTCATCAATATAAGATATTAATGATCAGTTTGTGAAAATACCATTAGTTGCAAGGTTTTAGGCTCTACCACTATTGTATTATTTATTAAATCATTCATTGTTTACTGTTTAGGCCTAAAACAATATTGTTATTCAAGAAAAAAGATAAAAAACATAACCTTATCTCAGCTACCAGTTTGTATCTTTTCATAGAAATTCATCTGGCCCATGCTTAAACGTGCTTTGACCTGCATATCAGTTGAGTAAAGCAAGTATGTCAGAGTGCCGAAGACTTGTGGCGATATGCGAAATTGTTAGAGGGAGTGGAATTAATAAATCAGTTTATAAAAAAACTAAGCAATAAATCAGTTTATTTTTGTCAACCAAACATTTCATGATGAATGCAGTAGAATGACCGCTTAAGTATTTCACTTAAAAATATACAGAGGTTGAAGTTATAAATTCAAAGCTGTAGTTTCACAAAATACACAATGTTGACAATTACTTCCATGAATTGTTTGCACAAACTTAGTAACTTACCATCGATACCCTGCACATTCCCTTGTCTTTTATTAGACTACCTGGCATAAAGTAAAAATATTAAGAAAAGAGTCCTTTAATTTGTTTAAATTTTGCCAAGAAAGAAGAATAAAATTTTTAGTGTCAACAAAAGGACCGAAAAAAAGGTGACATCATGTTTGAGTGATGTTATAAAAGATGTATCAACAAGAAACCTCATTTTTGTTAGCGTGATAGAATGACAAAAACTATTCAGTACTAGTATTCAGATTTTTAACAACATTATGCATTATGATGTTTATTTAAAAAAACTCCAATTTCCTTTTACAGTACAATAGAGTTCCGGTAATTCAAGCAAATTGGGGCTGAAATTACTTCAAATTTCCAAAAAAATTAGGTACATAGGTGTGTAAAGTCTTAATGAATAGACAGAACTTTTCTTTTTGTACTACAACTTGCCATGATTAAGGTCTTAGTAAAAAATATAAAATATGTAGCTATCAAAATTAACATAACTTACAAACGGTCATGGTGCAATCAGAAAATATTGTAGCGTACAGGCAGTGACAATAAGGATCATATACAGAAACTATAGTATGTAGACTTACAATGCAAAGCTCCAAACAACATTGGAACTGTTTGGGACAACTATCTCGCCAGACTTTTCGATTGACTGGTATATCCCGCAAATTTGTCTCATCATAACATTTACCCAGCAAGTTCATGAATTTAGTTTCATACAGCCGATCATACATATTATATTTGTTCAGTAAAATCACATCTTAATAAATGAAGTTTACTACTAGGTATGTATAATATCACTACATAACATTTTTAATTAAATTATTCTAAAATGTTTTGTAGATTTATGACGCTACCAATGGTAAAAAACATTATTTTATTGACGCTAAAAAAGGGGCTTGTAATAAGATTATAATTATATACATCAGATGGCACTAAACTCTGAAAGGAAGACAATAGCAGATGGTATGGAAATTCTTTTAAATTTAAACTAGTTTCTTTAAATGAGTATCCTTGGTTTTTTAATTATAGACATACCCACATGCCAAGGTTTAAGTTTCTATCACAAATAAATAGAAATGTTTTCTAGCTCCACTATGTTAACACAATATGAGCTACTTGAGCTTAAACGAGTTAGAATGATTGGTAAGAACAATGGCTTTTGTCACATGGGTTGTCATTAATTTTCCAATTCATTATTATTTTCTAAAATGTATGACTCCTGCTCATACTCTTACATGTAAAAGCATATGGTCATTAAGTAATTAAATTTAAAAGTACACATTTAAATAGCTTTTTGAACTGAAAATTGTGTATCAGAGCATAAATTGCAGTATATTATGTTACCCGTGATTATGCTATTTTCACTTAACCTTTTACAGTTAGATTCAGTTCTATGTACTCTATAAATAGTCATACCATTTCAAATATGCATCTTAAAAATATTTTAGAACAAAGTAAAAACTATTACCATTTTTCATAACAATTTTTGTAATTTATTTGACAGTACTTAGGATGATGACACGTGATTTTTTTTAATAATTAGTAATGAATTAATATACAGAATAATTAGTGGGACTCCTCTTGTTTGGATTAATTTTCAATCAGAAAATAACACTTACTAAAATTATTATAATTTTGTATCTAATTGTGTGAACTTGAATTGCTAATACAATATTCAGGTTTCTAAAATTTTTAAACTCCTGTTTTTCCTTACTGTATTTATTATTTTTCAAGGTTATAAAATCACTAGTTACTTTTGCACAGGTATAAAAACTATATTGTATTAGTTTAGATTTATGTAGAACCAATGCATTATTTTGTATGTAACATGTAGAGTAGATGTACGTTGATACAGATTGTTAGATTAAAACTATAAACAATACTCATGTAGCCAAAGACATTATACTGTGAGCTTAGAGAAAATAGACTGTAGTATAGAATAGCTTAATCATCCATTTTATAAATTAGTAAAAATGTTTTTTTTTTATATCTTCAGTAAACTCCCTTGCCCTATTGATGATATTTTTTATGTGAATCCATTCAAACATAGAATACATATAACTTGTTAGTAACAACACAACCATACTTTCAAATAAGTTCAGAATATTTATATTTTAGAAACTTGCTGCAATATGTTGTTGTTTCAATATGTCAAATTATGACATAATTTGAAAAATGACTGTTATGAAATCATTATGAAGTTCATCTTACTTGTTTTAATTATTCATTAATAAAAATATTTTTGTTCATATTTTTTTGTTATCTGAAATCATTTTAATACAGTATTTAATCAACATCACAGATAACGCTCTTGCTTAAAATGGTTATATTTTAATACCTTATGAAATCATTACTTGGTTTGTTATATTATTTTAAATGAATTGTTATACTACAACAAAGACATTTGTTATTAGATTTAACTCACAGTAATATGTGTGTAAAATGTACAACAAACTGGACAAACCTATTATTTTTATTTAATTGTTATTATTCCTAAAATAGCTATAGATATTTACTTTAATGATATCTAAATAAATTTCTGCAACACAATTTCAAAAATATTGTAGTTAAATTATATTATGTTTTCTGCCTATAGCAATCTATATTAATTTTATGCAACATGTTTTGCCATTTACTGATGGCATATTAAGGCTATCATTCATTACTAAACACCTAACAAAACAATTTGAGACGTCTTTTTATTATTAAAATTGTATATAGTTATACACTTTATTATTTAATGTTGAACTAGTTGGATTAACATGTGATCATATAGGTACTTTGTTTGACTATAAGCCTATGATCACATTATGATATGTACGAATGTAATAAATTTGAAGTAAGTACTGTCAATACTCAATTTAATAGACATAATTGGGGGATGGTGATGTCCGTTGTTATGAAAGTCCGACAAATCGGAAACCATTTAAGAATGACATAAATAGACCACATTTAACTTATATCTTTCCCCACTTCTTATACAAGAAGATGGAAAAAAATTTTATCGTTTATTTCACTCGGATCTTAAACCGCACAGCCAGGCAGTCAAGATCATTCATGATTCCAAGTACAGTGCTCTCTCGGTAATCCGGCAGGTATCGGACCAGAACATTACCGGATTGCTGAAAACGCCGGATTACTGGAAAATATCGAGAAAAACCCAGATATCATATGAAAATCAGTTTAAATTGCATTGTACTATACAAAGTAAAAAAGTATGAAAATACATTAAATAACTAACGTTATTCCTTGGAAGTAGATGGCTGGAAATATGCATCAACTGTCTTTTGCTTTTTATGGTTGAGAGACACTTTGAGAACTTGTTCCTGTAACCTTCTTAAAACTAAGACATCGTTAGCAGAGATGCCATTTTCCTCCGCCCAGGCAATTGACGTGGCAAACGAGATCGTGAGAGATTGATTGTACAGCCGCTGTCACTTCTCCTTTGACCTTTTCCTCGTCCTCTTCCTCTCTTGCCACTTCCTCTATGATGTCATCTTCTGTCATAAACTGGTTGTTTTCGTCAGCTTCACCGGTAAGACACACGCCTACGTCATCAGTTGTCAATGCGTTATGAGGTGAATCCACGAGTTGTTCGTTTACCATGTCTCGCAGTAGATTAATCTCCCACAACAATCAAAATTTTCAGAACATCCTACATCAACTGTTTTCTCCCTAGAGTGCAAAGTACAGATATCGGCGCGAATGCTGGCACTTGACCTTGCCCGGGCGTGATAGACGAGAGGTGTGGAGAAAAAATACATTTTCCCACGCCGCTTTCTAATGTGATTCCTTCTTTCGACGAACTGGTGGTGTCACCTCACCCTTGAAAGGGTTACAAAAGTAATTTTAAATTTAATTACATTATGTTAGTTTTTCTAAAGATAATCACTTAAAATTGGAACATGGAACTAGTTTATCTACCCGCGCCGGGAATACTGATGTTTTTAGTATGGTTAGTAGCCCATAGTCCAAGTACCAGCATTCGCGCTGGGATTTGTAATCAGCTGATGTAAGCTAAAGTAAAACAAAGAGCTTACACATGTAGTTTAGTTTTCGCCCTGCTGTGGGTGTGCAAACTCGCACTTTATTAAGTAGATGTAGGAAAATGTTTAGTAATGAATGTTATCTTAATTCTAACGGAGAAATATATTCAAATTAGTATTGATTTGTATGGGCATAAAACAGGTACCTTATACTATTCATAATTTAAAACAATTTCTTGAGGATGCAACAATATATAATATTACATTTATTTAAGACTTATTAAATGTTTGTTTATATTTAATTATTTATTTACTAGCCAAAACATTCATATAATTGACTATTATGATATAGTACCAGATTTCAGTATGTTGCATACAATTTTATAACTGGATCTGATATTACATTTTTAATTTTATTAACATTTTATAAACATCATAATATACGTTTTATTATGACATTATTGAGTGTGAAAATGAAAATATTGTAAAAAAACATTGTAATTTATGTTATTTTTATGTTGTTTGAAGTGAAATAAATAATTGTTATACTATTAAATTATTTACATTGTTTTACTTAATTTTATAATCCTTGAATCCTATTTTAAAACATATCCCTTGGTCCATATACATGAGTTTGGCATGTTCATTTCTTTTAGACCAAATGAATACATAATGTCCATTTTCTATTAAATGATTTGTTGAGGTAAAGCGTACCTAACTCTAAAGCTCATGGTTTCCAAATAAAATAAAATATATGGTATGCAATTTGGAATTTATAAGTCAAGAGAAAACCTAGTAATGGCTTACATCTGGTGCTAGTATCATCCAAGACATGATGGGATGGTGTGGCCTTCCGGATGTAGAAACCTCAACCAGAAGTCCTAGTCCTCTAGTCCTGGCATCATAGGGTGGGTAGACGATTATCACATATTAGACCTTGTCTATCCTTCTGTTTTGCCTGTAAGTTATCACTGTAGTGATGTTACTGGAAAGGAAATCTATTAAAAGCAAGCATTTTAATTCCAACTTAACAAGAATACAGGTTCTGTTGTAGTTAATTAAGGTGCTTACCATCAGCATAATCCAGTCCTACAACATGGCCTCTATGGAGCCAAGCTCCTGGATCAGTCAATGCTGTTTTCGATAGATAGGTTTAGTGAAGGTTTTCTTGCAGCACACTCTTCTTCTTAAGTGGGCAGTCCAATCCTTACACACATCAGCCTCAAGGGCTTATTGCACAGCCACATAAAGGATGTCAAACCCTTGTCAAGTTCCATAAGCTCAGTAAACCTAAGGATCCTTCTGACAAGGTTGTCCTGGAGAATGTTCTATCCTTTGACTTTCAAAGGTTTCATAATTTACCTGTTTGAGCCTCTCACGCTCATGGATCAGGTGTTCTGAGGTTTCTTCCTGCAAACCACATTTCCTGCATTTGGGATCTTCAGTGAAGATGTCCATTTTTTTACTTTCTCACTATACTATAGTAATATAAAGAAAGTATAGTGATCGCAAAAAAAATCAATGGTGAGATTTTTGTGGAAATATCCGTTTTGGAATCCCCTGAGTCCAAAAAAGTAGTTTTTACAAAATGTCTGTCTGTATGTATGTATGTCTGTATGTATGTCTGTATGTATGCCTGTAAGTATACAAAGCTAGAGCTAAAACTATTCAATCGATTTCAAACAAATTTGTACCAGACATGTCAAGTAGGCCTGTCTAGATGCACGAAAAACGGTTTTGGAAAATTTTGAAAACTTACTTTTAGCCATGACTCAAGGTGACAAGAAACACATAAGAGAGCTTGGACTTCGAAGAATTCTGAAGGCAAGGCAGATAGATGCAAGAAGGAAAACAGTAAGAACAGTTACGCCACCAAAATATAGAGCAAGTCGAAAAGTAACATGCTCGTTGTTACTGTTACCACCCATCAAGTCATAGGCCTAACTATCTTTTTTTATATATTATTTTTCTATAGGATTGGGTTCATTGAGCGACCGAAAGTTGTTAATTTATTCACACCATAATAAAACACAATGTTCTTATGATCAAAAATAAAAACTCTGTAACTATTACGCTACAAAAAAATTTTTATAAAGATATAAAAAAAACTTGTAAAACGTGAAATTTTCAATATTTTGGCAAATTTTAGGTACTATGCGCGATGGAAAAATATCATCTGATCTAAACCAAATTAAAACGCAATGTTTTTAGGCTCTATTTGAAGACGTTGAAGACGTTGTATACATTGACGAAAACGTCAAATTCAAAAATTTTTAAAAATATCGCAAAAATGAAGTTTTTATCATATTTTGTCAAACTTTATTGCCAATGCGCGACCAGAGGATGTTAACCAATTTTGATAAAAAAAAAAAAAATTCTATACATTTCCAACTTTTCTGCGCTATTATAACTACGAAATAAAAAAAAGTGTTTTTTCGACCCACTCTAATACATATATATGTATACAATTACAACTAGTCAATGACTATCTAGTAAGTTATTTTTAACATAGTAGGCTGTGTGGTGAAAATATGTCCAGTGTTACTTCACAATGCAATATACACTCTGAGCATGTGTAGTTCTTATATAATTTACACTAAGTCATTTGGTTTTGCTCTTTTCAACCTTCGCACTAGTGGTAGGTATGTTGCTGAGCAAATGTGCTACCTCGACATTCTGATGGCCATGGAGTCTGCTTGCATGTTTTCATGCAAACCTTTCAGCTACTAATGGCACCTTCAATTCCCGATGGATATCTACATTGCAGATATACCATGGTGCTCTAACAATACTGCAAATCACTTTGTTTTGCATTATTCATCATGTCTGTATTACTTGGATGTTACTTTTTTTCGCGCATCCCCACAATTGAATGCCATATGTCCATATTTGTTTTAATACTTGCTTATACAGCAGCAGTTTATTATGCACGGACAATTCGGAGTTCCTTCCAAAAAGCCAGTGCATTTGTCTGTACTTTAGTCCAAGTTGTTCACGTTTCTCTTTCACATGTGCCTTCCAACAAAGTTTTGCATCCAGGGTCATTCCTTGGTACTTTGCCTCATTAGCATGTGGAACAATTTGTTGATTAATTATTACTGGTTGATACACATAGTGCTTATTCGTAAAGTTGACATGAGTAGACTTTCCCTCATTCAGCTTAATGTGCCATTTCCTGATCCAGCTGCTAATAATATTCACAGCTGATTGTAATTTGTCAGTAGCTGTAGCTTGTAATTTGTCATGTCCAGTAGCAAGTAGAGCAGTGTCGTCAGCGATGCAGCTGTCAAAACCTCATCATTTTTTGGAATATCACTAGTGTATAGCAAATAGAGAATGGGCCCGAAAACTCTACCCTGAGGCACTCCAGCAACAATACTTCTTAATTCAGAGTAGTCTTCACCATATTTTACTCTGAAATATCGGTCGGATATATAAGATTTAAATCTCGCTCATTTCTTTCGGTAAATAGCGATCAAGTTAACATTCCAAGCCCTCGTGCCACACTCGATCAAAAGCTTAGGCCACATTCAAAAATATAGAATGTACTTGATCTATAGTCGAGTGCCTACCACGGAAACCGACCTGATAAGTTGGAACAATCTGTCTAGCTTCAATAAATGGCTTAAGTCGTTTTAAGAGTAGCCTTTCAAAAAGTTTTCCAATAGTTGGTAGCAGCGATATTGGCCGGTATGATGTTTTTTCTTCCAATTGCTTACCATGTTTTGGGATCATAATTACCTCGGCGATCTTCCAATGTATGGGCACAACCTAAGCCATATATGCAGCATTGAAAAGATGGGTTAGCTTGACTATGCATTTATATGGCAGCTCTTTGAGTATCTTGGCAGTGATAAGGTCCATAGCCAAGCGCTTTCTTGACTTTAAGATTTCTGTTAATCTCATGTTGATTTCTGCTGGTGTGATTTGCTTGACTAACATATGATCTGTATTATTAGCTGTTGTTATATCTTCCATAACAGTAAGTGGATGGGGTTGAAATATATTTGTCAAATATTTATCAAATATTTCTGCCTTGTCTTTGTCACTTCTAGCCCACTTAACATTATCTCTGCGGATCGGTGGAGCATACTTTATTGGTCTTTTTAATATCATAGCTGCTCTCCAGAGTGAATAGTCAGTATCTCTATTATCCGTTGTTCCCTCAAAAAGCATTGAAAGCTTTTGTTTTTAATGATTTTTATTTATCTCTTCTTTAAGTTGTTTGGTAAGCTTATTTAAAACCGTCTTGTCTTCTGGAGAACGACTTTGCTGCCATTTGTTACGTGCCTTTCTCTTGTCTTGCACCATGTCTCTTATTTCTTTAACATAATTCAAATCAGGTATTTTAGGCTTTAGAATTGGGGTATTATTCCATGCCGATTGTTGAAGATCAGTGACTAGTTTATTAACTTCATTGTCTAGCTGTTCATTTGTTTTTAAGGGAACTAAGTTGATTCTTTGCTCAAGTTCTTTACGAAATTCCTCCCAAACCCGTAAGTTTGTTAGCTAACTGTGGTGGGTGGGTCCTTCTGATAACTGACTCACTCAATGACAGGACGATTGCCGTGTGGTCAGATGCCAGATCAATATTCTCCTCAATTGTGATATATTTTGTTGCAAAAGAAGACAAGATATTCAGATGCCAAAACCCGGTTCCCGGTTTGGTGGCGTATACATCAAGAAGCAGTCGCACAGGAGATAAACCGAATGCTGCAACTAAAAGTGATAGAAAGGTCATACAGTGTGTACATTAACTCTATAATTCCCGTTATTAAAAAGACAGCTGAAATACACCTTTGTTGGATGCTAGGAGAGCGAAGGAGATAATCATTCCAGACTGGGAATGTAACAGGAGCATAAGTGAAATTATTTCAAAAGGGCGGAATTGCAAATATCTTAGTACAATCGACTTGACAGAATCCTATTGGCAAATACCGTTAGACCAAGAATCCAGAAAGTATACTGCGTTCCAATTTAGAGGTAAAACCTATCAATATACTGGTAACACCATTCAGAATTTCAACTTCACAAACGATGCCCGTGCTTATTCGGGCATTAGACAATGTGTTTGATAACCACGTCGAATCGTTTACATTGACGATATTATGTGTTATATCTTCAGACTTCGAACAACTATTAAAGTATATTTTTCAAAATTTAGAAGATCATAAGTCATAAATATGACCATCAATTTTCATAAATAGCAATTTTGTTGAAATTCAGTACTTTTTCTTGGATATGTTATGACAGCCACCGGGACCAGAACAAAATTCAACCAATCTTAGAATATCCGGCACCAAAAACACGCAAGCAACTGAGATCAGGATTCGACGTGGATTCGACTTTGGCTCGATTCGGACTTCGGTCTATAGTTCTCACGTTTTCCGCGACTGCATGGCAAACATTTATTTGTTCTCTAGTCTGGTATGCTCGACCTTCTGCCCTTTGTATTTGAGCTCGATCGTTTACGCTTGGTCTTTGGTTTTGTTGATTTCCATTTTGCATTCTTCCCGGAAAGTTTCCTTGATATGTAAATCCGGAATTTTGAAATTGGTTATTTCCTAATGGTTGCTGATAATTTTGTTGTTGTCCCTGATTCCTAAAATGATTCTGAAGTGTAAAGCTTGCTGGTTCCCTCCAATGCTGTTGATTTTGACGATTAGTTTTTTTCAATGAGGGTGAAGGTCTAAAGTTTTGGAGTGGCCCCAAAAATGCATTTGGTAATGAAATTGACCAGTAGTTTTTTCATGAACGGGTATGCAGTTCTTTCACATCTTCCCGTTGTAATAGTGGCTTGAAATCTGCGATGTTTTCAATATTTTGAACTCTTCGGGCATCTTGGATAATGTCTTCGAAGTGTTCTGATAAGCATGTTATAATTTGGCTCTCTGTCATTGGTGGTTGCATTGCTCTTAAAGTTATCACACGTTCTGTAAAATATTCTGCCCTACTTAGTGTTCTGTCAGGCCGATATTTTTCTATGTCTAGCCGCTGCTTAATTCCCCGTGGGACATCTCTGCTCCAATATTTCCTCTCAAAAGCTGTCTGGAAATCTGCCCATGTCCTTTGTCTCATTTAATTAATTAATGAAACCCATCTAGCAGCGTGAGATTCGAGACATGATTCAATTATGTCTATCAATTGTTCTGCTTATTCTACTCTGGTATTTATTCCTGTCTCCTTTCGAAATATCGTTGCATTTTCAATAGGTATTCCTTAAGATTGTGCTCTCAACCATGAAATTTGGGTGGAGTTGTGTCATACACTCCAATCTGTCCAATACAGGAAACCATAATGTGCTGAGGAGTTGTAGATTTATTTCCTCGTACATCTTTTTCCAGGGTATTAATTTTAGCGTTTTGTTCTACTGTATTGTTATGCCTTCTACTTGTTCTTTCATCTGTTCTATGGCCCGATCTGGGTCGAATCTTGCCGCATTCCTGGTTCGTATATTGTTTCGCCCTTTGTTGAACCATTTCCTACTGGGTCACCAGTTATACCTGTGTTTCTTCGGCTTGTTGTAGAAGTTTCATCCCTTAACTGTTGTCGTTGTTGGACAGAATCTTTTAAGATTCCTTGGTGCTGTATTGGAATCTCACTCCGAAGCTCCTACCTGATCTCCTGGCTGTGGATCTCCAACTTCTCTTACATCCTTGCTTCCATTTTGTCCATCTGTTTTTTGGCACTTCCCTCGAACTTTTCTAAGTGCTGGCTGATGCGGTCTAACTCTTGTTTCATCTCCCATTTCATGTGGCTGAGTTGTTGGTTCTCGCTGCTAAGTTGTTCTTTCATATCTTTTGATTGTTGCTCTAAGTCGCTGAGTTGTTGGTTCTAGCTATTAAGTTGTTGTTTCACATAGCCGAACTATTGCATTAACATATCCAACCATGTTGGCTGTTTTTCTAACGTTGATGTGGACACCGTATTACTTTTCTCAGATGTCTTACTATTTCCGTCGTAGGTCCTTGCTTCCACAGTTTGGATTTTTTCTTCTGATTCCTTATCGCCTAAGAAAAACACAATAGGCCATAACTCTTCTTTCCCATCTACACGTTCCCCAATGAACACGTCTTCTTGCCGGTGGTCTACTTCCTCTTGGACTTGCAATTCCTCCCTCTGTTTGTCCATGCCTTGTTCGTTAAACAGATTTGCAGTTCCATGTTGGTTTGAATGATTTGGGAAATCATACGATTTCCGTGCTTTTGTAGTTTTCCGTATCTCTTTTCTTAAGTCGTGATGTTCGTCTTGTTCCATGATTAGTTAAAATATTCATTTTTTTTTCTTTAAATTAAAATGTTTAATCAAATAGATTTCGGTAGGGTTTTTCACCTATAAAAAAAACTGTCTGTGGAACAAAAATCAATTAAAGGCAAGCATTGTTCTCCCGACCTTACAAGAATGTAGAAGGAGGCCGACACCGCCTTACTGTGTTGAATTTTTATTTGCAGGACCCTCAACAAGCATTGTCTCTTCCTGACAACAAGACAAGAGCAACTTGCCACAGTCCTACATGCGCATTACATCCTGCTGCAAGAGAAGAGTCCTCAACCAGGAAGACAAAGGTGTGACCTTTGGGGTCCTCCTTTGTCACCAAGGTTTTCCAATCTTTGACCCTGAAGCTGTTTGTCTAGCATATCCTGGATCCTTTCTGGTGTCCCTGCCAGCTTAACAGGTGCTCTGAGAAACACCTTGGTAGCCCGCAGGATATCTTTTTGGTCTCCAACGATTTGCTCGCCATTCTCGACCAGAGGTCTAATGCTGGATATGACTCTGGTCAGCCAGAGTTTGGTGTGAGAATTGGAGCACGAGATGATAAGTGCTCCTTTCTCTATATACAAGCCTTAGAAGACTGGGTATGAGCCGTCCTAATCTCGAACTTTATCCATAATGGCATTTTCTAATGTTGAGCCCTGCTCCTCAGAGAACTTTTCTTCGGGGAAATATTTGGGCATAATTGCCAATTTGATGGTAGAGAGAGCTTCCCTAAACAAAGATCCGAATTTCGCCGATAATGCAGCACCGTGCTTACCAGATTGTTTGGGTCTCTTCCTCTGTGTTTCGGTGGAAGGGGGAGTTGGAGCTTCCATGAATGCGGGAAAATTGGCAGCTGTCGAGGCAGCACATTTGTTCTTCCGTTTGTCAAATTTTTTGGGGTTGTACTCCTGCCCGTATTTGGCCTTAAGAGCACATCTCCTATCTCCTTTGGACATCCTAGACTGCCTCTGTTCCACATTGAGTGAGACCAACTGCTTGGTAGCGTGCGTCAGCTCACCTGCGAAACCTGGGGTGTCAGGATTTTTCAGGAGGAGGTCTTTGTCCAGCTCAGAGTCCAACTCAACCTCCCCTTACTAGGATCTACCTCCATGTCGACAGATCTAGAACCCTGCTCTATGGCTGGTTCTCGTCTGTCGTCAAAAGATGCAGATTTAAATGCTTCAGAGTTTTGGACAATGTGTGCATGCTCAGTGGCCGCTACCTGTCCTGGATGACCGACTTAGTTTCCGGCAGGTGGATGGTTCTCTGCCGTGTTTTTTTATTTTTGTGATTTGGTTCATATAGTTCCCGCGAGTAATGCAGGGAAATAAAAAGGTCAACCGCAAAGAGCCCGCATGCACGATAAGGCTAAGTTTCCCTAAATGTATCATCAATTTTTTAAATAACCAAGTTTGCTATGTGATTTCCATAGCCTTGGATGTATGTTCCTGACTGGCTTATTTATGTGAGGAGATCATCGACCACCAAACTTCAGCAGAGGCAAAAGAATTCCTCCCTGCAGGCACCCTCTTGTGGCCGTGACTTCAAATGATTCACCAAGTAGGGAGCTTTGTATACGCCTGCTTCATAGCATGGAGTGCACCCAGCTTGTCACGGTCAGTTGTAGTTTTCGCACTAGAGAGTAAAATTACGTATTATCGAATGCACCTTCTATGTCCAAGAAAGCGCACAGGGCTATTTCCTTCCTTGCCAGGGCATCCTAGATTCTGCCCACCAGATTATGTTTCACAGGATTTTCCTAGTTGGTAGGCTTGTTGGTTTCGATGAAGGGGTACTCTGGAGAGCACCCCTTTTTTTATGTATAATCCACCAGCCACTCCACGGTTTTCAAGAAAAACGAGGATAAGCTGATGGGTTAATTAGCTTCGGCATCAGAATAATTTGTCTGCAGCGCTTAGGAATGAATGTTACTATATGCCCCATGCCAGCAGGGCCCTCCATGCGTGCGGAATGTAGCCATAGGCTATGTTTGCTCTGGATAGTTTGCAGATCATTTGGATCTAGGAGTCTGGTCCTTCTTGCAATAACGCAGGATAGATTCCGTCACTGCCAGGTGATTTAAATGGGCTGAATTTGTTTATCGCCCATTTTAGGACAGAAACTGTGACAATGCTTCTGGAGAGTTTTAAGTCAGCCAGGGATGCCCTTAAATAAGAGCTTTCCCCAGTTTGACCCCGACTGCCGTCTGCAGTGCAACCATCCGTTGAATATAGCCTAGATCTGAGTCCAGCACAGGGTCACCTCGTGTAGGTTGCAACTCTTCATTGCATAGACCCAACCCTTAAGTCGAGTGAGCCAACTTCAACGGTCTTGGGTGCAGATACACCTCGAGGGCAAGGGAATGAGTGTCATGTCCATTGTGACGCTCACCTCCTTGACCCCTCAACAACCAAGCTAAATAACTTGATTCCACCTCAGCAGTCCATTAGCCCAGATACTTTATCTCTGTAGCTATGTTCATCTACCTCAAAGGACTCAAGGCTCTAGTAAATGGGAAGACTGAAGTCTTGCCCGGGCTGATTCTTAGACCTGTTCTTTCACACCACATATCTGCAGTTCAAAGTGCTATTCCCACAGTTGGTGAAAATTTACTCACAACTAGTATGACAACAACATCGGCATATCTTTAAGCATATATGCTGATGTTATTGAGTTCTCTGAGAAAGTCATCAACCACGAGGTTCTAAATATCTGACTGCATCCTCAGATATAACTGATCACCACAATCTTACCATGTAGAGAGAATTCAACAGCCCTGACCTGGAGCATGACCCTGATCAACCTGCAAATCAGGTCCCCAACACCACTCCACCGACAGCATCAACCATCAATTGGTGTTGGCAAAGGCTCCTTCAATGTCTAGGAAAGCACCAAATTCTACCTTCTACCAAGACCCCCTCTATTCTGCTTACCAAGTGATGCAGTATAAGCATGCTGATTGACATGAATTGAGCGTTCCACCAGCGCACCATCGCACATTTTATAGGCACTATATCTTCTAGTACCTTAATCAAGACTGACTTTAAGCTTATTGGCCAAAATGATATAGGATCAGTCTATGCTAGCCCTATATAGCCTGCATAGTACATTATCTACAGCTCTCTGGAGACAGAAAGGCCTAATACAGTCTCCTCTAGGAGCTTTGTACTAATTAAATGTTTCTACTACCCATTTGATAGAATTACATATTACTTATTCAACTGGCCAATTTCCAGTCGTTAGCTCTAGCAACGCATCCAGCACCATTACTTTAAGTAAATACTCCCCCGTTTGCTGCACATTATTGTACAACCCGGAAAATGTGCCCCGAGAAGTTCCTTTGGTTCTACAATAATTTCTCCAGTTGCTTATTTATTAGTACCATCTGGTAATACTGGATCTTTGGCCAAGAGTTTCTGTATCCTGGAAGTTTCTTGCATACCCCCCATCTCCATTCAGAACTTCTTCCAGGAGTTCCTTTTTTCAGTACTTACCTTAATGCTATACTGATATAGCAGTTCATAATAGGAATCCCAGTTCCTGCAGGTCTTTGCGATCTTGAAGAGGGCTCTTAACCTCTTATGACAGACAGCTCATTGGTCCAACATCTGGCTCCCATTATTTTGACATATTATGTCATCGGACCATGTCTCTAATAGGCACCTACAATAGCCTCCCTAAGCTCATTTGATATCTTCTCCAGATCGTCTGTGTTCTGGATCTTACCTTTTGTGAGTCTCGTCTTCTTTTCTAGGTCATGTTTATAGCATTCCCAATCCGACCTCCTCGGTTCATGTATGTTTAGCATTCCAATTTCAGTTCACCTATTCTAAAACAAACATGCCTATGATCTGAATAAGAACGTGACCCTGTTAAGCTCCGCCAGTTGTATTGTGGACCTGACACATTCCCAGAATAGCTGTGACCTGAAATCACACAAGCTTAAAGCTTTCAAAGCTGAATGGCTGTCTGAATTTATGTAGATTTCTTTATTTGTGTGTTTGAGTCTGAGATTTTCTCTGACACATTACAACAAAGCTGTGACATCTGTTTGGAATACTAATGGGTGTTTTCCCTTTGGCAGGACACATTCCTGCCTTGGTTCATCTCCACAGATTCCTGCACCTGTACTCCCCTTCATTTTTGAGCTGTCAGTGTACCACTCCAGCTCATACTTAGGGAGAGATCTTCTTCCTTCTGCCCATTCCTGGCGGTTTGGTATTACTACCCGGATAGGTTTTGAGAATGAGTGCTGAATTGTCGACTGACTATAAAATTTGGGGTAAGTGCCGGGAAGGAAGTTTTGAGGAAAACGCAAAAAACTACCATTTTCATAATTTATTTTATGTTGTAGCCTTAAAAGGTGTCAAAAACTATTCTAGAAACATTTCTTAAAGTTAAATAAAGAAATAAAATATTTAGCAGTTTTAATAATAAATTTTTACATGTAAACAACATTTTAAAAAGGCTATGTGCCAACTCTTATACCGTAAAAACAGAGTCCACTACCCAAATCTGTAAAAAGAGGGCTTACTGTTTTAAATATTTAGTACAGCTCTGGCACATAGCCCAGATTTTATTTCACAACAGATGGCACTTAGAACCAAGCGCAATCTTGTGGCAATTCTTTGAACTACTTCCCAATTGAAAACTAGATAGCCAGGTTTTTACAGAGTAGTGTTAGGCACATAGCCCACATTTTGACATTTAATAGAATATATTTATTTTTGGCACTTAGACCGGATTTTATAGTCACTCGACAATTTTTATGTGGTCTGTGATCATGTCCAATGACCAAATATCTAGCGACCAATGTTTTTATCCTAGAACTACCCAAATTTCTTTACATCCAATTTACATGTTCAATGTACATCCAATGTGAGTACATCCAATGTTTTCACATTAAAGGCGATGAGCACTCATCCTCGCAGATACCTTTATAAAAAGGTCTAACAGAAGAATGTCTAGATAGCAGTTCAGAGCAGCTCTGGGAGCACTGCTTATTGCTCCTGTAGTAGTCAGGCAAGCCAGACGTTGAACTGATGCAACCACAACCTCGACCTCTGTTCTGGTCCAGCACACAATAGTGCATGGCAGGTCTCACCATGGAAATATAAAGCCAATGCAAGAGCATTGGCTTCAACCCCCCTTTACCTCCCACTATGAACCTGCTCGCCATCAGTGACCACTTACCTCTATTGAATACTCGATTTAGCTGTGAAATGAAGTTCAGACATTGGTAGAAGTTTACAATACTTTACCTTTGTAGCTATGTTCATCACACTTCTTTGAAGAACTCAAGGCTCTAATAAATGGGAAGGCTGAAGTGCCTTCTCTTCATATCCTAGTAAGAATTCTTAGGATTTAAAAAAAAAGGATAAATACCTTCTGTGTACCAACAGTGCTCTTCCACACCACAATACCCTACCTTAGCACAGGTTCAATATATGCATGGTAATCCACCAAACAAGCCTGCAAGGAAACACCGTTTCTCAAAAGTATAAACCATTGATCTCAACTTCTCCTTAATTTTATCCAAATGGTATTTCAACCCTAAACACTCATCAACATATTATATACCCAAAACTTGTGACAACTTACAGAATTCTGTTTTTTCAGAGTTTTTCAAATATTATTTGTTTTAAAATGGATTATTTTGGTTTTGTATAGATTAAGAAGAAGACCATTTTCTGTAAACCAAGAATCTAACTTTTCGGGAGATTCAGCCAAGCCATAATTTAAATTTTCAAAACAATTCTGCTTGATAACTGCTGTGATATCATCTGCAAATAATATTAGTTCTAAATTTGTTGCTGGTGAAAGATCATTTATATAAATTTAAAACAACAATGGTCCCAGTATGAATCCCTTTGTAAACTTTACACAATCCCATTTAGAAAGATATCTTTCATTTAACTTGCACAAAATAGTCCTTTGACTTCAATTCTTTAAATTCTTGTTTAATAGTACCAACTGGTAATACTGGATCTTTGGCCAAGAATTTCTATATCTTGGAAGTTTCTTGCACACCCTCCATCTTTATGAAAAACTTCTTCCAGGAGCCCCTCTTTGCAATCCTTACCTTAATACTACCATGAGATAACAGTTCATGATAGGAGTCCCAGTTCCTGCAGATCTTTGCGATCTTATCCGTTTATGACAGACAGCTCCATGGGTCTACCATCTGGCTCCCATTGTTTTGACACATGTCATTGGACAATGTCTCTCATAGGAACCTATATACCTTCCTATGAGCATTTGATATGTTCTCCAGATCGTCTATATTTTGGTCATTACCTATCATGAGTCTAGTCTTCTTTTCGAGATCATGTGTATAGGATCCGTCCTCCTTGGTTCCTGTATGTTTGACATTCTAATTTTAGTTCACCTATCTTGAAACAAACATGCCTATGATCTGACAAAGATGGCTCCGATGATACATGCCAGTCATGTAAGAGTCATGTATCCTCTTCACCACCCCTGCAGTACTTAGTGATGTCAATAACCTCCATTCTGGCTCTTGTTACAAAAGTTGGTATTACCTTGGTTAATAGAGTAATTGTTAAGTTATTAGAGATAATGTAATCTAATACTAACTCGTTACTTTATCAAAAGTAACATAAATTATTTGATGATTTATCAAAACACAATATGATTTATAGACACAATTTAAAATTGCATGTACTAGCCTCTACTTTCAATCAATGTCGAGAATTGTGTCAAAACGTTTTCATTTTAACATGTTTTTTTTATTTTTGGGAAGAACCAGAATTTGCATGGTGCTAAATTTGGCGAGTAAGACGGATGTGGACAGACAGAAACGCTTTTTCCGGCCAAAAAATCGCAAGTGAAAAGCGACTTTTGGCACGGTCTATTGTTGTAATGAAGAAGGAGACCATTTTTCTGGTATCTTTCTTCGTACATCATTTTGCAAACGTCAGTAACTTGCCAACTGTAAAATTCGGACTTTACAGTTTTCCTCTTGGAATAAACTCTGATCATTTTGTTTTTAACATTTCAGGGTTCTAGTAAACAAATCAATTCAAAGGGTTTGAATTCTTAATAAAGTTCAACAAACGAAATTAATTAATTTTACAAGACAAAACAAGAACGTATCCCAAAGCTATACATAAGTAATTAATAAATTGAACTATGGTTATTATGTATTTTAAATTAGGTAATTCTTATTAAATTCGTTAAAATATGAGCTCATTTACATTTTATATTTATGAATTCTTAATATCTCAGGGTAAGGTATCGTGCCTGTTTCATCCAAATTTAGTACAATTAAATATAAATATACACATAACACATTATAACCTATAACTATGAGGTGAGGTGAATAAAACTCAGTAATTACTTACACTGACCATTTTCTCAGTAAATACTGAAGGGTTTGAGAATAAAAAATAAGTAATTATTGTTTAATTAATTTTATCAGTATTTTCTGAAATTTCACTCTTTTACTGATAACAATAAGTAAATACTGACTTTTTTATATGAATAAAAAGTTTCTTTTACTTAAATTTATTAGTAAGTACTTGTTAACTGTTCAATTAGGAGAAACCATACCATGATTATTAAAATGGCTGTGTTTATGAGGATTTGTATTGGAAAAAAGATTTGGTTTTTGGGAAATTTTCAAGTGTAAAGGTAAATCGTGTTGTACCTCATTTTAAAGGTCTCGGTACACTGATCATTAAAAAAAAATTTTTTAATTTATCTTGCACCGTCAATACAGGGTGGCCCGAAACATCATAAAAACTTAAGTTTACATATAAGTGGAATACAATTAATAATCCAATAGCCTATAACTTATGTTGAGAAATCCTTGAAGCGCGGTAACAACTGCCTTCAAACTTCTGGTAAAAATATTGAAATAGTGGTAACGGGTAATCGAAATAACAATGAAAGTGATTAGAAGCTATCACCACTTGCAAGGTATCGAAGAGCAACTTTAAGTTTTTGTCTGGCAGATATTGCATTTTGCGTTGCATTGTTCTTCTTTGTAATAAGTGGTTCAATCAGTTGTAGTAATTCTTCAAACTTTTCTATGCTCATTCTCGTATGTTTTCGGTAATCTTCAGGATCCTCTACTGCCAACTCACAAAAAAATGTTTCTGAGGCACCAAGTATACCTCTTCTACCAACTCATTCCTTTACCCAGGGTCTACTCCTGTGCAATTTCCTTTAGCTTCTCGCTTAATACCAGTACCAGGAGACCGAGCTAAAGCTCGATTATAAGCAGGGCCTAGTTCGCTCACGTCAATAACTATTATTGCAAATTTCCATGAACATCGTTTAGGTTAGGCCTATAACATTAAACAACTAAATAAAGGGTATGTATATTTAGCAGAAGTATTCGTTTCCATGGTAACTATAAATAGATACAACATTAGGCTAACCTCTAATAAAATACAGTTTAAAAGAAAACATATGATTATTATAATGGCATTGAAAACATTTGCATCAGCTGTGCTTTGTATTGTTTAAAATGGACAAATTTCACTTTTTAATTTAATAAAAAGACGTAGAAAACGAATTTTCCCAGACTGGTGACCATTTCCAATCGATTTCTCGTGGCCAAAAGCCCCATATAAAATCAAAAAATCAAAAATCCTTAGACGGAGATTCCAGATCCATTTAGCAGACAGACAATTATCTCTCGCTTTAGAAGATAAGATATAACCACCTCACTAACAGCTTCGTTAAAAGCTTCTTCAAATTCATTTTCAGACATCATAACTTTACATAAGAAACAACCTTCACAAAAAAAATCACCGACCAGTGAGTTCTTTTACTAGCAGCGAGTACTGGCTACGTCTAAATACCTACTAGCCGGCCAGTCCACTTGCAGCGAGTACTCTCCGTTAGTACTGTCACCCAATACTCTCCCCGTCTATAAGCCGCTTTTTTAAAGAGTTTATTAAAGAGAGGGAAGACTTTTACACAAAATCAAATTTTTTTTTTTGGGTTTTAAAGGCGAAAAACCTAGGTGTGGTTATCATCGCCTGGATAACGAAGAGCATTCGTATAATGCTCATACTATCACACACAGGTATAAAATTAAACTTTTAATTTACACACACTACACACGATAAAATAACAATGATAACAACAATAATTACACAATAACAACTTGTCACAGGGCTGTAAAGGGCCCTGTACACAACATCAAATTGGATGCATCGAGAAAGGGATGAAATGAAACCAGCTAAAACTAAGAGACGTCAAAAGACTTTTTGTCTCTCCACTTTGGTCAAAACTGGGCAGACAATGAAAAACTGACATTCTATAAACAATTTTTTGTGAAAACCATGGTAATTATGACAATATAGTGATTGAAAAGGATGGTGGTAGGACTCAAACAATGATTTTGAAATATTGAACAAGGATGATGTGAATTTCACTTAGGCCTAAATGAATTGTTTTGCTTTGTTTTGTATTTTTTATTTTTACATTAGCCTATTTCCTAGAGTAAAATGATAAAATTATTGATTTTATATTAATAATAATTTCACATTAATTCATTATGTGCAAATATAATAATTTATATATAGTAAAACAACATTTTTAATAGCATTTTAGTTTTTTCTTTAAGCCTCATCTTTATAGACGACATTACAAAATGGCAGGTTTTGTAAGTCAAGATGGAAATTCAAGATGACTTCTTGTTGAGTTGCAAAACCTGCTAAAATAAATACAGTAGGCCTATACAAATTCAAAACCAGCTATGTGATAAATTTAATCCTAATAGTAATATTATTGTGATTTGCACAATAATTTAGGCCTATAGTTATTTTTTTATAAATTTTGAATACAAAATAAGTCTAGCCTACCTCTATTACATGTAAAAAGCTCTTTTAATCAGTTTTTTTATGAATACCAGACATTCCTTTATTAAACACATAGCAGGCTTTGGAAATGGGCTACTCAAATAAACCATTTG
Source organism: Philaenus spumarius (assembly GCA_018207615.1). NCBI lineage: Eukaryota > Metazoa > Arthropoda > Insecta > Hemiptera > Aphrophoridae > Philaenus > Philaenus spumarius. The sequence goes on along the minus strand of JAGFPH010000614.1, from coordinate 289,006 downwards.
TGAAATTGGCCTAAGTAAATAAACTGACTTAATATATGAAAAAAGAAAGGGAGGATATTTATTTAATTTTCCAAAAAACATTACATATTATAGGTACCTCTAACTTAACATAAACAAATTGAAAAAGATTTTACTACAGTATTCATTTATTGAAATAAATTCTGATAAATTAAAAATAAGTAGGCCTAATTAGGCTACTGAACAATTACCGGTAATTATTACAAAATGCAATAACAAGTACTGTATTACTGAACCCTTACAGTAACTTAATTACAGATCAGTAAGTGCAAAATGTTATTCACCAAAATATAAGTAATTAGCCTACTAATTTTGTTTAATACTTCAACTTATTGATCAGTAATTATTTTATTACTGATAAGTAAATAGGTACTGAGTTTTATTCACCTTGGCCTACAACACATAGGCCTATCTAAAATATTACCCTATACCTACATAACTTATAAAAGTTCAATCAAATAAAAGAAAAAGTTGTTTTTATGCACAACATATGAAATAATAATCGAAAATAGAGTTATTTTTAAACTTACAAGGTTATGAAGTCTGAAATATCTAACACAAATTGAATGTATAAAAGGTTAGATCTCACCAAATGTTGAGTTTCTTGTTTGCAGGTTTCTATCGTTTCATTGTGTCCACTATAACTCTTTATTGTTTACCACTGGGTCATTTATTTATCACGTTTATAGATGTCCTTCTAGATTAGTTCAGGTATTTTATATTAATATTTTCCAAAATAGAATTAAGCCACATTAGCGTTCGACTGTGCTCGGCCAAGACTTAGGTCATAAGGTTATAATACTGATCATAATCACTAATCTAATAATCTAATAATAGCATTTTTCTTTGTTGCAAAAATAGGCTTTCTTTGGAAAAATGGCGTATAATATTTGCTGCACTTCACTTGGTATTTTACACTTACAATAAACGTTTAAATTTCTATATTTATTATTTTGACAGTGGTTTTACTTAAAGTTATATAACAATTATGGGATATTAAAATATATTAAGGACTATTTATGTATACACGCTGAAAATTGGAAATAATTCTTTTTTCAAAGGAAAACATATGTTTTAAAAATTTACTCATTTGAAAGATCGAAATAAATCCGCGGAATATTTTGAACCAATCAGATCACTAGGCTTTCTCTTGTAAATATTGCTTTTCCTAGCTGAAATAATATGGCAAATGATGTTGGTTTTCTCCAGAGGTAAAATAATACCAAGAGGTTTTCTCCGACTAATTCGTAATTCTATTACTGTATTACCGGTATTTTGGGTAGTTGTGAAGTTATTGCACTACCTAAAAAACAGATTTCTTTCAGAATCATTGGATATTCGTAGTTTTGTGATAGGCCTATCTGCTTGTAATAAAAAGATATTTATGAAATTTAGCTCATTTGTACGATTTTTTTTTTGTCTGTACGAAGTAGGCCGAATTTATGTTAAAATGTTTAACTTTGATGACGTTTTCGATGTTTCTGTGAATCTATTTAAATTATGTTGGGGCATGTAATGGATTACGGTATTTAGGATATAAATATTATGTGTCTTTAGTTATGTTCTAGAAATTCTTGATTTGCGTACAATGTCGTTGTAATTCCATGACATTACTTTTAATTTACAACATTGTTGATTTATTGTAATTTTGTAGTTTATTATTTTTTAGGTTTGCCTGTTTTAGTTCTACGTTTTGCCTCTCGGCACGCTGTTGGACTGAAACGGATCGTGGTTTGTTTTGACATTCGATTCTCTTTATATTCCATCTTTTAAAATTATTATTTTTATTTTGAAACTATGGAATTTTTCATTATCAACTCTTTTGGTACTATTATCTTCCAATTATTCATACATCTTTTAAATAAAATTGCATTGTACATTTTATAATTGTCAGCCATGTCATCTATATTTTCAAAAATGTTTTTTAATTTTTTACCTTGTCCCTATTTGTATTAGGTATTAAAATTTTTAATGAATTCCTTGTTCATCATACATCTTTTTTACTTTTTTTAATCTTAGAATGAATTTTGTTTCCATTATTTTTTTATTATTCTCTTCCATCCTTATGCTAAGTGTTTCTTTAAATTCCTCCATCTCCTACGGTTCTTCTATTAAAAATATATATATTTTCATCCATTATCTTTTTTTAATCCTTCCCTAAGTTCTCTTATCATCTTTTGATTATTATCTTTCTCTTCGTTCATTATTTTTATCATATATTTTGTAACATATTTTGTATCACATATTTTCTTTTGCATCACCTCTAGTTGCTTCTCTTCCTCTACCTGTGTTTTCTTATTCCAGTCTTTTTCACTCTCTATCTTCTCCCATAATCTACTTATATAAAGCTAGACGGTAACACTGATTCATTGACATTAATTATTTGGCACTTCCCGTAATCTGACCCCCCTCAACCTTATACTTGAATTAAAGCTCTCGACGGGAAACTTTTGGAAAAATTGCCAGAAGTTAACATTTTTTAATTTTGCAAGCACCTTTTGGGCGGGAAAGATTTTTTAGTTTTTTAAATTTTTTTCATTTTTTAACTTTGAGCGCATTTTGTAAGAAAACGGTAAGAGATATCAAAAAATGTTAAATACAAAAGTTGTAGAAAATTTAATTTCAGACCAACGATTTTTCATCAGATTTAAGATCCAATCATCCATTTAGCCACTATTCATCCGAGAATGGAAGCTCCGCCCAACGTTCTTAAAGTAGCCGATTTCACTGATTCATTGACATTAATTATTAGGCACTTCCCGTATTTGGACCCCCTCAACCTTATACTTGAATTAAAGCTCTCGACGAGAAACTTTCTAGAAAATTGCCAGAAGTTAACATTTTTTAATTTTGCAAGCACCTTTTGGGCGGGAAATATTTTTTGGATTTTTTAAATTTTTTCATTTTTTTACTTTGAGCGCGTTTTGTAAGAAAACTGTAAGAGATAGCAAAAAATGTTAAATGCAAAAGTTGTAGAAAATTTAATTTCAAAGTAGACATTTTCCGTCAGATTCAAGATCCAATCATCCATTTAGCCACTATTCATCCGAGAAGGGAGGCTCCGCCCAAAGTCCTTAAAGGTAGACGATTTCACTGATTCACTGACATTAATTATTAGGCACTTCTCGTAATCGTACCCCCCTCGACCTCATACTTGAATTAAAACTCTCGACGAGAAACTTCTGAGAAAATTGCCAGAATTTAACATTTTTAAATTTTGGAAGCACCTTTTGGGCGGGAAAGATTTTTTCGATTTTTTCAATTTCTACATTTTCCCACTTTGAGCGCATTTAGTAAGAAAGCGGTGAGAAATAGTGTTAGGAATAATTGCATAAGCAAAGGCTTAATATTAGAATTGGATT
>JAGFPH010000614.1:252109-275851 GCA_018207615.1 Philaenus spumarius | reverse complement strand
TTTGACTTGGCTTGTCTCTTTCACAATTGCAGTGTTAGAATTATCATATATGCAGAATGAGTTTGTTTAGTCTATTCAGGTGGTCTTATTTGACTGAGGCTTTGATCTACAATGTTGTGATACATGGTTTGTGTTAATTATTCTAGTCATCTAGATCTCCAGCCTAATATCACTGTATTCTTTAACTGCATGTATTTAGAGTTTGATTTGTTCTTAAATATTATTAGATTACAATTTTTGTTCAATATTACTAACTGTTAATTTAATAAGGTAGTAGACTCAGTAAGCAGATATTTCCTAAGTTTACCTTATTGTTCAAATTTTAAAGTTATTATTTTTTATTTTTAATACATTTTGTAGGAAGTAATAATCTATATCTATATAATATATAATAAAATCCAAAACCCACTCACTCATTGAACCAACCCTTAAAACAATAATTATTGTTTGTTATATATCTCAAAAACTATACTGTCTAGGAATGTGAAATTTGCTATACATATTGCTTATAGGCGCTAGAAGCGCACTAATAAAGGATTTTAAAATATTTGGCCTTTAAGGGTTGAACCAACCCCTAAAATTATAAATATTGTTTGTTATATAGATAATCTCGAAAACCATATAGCCTAGGAACTTGAAATTTGGTACACATATTGTTCATAGGCGCTCTAATAAAGGATTTAAAAATATTTGGCCTTTAAGGGTTTTAATCAACCCCTAAAGCAATAAATATTGTTTCTCATACTTTCCTTAAAGCTAGAAAGCTGTAATTTTGTCTACATTTATTTCTTACAAGATACATTTAAAAAATAAACCTGTTTTACATTTCATTACATGCTGCTAGGGCTGAAAATATGATAACAACCCTTAAAAAGAATAAATATACTTTCCTTAAAGCTAGAGAGCTGATATTTTGTAAATTTATTTCTTACAAAATATATAGAAAAATAAACTAATTTCGCACTTTTTCATGTTCTGATAAGAGGTGGAAATGTAGTAACAACCCTTAAAATATTAATATTAATTGAATACTGCCTAGGAACGTGAAATTTGGTACACATATTGCTCATATGCGCTAGAGGCACACAAAGAAAGGATTTTAAAATATTGGCCTTTAAGGGTTGAAACAACCCATAAAACAAAAAATAAACATTTTATACTTTCCTTAAAGCTATAGAGCCTATATTTTTTTCATATAAAAATAAACCTGTTTTACATTTTGTCACGTTCTGCTGAGGGGTGGAAATATGTAAAAACAACCCTTAAAACAATAAATATTAATTTTTATACTTTCCTTAAAGCTAGATAGCAGAAATTTTGTACATTTATTTCTTACATGATACATAAGAAAAATAAACCATTTTAACATAATTTCGTAACGTTCTGCTAAGAGGTGAAAATTTAGTAACAACCCCATACAACTATTAATATTAATTGAATACCATGAAATTTGGTACACGTAGGTATATCTCACAGGTGCTAGAGGTGCACTAAGAAAGAATTTAAAAATATTTGCCCTTTAAGGTTTGAAAAATCCCTACAAAATAAATATTGTTTGTTATATGTACTTTCCTTAAAGTTATAAAGCTGAAATTTTTTACATTTATTTCTTACAAGATATACATATAAAAATAACCCAGTTTTACATTTTTTCACATTCTGCTAAGTTGTGGAAATGTCGTAACAACCCCTAAAACAATAAATAATAATTGATTTACTTTCATTAAAGAGCTGAAATTTTGTACATTTATTTCTTACAAGATACATATAAAAAAATAATCTAGTTTTACATTTTGTTACGTGTTTCTAAGGGGTAAAAATGTGATTACAGCCACTAAAAACAAGAAATATAAATTGGTATTCTTTCCTTAAAGCTAAATAGCTAAAATTTGGTTCTTATTAATTTTAAGAAAATATTTTAGACGTAAGCTGATCAAAACTATCCCGATCTATGCATCTGGATGTTGCAGATGGACGTACCTGGGTGATCTGCAACATCCAGCTATGACTGTGATTTACCAGTCTGTAAATTTAGCGGTTGAAAAAAAAGGCGCTCATCACTCTGAATTTTGTTCATTAAATTTATTTAGCCCACATACAGTGACGAAGACGATTGACGGGCACCCAGTGAACAATAAATACCAAACTATTTAAAAATATATGTAGTAATTCAATTTGTGAAATAATAGATGAAATAAAATAAGAAAAATATTACAATAATTATGTAAGATAATGATGCAAACAACAAATTCCCTGTAGCGAAGCACGGGTATTCCGCTAGTTATATATAGCCTATTTTACAAATATTAATAAATAACAATTGAGCTTGACTTGTGAGAAAGTAACTAGATAAAATATAACCTGAACACAAAATCTCACATCAAATATTTATTAACTTTAAATGTGTTTGATCGACAATGTCTCAATCCTCAGTGATGCACACACTACAGTAACCAAACTATAAATATCCTAACAGTGTGACAATGCACTATATTACATCCAAAACTAGACATGTGTGGCCTAACCAGAAGGGGCGTTCCTTACAGGGAATACGTAACAATAACAATATAACTTTAAAAAAATGTCTAAACTAATATTAATATTACAAAACATAGTATTTATTACATTAATAAAGAATTCTGTAAAGGACCTAATTCATTATTCACAATTATGTTACGGTATTTGTTAACATAAAAAGTTCCCCAAGCATTAAATGTGTTGGGTTTAGTTACATTTTCCAACAGTTTAGAATTTTCTATTTTTAAATTATGATTTTCATCTAAACAATGCTTAGTCATAGCAGATTTATTTGGCCTATTATATTTTAAATGAGAAAAGTGTTCTTTACCTAGTATCTTCATGTTTCTTATGGTTTGAATTTCCCAATGTTGGTTTAGTTGGCTACTTGAATTCCCCAATAGTTTAGGTTTAGTTGGCTACTTGAATTCCCCAATAGTTTAGGTTTAGTTGGCTAAATTTATTTTTTAGTGGTTTAGGTTTAGTTGGCTACTTTGACCTATGTATTTTTGAAGTGAAAACTTCTTTAGGCACGTTGTGCACCCCGTAAGAAAGCATTTGCGGGTGAGGAAAAAAGTATGAAATAGCGACACCGCCACCGCGAGTATATATATATATATATATATATACTGTGGTATATACATTTGCGGGTGAGGAAAAAAGTATGAAATCGCGACACCGCCACCGCGAGTATATGTATATATTGTGGTATATACATTTGTGGGAGAGGAAAAATGTATGAGATCGCGACACCGCCACCGCCACCGAGAGTATATATGTATTAAATATTATATTTATTGGTTATTTTTAACTACTAATTGTATTGAAACAATTTAAACAAGATTATGCCTATTTAAGTTTTAAGTGATATTTCAATGCAAACAATTAATAATCTACGTTATTTATAATTTAATACACAAACCACTACAAATATTATTCCAGAAACATAATATAATAATTAATTTTTTTTTTAGATTAGGTAAAAGCAAACAAAAGGTTTACTGTATTATCTATAAAGGTTTACAAACTATAAATCTAAATTTGTGTAGTATATTCTTAACTGGCGTAAAAACCATTTTGCAATTTGATTACTTAAGTCAATTTAATGAAATGGAATAACTACCCTTTAAATTAAATCATGCAATAGCAAAGCATTGCTGGGTCCACTAGTATGATATATTTAGTGGCTGTTTATGTATAAAATACTATTAGGGTTTTAGAATTAAAATTTTTGTTTTGATTAATATCAAGTAGTCATAGCATTATTTAATAAAGCATTATTATTTTCATACTATGAAGACTAAAAAGGATTTCACTTTAAAGAAATACCAAAAAACTTTTTGCAAGGACAACTTGATACTGGGGCATTTAATTTACTCAACCTAAAATGTCCCTCCTGCTTAAGAGTACCGGTACTCTATGTTCAGTTTAAATATCAAAAGTTAGGGTTGTGTGTATACTCGTATTACGCTTATATGGTAAGCATACATTTTGCTATCAATCATTTGGTGTCGCGTGTATATGCAGTATGCGTAGGTAGAGTTGATTTAAAATCGTGAATATTTATTCTAGGCCTATGTGTTTTGTAATTTTATCTTTTTGGGTGTATGTCTATAAATATTTGTATTTATTGAAGTGAAAACTTCTTATGGCACGTTAGGCACTTTTTCAGATGGGTAAAAATCTCTGATCTCGCGTGATCGTCAGATATTATTTGTCATCGCCTCTGTGTTTACAAAAGAGAGATAGCACTAAATAACTCAAATTCCAACACAGTCAACGGTAGCATATAGTGGTCAGTATCCCCGCCTGTCATGCGGGAGACCGGGGTTCGATTTCCCGCCGGGGAGGAATATTTTTTTTACAAAAAACTCATTGCAACTCCAGAAATAGGTAAGATAGTTCAAGTTTGATATAAGCGATGTGTATGTTACGGTTTACAAGTGTACCAAGCACCACGATTTTATTTTAATAATTTTCAAAATGGCGGCAGTTACAAATGTTTAAAGTGGAATATCTTGAAAACCGTTAACATAACAAAAAGTGTACAAGAGACAACACATTTTGTTTTTAACGTCAGACGAAATGGCTTTTTCGTTTCTGTAGGTCAAAGCATAACTGATTTATCTAGAAAAAACTGAAATCATAATTTCTTGGTAATTGTCTACAGTCTACAACATCAAACATTATCCTAAAACCAACATTTTTTGAATTAACTAACCTAATGTTGTAATTTATGTTAAATTTGAGTACTGGGTGATACCTCTAAAATGGACAGAGATAAATTAACTTTCTTGGTTGATATGATAATGAATATAAATGCATTAAAGAAACACGTGTTGTTTCAGTTTATGCCTAACCAAAATTATGTTTTTAATTTATTATTTGACTATAGACAATCATTTTTATGTTATTTTTTAGATTTTATTTTAAATGGGTCAAGGTAAAAATAATTCTCAAATTTCAGATTAAATCAATATAACCAACGATTTATATTCATGACAGTTTTCACTTCTGATGGCAGTTCCATGACTGCTTTCTTTTTTATTTTATTACACATTTTGCAGTTAATACAATAAATTCCGGATTTGTCGTGTTCTTGAACTTTGTCTTTAGGATTACCCAGCATCTTACCAAGATTATTATCAGCAGACAAAGATACATTTAAATTTGCATATTTCGCTAACGAGTTTCTAACTCGTTTTGTTGGGGTTTGTTGCTCACAAGAGTGCATCTTGATTCCTTGATTTTCTTGAAATTAATTTTTCTTAGTATGTTGTCTATTCATTCTTTGGAATACTCATTAAAAATTGCAGCACCATACATATATTTCAGTTTTTTCTCGTAGTTATCCTTAGATAATGGCAAGTTAACCAATTTGTGACCCATAGAATTAAAACCTTTATGCGCTGGAGAATGGTGTGAGTCCTCTGTTATAATATATTTGTATGCTTGGGCTTTCCATATACACTAAGTGACAAAACATTGTTTTCCCCAAACACATTCACATGTAGAAACGGTAAGTTGCAGTCTTTTTCAATTTATATTATATTGCATGTAAGTACTCACGTCTGTTGATCCTTTTTGTTTTTTCTCTCAATAAAACAATTGCAATTTCGGGCATGAAATACCCATCATCAGGTTTTTATAAACATATCACATACACAAGAACACAAAGACACACATATATTTTTCAATTTCCTTGGTGAACTTTATAGTGGAGTGAAATCCATTGATAGCATCATAAGATTTTCGTTTTTATCAAAATTACAAAAATAACATCTACATAATGGACCCATATTTGTGGAAATTACGGTACTTCATTGAATTTTTAGCATTTATTTCAAACGAACTCATAAAAAAGTTAGCAATAAAACGAGACAAAGGGTTTCCCATCGCGGTGTCACTGTTGTCACACTGTTAGATTAGTTATACAGTAGTTTGGTTACTGTAGCCCGTGCATCACTGAGGATAGCGACATTGTCATTGAAATGCGTTTGAAGTTAGTAACCGAATCTGTTGTGAGATTTTGTGTTTAGTAGGTTATATTTTACAAATATAAGTTTATTTCCATTGTGGGCTAAAGGTGAATTGTTCAAACAATTTCTTCAATACTAGCTGAACAATCAGTTATAAATCATAAAACGACAAATGGCATCTACTCCCGTCATTTTGAATATTCAAATCTTTTTAGCCTATATTTATAACAATTAATTAAGCAGAATCTGTTAACATGTATTTTTTTAATATCTATTGGTAAATTATTATAAGCAACAGTAGAATAGGCTATAGTTATAGCCTACAATACATTGCCACAACTACTTAGACTTTGCACTAGTCTTGTAAAAATTGAAGCTATGGTTATTTTTCTTGAAACTTGACCTTGATCAGATATTTATAGGGCAAACCAAATGTTCTGAATAACAATCTATTTATTAGTTATATAATTATAATTTCCATAAACTTTCTCTTGTAGAATTTAATTTTTGTTTAAAGTTAAATTCTATAGTAAAAATTGTGTTATTACACCCTACAGAAATTGTGTTCTATATTTGTTAAACATATTTTAATGTAAAAGTAATTCCTATAAAATTTTCTAGCAATCAAGATACAAATTTTATTACAAACAATGTGTTTTTTTATCAGTATAATTGAAGGGGTGAGTGGATGTAGGGGCTATGTAACAAAAAGTAAATTTTGAGATAACAAGGTTTAAAGTTTTTTTGCTGTAACTTTTTATGTACTTATATTTAAACAATAATAAGTGTTGCAAAATATTAATAGATGTTATACAATTTTATTTTAATATCCTTTTGCCTAAAATGGACCTTTTATTATTATTTTTTAAATATTTCAATGTACATAGCTCCTTCTTCCACTAAAGTTTAACAGTGGTTGAACACTTTTAAAATGAATAAAGGAGTTGCACTGAGTAAACATGAATTAACTTTAATAATATTAAACAGAAATATCACACAAATTTTAATATACAATTAAAGGACACAATTAATTGAATCATAATCAATGATTAATAAAAAAATACTTGAAACTTATACTACACAATAATTTTTGATTTAGCACTTTTCTCAACAAATGTATCTTTTAATAGCTTACAGAGCTAAAACAAATTACTGTCTTTGTAGTACTTATGCATCATTAGTAGTTATGACATTTTGGTAGAACCACTGGTGTTCTTCAGGGATGTATTTCAGTTGTTCCATCAAGTTATCAATTTTTTCTTGTGTTATCTGACGTTTCTTGTTTGGTTCCCTTGCAATTGAGAAATTTTCCAAATGAGGAGTTCCCTTCAAAACCTTATTTATATTGACCTGTTTGAATGGAGTGTAATAATCATAAGTTTCCTTATACATATAGAAACCATAATTGTCAATCCTAAACCATTTTGCACCATCTCTAAACCTTACCTGCTCGTTCAAACAATCTTTCTTTCTGTAAAATAGTTTCATTTCTTTGTCCAAGCTATCAGTCTTTCTGAAGTGGTTTGTCATATCTATGACCATATTCTTTTTTCCGCTTTGTGCAATAATGTTTCTGTATTGGTCTGAAGAATACAGGGTTTCGTGTTTTCTTAAAATCTTTTCTATCCTCCCGAAAGCCCGATCGGAATCCAGAAAAGTATGTCCTACTTCGGGGTATTTGTGATCAATCACATTGAAGAAACCTTTACACAAAAGATACTGGTGGAGGCACAAAATCAAAAAGTTTTTATTTTGGCCCCCACAGGAGTCCGACCAAATAATTAAATGGTCTTTGCCTTTGAATACATCATCTAATTCAAAAACAGTCAATAATGAACTGAAAATCTCTGAACTTCCTTTGGAGCTCTGCTGTTCTGTCCAAGTACAAAATATTGTCTTCTCAACATCTTTTGTGATTACATGTATCCCAAAATTATAGAACCAAAGTTGCCTCAGGTAGAATGCCTTTGATGTAGTAAGCTTAGGTAATGGCATTGTCTGTTGCAAGTCAATAGTGACATAAACAATTTTGTCTGATGTGCGTGCTAATTCCCTATCAGTTTTCATTGAATCAAAGGCAGTATGATAATTTTCTATATGTTCTTCATTTGAATTTCCGGAGTCGCATTTGCTACATGTGTCACTTCGAGGTTGACGGAAGGACAGATTAAATTCATTCACAAAAATGGAACGAATGAACACTGTTTGACATGGAATATTTCCTGTTTGTTTTCGTTTGCACATAAATCAAGGTAAAGTTGATGCATTTTTGGCAATGTTAGTAAGGGCGATAGATATTTTTTAAAGATGTTTTGTGTTCTTGAATAGTGAGCATATTCTGCTGGAAAACTTAAGATATGTTCTTTCACATAATCTTTTACTTCATCTGCCATTTTATGTGGCCTGTTACTATGCCGACCCCTTGCGTCAGGACTACTAGTGACTGAACCTAACTTGATTTTGTTTTGTAATATCTCAATTTTCTTTTTGCTAATTTGGTACAGCGCCATGAGAGCTCTTTTACAAACTAATACCTGGTTTCCTTCTAAAGTAATGAAATACTTGTAACTTTTAGTCTTATGCTGTAACGCCCCTTTCCTTTTTCTCTCTGGGAGACTAGCCTTTATTGTGTTAAATAAAATGGCATTTTTTCCATTAACATCCATTTTATAAAATGATCGCAAAATATTACTTCTTTGCTCAAGATTAAATTTTTTTGAACATCCTAGTCTACAATTTTCAGGACACAGATTGCCCTCCTCAACAGACTTAGAAGCTATTTCTATACCATTGTACGATATGTAACGATCTCCTTTTTCTCTTGCCAGGGCAGACTTCCGTCTTTTCCATTGATCTGGTAACCTCTGCCTCTTTCTTGATATTTTGAGTTTAGGTGAAAATATCTTCTTTTTTGGCCGATTTGTAGTTGGAGGTTGATTGCTTACCTCTGCTATTTCACCGATGTGATTTCTATTAATGCTGTTACCTTCAGGTGGAATTTCGAATGTAGCATCTTCATCTTCATGAACAACTTCAATATCATCATCACTTGACGAGTGACTTGACTCTTTTTCAGGCATGTAGTCATCACTAGATCCCGCAAACAAATCACTGCTTTCGGAGTCACTTAGTTGTAGGTAAATATCTAAAAAAAACGAAATAATAATAATTAGGCCCTTTAAATGTTAGTGCTTCAAAGTATTTTGTTGTCCAATAGGATTTATTATTCATCGATAGATAGATTACTTTAGGCTTTAACCTTTTGCGCTCCATTGGCGAACTCAGTCCGACATCGCTAATTTCCCATTTACTATTATAGCCTTTATTATTTTACAATTTTCTAATGATATTTTGTGTAAATTTTGTTTATGTGTTAATGTAAATAATGTAGTAAACTTGCTTTTTGATTTATTTTGTATAAAAATTGCAAATAATTGATTGATTTTTCTGACAGATTATATTCAAAATAGGCCTACTCAATGAAAATTTTGTTTTTAAATCTCGCAACAATTTTTTTATTATTCTCTGGTTAATTCTGAAGAAAATGATGTAAAATACATTATGTTTACTGTTTATAGAAATTTTGTAGCAAATTTATAAAAATACTTCTTCAAACATTCATATTTAAATTGGATCTGGTGGAGTAGCCAAGTCAAATAAATACGGTGCAAAAGGTTAAAACTATGGAAACAAAAATTTAAAAAAATTGGTAATATTTATCTTTAGCCTACCTGTGTTGATTTTTTCTTTTGTAATAGTTGATGGTTCTCGAAGTTTGTATCTCTTTCTCTTGCTTTGACAGTCTTCAAACTGAATATCTTTCTTCTCCCATTGTTCTTGGTCGACATCTAAAAAAATACAATACGGTATGTTCAGTTCTTACAAATTGGATGCGGATGATAACCATATATTAAAGACTAGCTGATACACATAAGGGCTTTATTTTCCGGTCAAAAAACGAATAAAACTTAGAATATAACAAACTGAGTAAGGTGTTTTTATTATTAACATCTAACCTAGGTAGGCCTATATTAATGAGTCAACAGCTTGTTGGCATTTTTTCCTAAGAGAAATGGTATTACAATAATATAGGCTTATATCAACAAAACAGAGGCTACATACAAATTTGTTATTAAATTAAGCTTTAATTTTATAAAATAACATAATAAAAATATAACTTACTTGTATTGTTTTGTCTGGAAGTTGATGGTTGTTGTAGGTTATGTATTACATCCAATGTATCATCATCTCTTATTTTTTTACTTTTAGGTATTCCTAGAGCCAAATCTAGTAATAGTTTTGTTCTAGAATGCATTTCAACTTTTATTTCAAACAACTTAAAATATTTCGACAAATAACAATAAAAACGTGAAATTTATTATTGAACTAATCAGCACATTGTTCACTAAGATCCCATAAACAACAGCTGTTCAATGCATGAAGGGGCTATGTTACTTCAAGTGACACAATATGAATGGAAGAAGGGGCCATGTGGTACATGACTTCCTCTTCCATTGGAAATCATTCTTCAAAGTGTTACATAACTCTTTCTTCCATTTGATTTTTCCCTTTGCAGTGTACATAGCCCCTTCTTCATCTGAATATGTGGCTTTTTAAAAACTTTAGAGGCTCTGTTGACCTCACACTGGTTAGATAGGCACATACCCCCTTCATCCACACAAATAACTCCAAAAATTAAAAAATGTTACATAGCCCCTTCATCCACTCACCCCTTCAATTAATACTTGAATTATAAATTAAAGTTTACAATCAATTGGCTGCAATTAATAATCTCAGCGAGCCTATTTAACAAGCTAGAGAGTGATTTACTGTTTTGCTCTATAAAACAGTTACTGCTAGTACAGTAATAAAATACAAAATGGACTGGTACTAAATTTAAATTTATTACTACAGAGATACTATTAGGAAAACACAAGGCAAGTTCGAAAGATCATTAAGAAATATCATAAATAATGTTCGGTTAACAAAATAAAACTATATTTAAACACATATAGGCCTAATTAATGTGGTATTAATTTATGAATATATATATATATTACCAGTGACTTAACTACACCGTTCGAGGCCCGTGGCAAATTAATCGGATGGGGCCCTCTCCCACCCAATATAAAGATGCTCAACCAACGTTAATTTTTTTTTTATTTTAGGGTCTATAATAAATTACTATGTAAAGTAGGTAAATAAAACGCTACCTACACTATTATAATTAGTTGATTTTCTAGTAACTTTTAATTTAAAGAGCGTACTGTACTGAAATCACAATTTTTGTTTCAGTACAAAATGTTCATTATTAAAATTCCTTTTTTCGGGCTTTCTGTTCAGCAAAAGTGTTAATGACAACATCAAAGTTCAAATTTCGGGCCATGGAATATTTGATGGATAGAATAACTAAGTTGCGTAACCTTTCTTGCCCCGTAGAATTTCTAAAATAAGTTTGATCAATTTCAATTTTGAAAATTATCGCTCGGCACTAGCCGTAGTCACACGAATTGTTAAAAATAACAGAAATGCAGTGCACACTTCAGGAAAGCTTAAAGAAATAAAGTGATACTTTATTATTAATAAATCAACTAGTTCTCCTAAAGATGATTGCGTTTCTATTTCGTGTCTAAAAGAGAATTTCTTTGGTAAACGAGATAGATATGTCTTTTTTATATAAATCGACAAATACTAAATCCTTTTCTAATAAATTGGTATCTTTTAAATTTTGCAAAGTGGTAGGTTGGAAGACACTGAAGTTGAAAACAATTTAATTAATTCCAAGGAAACGCGATCTCAGTTGGTTAATGGTGATATCTATTTCACTATAGAAGATGTTCACTTTAAACAAGCTTTCAAGATCTTGGAGACATACATTCTCAAAAATTTCATCAAAATAACGTTTTACCTCACCTTCCTCTGACGAGTTGTAGGAAATTCATGGTTTATAGACCATTTTTTTGTGGTACTATTTGCTTGCAATTTTAAATCTTTAAAATCATTTCGATACTTTTCAAGGTCTTCCAGGCAGACTTGCAAGCGCTTTGAGGTACAACAGATGAACAGAAGTCTTGCGGTGAAAATATGAACTACTAACAAGAAAACTTAATTTCTTCCAGTTACAGCGCTGTGTTTAAAAATGGCGAGGATTTTATTACCTACCGGATATGTTCTAAAACTGACTGGGTGATATCTTTTCCAACAAATGCATTGAAATTTTGATGCATTGTTTTGTTTAACTTGTGTATGCAAGTAGGTAACTTACATGAATTAAAAATAAAACTAATAAATTTTACTAAATGTTGTAATAATAAATGTTAGGATCCCACTGTGATCAGGGAGCCCGTGGCATTTTGCCTGTCCTGCCACCTTATATTGGTACCCTATTGTTGCGCCACTGTATATACGTTGTTTTGTGTTTAATATGATTATGTGTTACAAGACCGGTAAACCAGTAATATTTTAATAAAGATATCTTTTTAAACATTTGTTTTATATGCTTAGATATATGTATGAAATTAGAAAATTACATGAGACTATCTGTTACTCCCATGTAAATTCTAAATTAGAATATGACCTTACAATTTATGAAAGAGCAACATTAATAACACTGCAGAAGAATTGTATTTGCAACATGTCAAATAAATCTAAAAGAGAGGATGCAGTACCTCTATTTAGACGAGTGAATATTATTCTAACTAGAAATTTGTATATATAAAGTACAAAGATGCATTTTGAAAGAAATGGTGATAGTGATTGCAATTTCCGACCATGAACTCAATCTTTAGGCAATAAATACTCATCTGTATGGGGTTTGTGTACAAACACAACTATTACCACTAAATCTTCTCACTTTTTACTTTAAAGTACCTGAACCGAATTTAACTGTGTAAATGAAATTCGTGTTCCCAGCACCAAAGTTTTTTAACTGTCAACCACATTATATTCAAAGAGGTTATAAACAGGTTATGTGGTAAATTATTATTTGGAAGAAAGAGTGTCTATGTGATAAAGAATGCATTGTCTTGAACAATGTGTGTGTAGGCTATGTGTGCAATTATTAATAATAGTTTAACACTATGTAAATATGTGATGTTGGGTTCGGTTGTCTGCTAAACATCTACTTACAGCTGCTTCAGTAAAGTGAATTTTAGAATTTATTGTTTTATGTGTATAAATGTATGTAAAAAGTGAGAAGATTTAGTGGTAATAGTTGTGTTTGTACACAAACCACATACAGATGGGTACATTTAGCAAGTTTAAATAGTTACAAAATTGAATAGTACAGGTAAAAAGGCTACAATTCAAAGTTTTTGTGACAGATTACATGTTCTACATGACTCCCATTACGCTGTAAACAGTACTTGTAGCATCTGTGTAAAATAAGGAGCCAGGGACTGCACACCAACACATACTGGAGGGAAGTTACATGTTCACTGGGGAGTGGGTTCCCGACTGGTCATGTGAAATCAAAAAACCGAATTGTTTGGTTATAAATCCATTTAGATATTCCATTCATCTGAAAACCACGCATTAGTTAAAAATTCCAGACTATCATACACCATTGTTAATATAGTAGATAATTCGTTACCCTTGCATTCTTCAAACGTCAATCAAACTGTGTCTTCTAAGGAAACTAACCAATAGGTTTAATGAGAAGACGTCTTTGTGGTGTCTTATTTAGTAATATATCTAATGATATAAAGTAGCATCTTTCATTGTCATTATTTGTTACTGTAATTGGATGGCCAGTACAACCTTCATGTTGTGTAAGTTCACTTCCTGTTAGTTTTTGTATTTCGTAAAAAATGGTCTGAAATTCATTTCCACCGTGAGTTAGGCTGTGCCCATTTTCACAGCCAAATTCCATATGAGCTGGAATATTGTTCGCATTACAAATTTTCTTGATCATTTTTAATAACATTTTAACCTCTACACTACTTGTTCAAAATCTATGACAACAATATCAAAAGTGATCAGCTGGCAAAGGCACATGTCATTTGATCTTAAGTTTTAGTTATACATAGCCTATGTATTTTATTTGAAATATTCTGAATATTTTAAACTTAGATTCCACAATAACTATTGAGGATATATTTTATTTTGGGATTGTTATCGAAAAAGAAGTAAGCTAGATTGTTTTTATCTTATAACTGAATAAAATATCCATAGTAATAACAAAGTATTTTTTGCTAAGTATAAAGGCTGTAACTAAAAATTGTTTACCAAAATAAATTGAACCATTATTTATTTTGTCAAGCTACCTTAGCCTGGTATATCGTAAAGTTTTAGTGTTTCTAGCTGCATTGACTATGCAGTTAAGTTCAGTGTACACAATTGTTGTTTTGTTACATTTCCTTTGTTTAAATATATTTTCTTCAGTAGTATAATATTATTAAAAAAATATGAAATTAGAACAAAATATTTGGTCATTTGTAATTTTTTTGTAAAGTTAGCAAATAATATTATGTTTAATTTTTAGCTGCCATAAAAGCCAATTTTTAAAGGACAACTCAAAAATGACTGCCGTTGTGTACCCAGCAGTTAGTTTTAACCAATAAGATTCCAAAGTGAATTAAATGTCCGTACCAAAATGTAAAAATGTTTATGTAAACAAACTACTGAGATAAATTGATTTGATTTTGCTTTTATCATAAATACTTTGCCCGTTGACTCTTTGCAAATGATTAAACTAAACAGATTTTTGTTGTGTGTGTAACAGTAAATTCTTCCTGTTTATAGATATACACATGTTTCATCAAGTTACACTAAAAAAGTACATATTTAATAAAAATGGCCCTTTTTAGACTATCGGCAGAAAGCTAAAATATTCAGGTCATTAAAATATAATATATTTGTTTTAAATTGTTTCTTTTTATGCTGTCATTTGATAAAACATTTCATTTCAAGTATCTTTTAGGGGGGAATTGTTTTATCTCCTTACCCTAAGTAGGCTAGAGTTTTTTAAATCAAAATTTTAAAAGTGTAAATCTAATTTTAAAACAACACAAAAGTGGTTGGGTAAAAAAAGTGCAAACAATTAAAAAATCTTAATATAATGTATAAAATTTTAAATCATACAAAATAGGGGGTCTATTAGAAAATTTAAAAGTTAGCTGCTTTATTGGAAATAATGGCTGATGTTGTACAACATTGACATTTCTATAAAATAGGAAACACATTTTTATATTTCTGTTAATAACAGAGAAATACAGCAATTTTCAGACTTTTAATCCCTGAATAATATGTTCACATCAACATGTTAATCTATATTATTGCTGCAAATTTTTAAAATACAACAGTTTTCTGAATAAGTTGTCACAAAAAAAAAGTGTATGGTAAGATTTGTATTCATCTTAGATTCGTAATAAGTGCGCTACAAAAACAGTTTGGAGAGTGAGTTTTATTAAATTAATCGTAAAACAAAGTTAGCATTTTCACTGCAATTTAGAGTAGATAATGTCTAAAATATATTATACAAACATATTTCTTCCAAAACAAGAGTTGTTCTTGACTTGCAACATTTCGACTGTGCTATATATTCATCCAATAGATAACTAGTTTTGATGCTTGTGCTTGTAGCGTTGCAACAAAAGCAATTCTATTAAGTATATGAGCATAATCGGTTCCGAAGTTGTCTTTGGAAGTTATTGCAGCAACTTCATATTTAGTATTAAAATCAAATTAGAGGAAGAATGACAGAATGTACTAGTGAATAAATTGATTGCCAATGAATTTTTTTTTATAAACTTTAGGTAGATGAGCGATGAAGATTTTGGTTATTTCCTAGTAAAGGAATCTCTGATTGTAAGAGAAATCTGACTTTTGAGACACAATAGTAACATATGTAAGGCTATTACTAGCATTGAGATATTTATAAACCTGTAGGCCTAACTATTTCACTGGTATATCTGTTCCCCATTTTTGAGTCGAGTATCTCACGAATTAATCATAATTAAATTTACTCTCTCTGAACAGAGCACTTCTGTTGTCTCAAAATTTAAATGAATTACAGTAATCTTTAGCAGGTTTTCTCCTTAAAAAAACAAAGTCTTCAATAAAAAGTGAAATTTTTTCAACGATCCACTACAAAATAGAAGCCACATGGACTCGAACCTTGACAGATACTAGCGGCATCCTACTGCATGTCGAATCTTGTTTGATTCTACATGCAACAATTAAATGAGAGTGGGGTGTAACAATCATGCACACTTCATGTTGCTTCTGCGGTACGCCTTAAGTTCAATTGTTGCAGAGTACTATATTTGAAGGTTGTATCCCAAGAGAAAGTTCAAAATATTTTGTTTTAGTGAATTGAGAACCTACATATAGCTCTATAATTCTTAAGCATTAATAATTAATGTTGTCATTAGCCTATTATTAATTCAATATTTTTAATATTAAGGAGAAAAAAATTGGAAAAAGTAAAAAATTAAATCCAATAACTTTAAACATTATTAATTTGTGCTTTTTATTGTAAGGTTGTTTTGTCATATGTATCAAACACTGCTAACAAATAAAAGCAGGATAAATTTATATTTTTGATTCAAACTCGTATAACAAGAATCTAATAATTATGGAATTAGAACAAAACTGTTTAATTTAAATTAATGTGAGATAGTAAAGAGTAAATAAAACAACAGTCTTTCGAACAGATGTATAAACTATAACAAAATGTCAGCTGTATACGCAATGCATTAGTTTTTGTTTGGTGTTGACTGGAAGGTCTACTATTTTTACTTCCTGTTTTTATGGAAATTATTAGTATCTTCAAGAAAATTTAATTAGAAAGTTTTATTTATGAAATGTGAGTTTTATTTTTTATTGATGTTTTTTTGAACATTTTCTACCATTTGAATATATAAAATATAATGCACTGCCG
Organism: Philaenus spumarius; assembly: GCA_018207615.1. Lineage (NCBI taxonomy): Eukaryota > Metazoa > Arthropoda > Insecta > Hemiptera > Aphrophoridae > Philaenus > Philaenus spumarius. Next base: position 258,973 of record JAGFPH010000614.1, on the reverse strand, counting down.
TTATCAAGTGAAAACCATAGATTTAACACTTAAAAACTAAATTCACCAAGAGGTCAAAACCTTTGTTTATAAATAAAGTTAACCTAAAGCCTGGTCCACACTTACAAACAAGAAACAACAAACTGTTTGCAAACAGTTTGTTTTTTCTTGTTTCATGTTTGTCTACAGTTTTCAAATTGTTTCGCAACTGTTTGCAAAATGTTCGCAAACAAATGTTTGTCATTGTTTTGTGTCCACACTAGCAAGGCTGTGTTTCTCGAGATGTTGACAGAAGAAGATGTTCTTCTAGCTTGTGCTGGTTTATATTTAATTCTACACAATTAGGTTAGCTTAAATAGGAGAAGGCAATGGTGGAATCGCAGATTTCTTGAAGAAGGTCTGTATTATGTATGACCAGTTTCCGAAGAAAGCGGAAATGCATTGCGGGTACATAAAGGGCATCTAAAAGTGCATAATTTTTTTATACCTCTAAAAATGAATGAAAAGCCGCTAAAATCGGTACTTGTGGGTTTTTGGGGGCGCTGATCTCATTTCTGACCATGCGAAATGTCCCCAGTGCATTGGGGGGGGGGGGGGGGCCCCCTGGCCCCCCCCCCCCCCCTCAGTGCACCGGGAGCATTTCGTATGGTCAGAAACGAGATCAGCGCCCCCAAAAACCCCCGAGTACCGATTTTTACGGCTTTTCATCCATTTTTAGAGGTATCAAAAAATTATGCACTTTTAGATGCACTTTATGCACTCGTGATGCATTTCCGCTTTCTCCCGAAACTGGTCGTGTGTAGACTTTGTTCCTGGTATTTTTCTGAACACGATGCAGAAAACTGCATCCAAATCGGAGCTGTAGGCATACATTTATTTATTTCTCAATACTTTGTTTGTCTAAAATGTTTGTGTGTTTTCCATTTGGTTTGGGAAACAGAAAACAGTGTTTTTTGTTTGCAGAAACAAGTTAAAATGTTTCTCATTTGTTTGCCCGATGTTTGCTGGATGTTTCCAAACTGTTTGCGAACTGTTGGCAAACATTTTGAAAACATCCAGCAAACATCCGGCAAACAAATGAGAAACACGAAAACAACTTTAGGGTTTCTTAAAGCCTAGTCCACACTTGCAAACAAAAAACAAGAAACATTGTTTGCAAACAGTTTTTCGAATGATATAATTTTAATCTTTCAATTGCCGTTTATTATTAATTTGTTTTTTTGGAATTCAAGTATTTACTGTTTCCATATATTTAATGTAGTTATTATAATAAAGATGTAGAATTAATTATAACATCAAAGCTAAACACAAATATAAATGTCCATTCATTGTAAATACATTCAATAAACATAAAATATTGGTTCATCAGTCTAGGTCTAACCTAAAATTATTGTGCGTGTGTTGCCGATAAGGCAGGTAAAATAAATTAAACATACACAGTCTAGGATTTTAGGCTAGGCCTAGACTGATGGACCAACATTTTATGTTTATTGAATGCATTAACAAATTCCATATTAAATTATATTAGGATTTGAAGAAAAGGCGTGATGAACTTCGTTCCTGATGGCCATCGTTCCCCATGACCGCACACATTTTTTATATAACAGAGAGATATTTCAAATTATGTTTACATGATTTCATCATAATTTGTTTCACAATTTTTAATTTATAAAATAAATGTTCATTATCATTCTCCAAGTTAATGTTTATTTGTTATTAAATATTTTATCATCATAATTATTGTTTTACTTAAAACATACCGATTTATCAATTTCACAAAGGGAGTTTCAATTATACTGTGGTGAAAATATCTTCAACTTTTAAAACACCATCTTAATACAAATATTTTCTTAATCTTAGAAAAGTAGTGTATGCCAAAATTGTATTGTGAGCTTTTAAGGCACTTGTGAGTAGTTTAGACCTAGGTACTTTTCTCTCATATCTGTAAGGTTAACGTACAATTGATGCATACATTACTGTCATGTTAAAAGTACCCCAACTAAATAATTAATTAATAAAACATGTTTTGTTTCATAGTTTATTGGTGCATTACAAAAACTTGCATCCCTGATTTTTTTTAATAAACAAATTTAGTCACTGATATCAGCCACTTCAATTTCAAACGTAAAAATAAATTATGACTCGTACTTGCCATATTAAAAACTTTTATATAATCATCAGTAAAAAAATCAACTACTTCTAGATTGAGTAACAGATGACACTGCATAAAGTGAAATAAATATTACCAAACATTTGTACTTTAATAGTACTCAAAACATTCACACAGTTGAAACAGTTACTAGAGAAACTAGATGAAATGTTTTCTTTAATACAATATGGGTCGTGGAGATTCACTTTTGTTTTAAAACATCATGGGAGAGAGGGTTTTAATAGAAAACCTAACTTTAGGCAACATATCTGTAATCAGTCATCTCAACCAAAAAATTAATAAACCTGTACAACATACAGTTTTTTGTTTTGGTTGTGCTTGTGCAATAACTTTAACTTCCCAGTAGTAGTGGCATTTGTCATTTTTCTGTAATAAATTAAAAAATTATCCTGATCATTCATAGCAGCACAAACTATATTTAAGAGTTTGTATTTATTGTTCAGTTAACCTCATTGTAGATGGATACAGGTGCTGTTAATAAATGTCAGATAACTTTAGATTATAAAAACAGTAAAAATTCTTTTGAAATGAAAGAATTACAATCTATTAACTTACTTTATTAACCGAAAATAACTTGCAATGTTCGGATTGTATCTTTTCTGGTTATCTTTTCCAAACTAATTCACCATTGTTATTTAACATCTACTGGATATTGCACTTTCTGTGTAAGCTTGAAGTTAGAAATAAATCGACCACGCAGCTGGACCGCTGACGTGAGTTGAGCAAATTTCCAAAATTAAGTTTATATGCCTATGTTTTAGGGTTTCAACCAACAATTTGGGAAATAGGTCTACTCACGAAGGCGTTGAACAGCTGTCTGTGTGTACGCAATATATTAGTAGAATTTGTTCCCTCCTAGTGGCCTCGCGAGTTTGCACACTTGGCTTTGAACTGGGTACTTTTATGGTATTTTACGTTTTTGTCGATTTTGGGGGAACCAAGTGAGCTATAAGGTCGCGTAAAAAAAACAAAATGCGCAGAATAACATCCTACATTTATATTGTCAGAAAAAACTCTAAAAAAATTTCATTCTCGTAGTAAAAATCTCAAAAAATAGTTACTTCCGGTCAAAAAACGTACTTCCGGTTGTTGGATTTTTTTGGCTAACGAACTCGTCCGAGCCACATAGACAACCAACATGTGTACCAAATTTGGACCAAATCGGACTTAAAATGCGGCCGCTAGAGTGCGAACACATATATACATTACATATATATATATATATATATATATATGAATTTTTTTGACACCCCAAAACGTGTTCTGGGGACCATGATCGGTGCTCATTTGCTACTCCCGACCTCTGGTCTCACCATAAGGGCCACTGCAATAGCTCATTTTTCCTATGGAAATTCGCTAATGAACACAGAATGTTATCTATCTTTTCTGTAAACATCACAAAGTAGAAAAAAGTTGTGCAAATGAGTCAAATTCTTATTTGAACCTTTTCTGAAACATTTTCGTATGCACATGACTGAAACAAAATAGTTTTTTTGCTACAAATATTAATGTTTTTGTTGTGTAAAAGGAAACAATGAAAATAATGTATGTAGGACTAATGTGCTAGTAGTAGGCCTAAGCTAAAAGCTATCTCTCATAGAAGTACAGTTTTAAAACTGAAGTTTAACTGTTCAAAAATACTGAAGTAGGCCTACATAAATTAATTAAGAAAATGTTTGCTGCTGAATTCACCAGATACAGCAAAGAATGTTAAAACAACAAACCATTATGTCTATTCTGCTTCTGCACTATAACCTAACAAATAATATATTATGTACTATCTAATGTACAATAGCCTCAATCTTGGAGTGTGCCTGAGGGTAATAGGTAAAACTATAAGAATTTGAGATGCAGTCCGTTATGGAGTTTTTAATTTCTTAGTTACATGTAATTTGTGAACCTAGTTTTCGTAGAATTGTTGTATCACCAAGTCTCGTTCGGGGAGAAATAGAAGGGATGACACACCCTTCAGGTCAGACACATTCCTAGTCTGAGGATACTGTAGTTTATCATAACTTTCTGAATCTAAGAAGAAAATGGTTAATTTGTTTAAAATCTATCTGGTTTAGTGAATATGGTACAGGATTTAATTCATTTGTCTATAATAATTAGCTAGAAACGCCGTGTTTTATTTAATAGCACCTTTTTAAACCAACTTCTTGTCACAGCTATCTCTAATGCTCAACTACGTCATTATTGTACCATAATGGCACACACATTTAATTTGAATAATGTCCCTGTTTATATATATTTGTTTTGAGATTTTGAAATTTATGACTTTATAATCAGGACATGTAAGGAGCGATTGTTGAATATATTTATTTGTCACCAATCATATTTCTTATGTAATTGTCTTCAGAAATGAATATTTAAATTTAAAAGTTTTTATTTCAAGCAATATCCATTTATTGTAAGCTATACAGTATATATCCCATTTTTGCTGGAACAAGTATAATAAAGTTAAAAGTCAGTACTAAATAGAAGTTAATGAATTTATTTATTTTATACATTCAATATAACTATGGTTTTAATTTGTATGGTTTTAATTTGTTGTGGTAGCCACCAAGTTGTGGTTACAAAAACTGGTTACATATTTCATATTAACCATTTAATTGTAAAATTTAATGGATGGATTATTTATTAAAAGGAAGAATAAATGTAAACAATTTACTGAAAAATAGTCACAATAATTTACTTTATTGTTTTTATAAATACAATGTATTCTTAACTAAGATATGAAAATAATAAATTAAAAAGAAAATGAAATAATTTGATTAAGTCCCAGGCAAAAAAAAACTTATACTTGGAATTATTACTTAATTTAATAAATATATAGTGAATCATATAATATTGAATATATCCTTGGTCTGTGTGTTGAATAATTCAAAGTCATTTACCGTACAACATAACAAATTTAATGTGTTTGGAATATTATTTACTCCATTATCATAAATAATTCAAAATATAAGTTTTTCATTATTCATACAATACATTACAAATATTATATTGTATTTCAAATATCAAAGGAAGGCACTTTATTCTTTTCTTAACACTAACCTTAGTAAATTCAGTAAAACATTCAAATTCTAAAAGTAAAGTTTTTTTTTTAAATTAAAGAATTAATAATAGTATGTCTTATACTTATAGTTTAAAAATAAAAATCAGTTCTCATAGGACCAGCTAAGAAGCCGCTAATGACTATGAACTAAATAACTAAGGAAATAGTTATATTAATAATTGATAACAATAACATTATTATTAATAACAACAACACCTAACACTATTTACAATCACTATTAGCCTAAACTAAGTGTATGGTAACACAAAGGACCCTGACTTTCATAATTTATAAACATCACAGAACATGGTTGTTGTTCTTTAAGCTTCTTTGGCGATCTCCAACACTTTATATAGTTCAGCCTTTAGGATTACGCCCAATTCTTAGTTCTACATGTAGTCTAAATTTTCACAGGTACTTTTTTTGGAATGTCATCTAACTTCTTGAAATGTCTTATTGATACAATATTATTATTATAAGTACCTATCAATTTAATTACAAATTAAGTTATCATCTCTTAAGTACATTCTGTAAGGACAGAGACTTCTTTATGATTTTCTGTTAGAGAAAACCAGACTGTTCAATTCAATATGAATTATTAATGTCTATTTAGTCTGGTTTAGATCTCAAATATTAATTTAATCTTCAAATCTGTTATGCTTTATATTCAAAATAATCAAAATTTGTAAAATATTAAATCGTTAAAATATTGGAAGACAGTTATGATTTGTTGAACCTACATTTCAATACATTGTTTAATCAGTCACTCTTTGCAATTTGACTACAGATAATTAATTGAATAATTATTTACAAAATTAGGGAAACACTTATACATGTAAGGTTTTCCTTACAAGTTAAATCACAAAATATATCGCAGTTCTCTACAAAATACAATAGTCTTAAAGTGATATAGGCATGGGTTTGAGATTGGCGATGGAACTCATTCTCCTCACAGCTCTTACAGGAACTTTAGGGCCACTTCCAGTAAGATTCCTCTCGATATCTTCCAAGCTTTTGCCTTGTGTTTCTGGTACAAATACTATGACAAAGAATAAACCGACCAAGCAGACGCCTCCGAATATCCAAAATGCACCGTGAGATCCCACCAATGCGATCATGTCGTTAAACGTTTTGGTCACAAAGAATGTACAAGACCAGTTGAATGCAGTTGCTAGGGAAGCTGCAGAACCACGTATCCTGGCTGCAAACAAACTCTATTTTAGAAAGAGACACTTTAAAATGAAATATAACTATTTTGTAGATTATTAAATATCTGTCGTTTAAGCAAGAATACAAACTATCCTGGAATACAATTCTTAAAAACCCAAAATTATTGTTACTAAACCGGAAAACAATGGTTTAATTCATCATATATACATGGTTAAACTACAAAATAAACATATTTTAGGACAAATATTTTCTGTTAGCCTTTCTTGTTAAAGCTTTAAAGGCGCATAAATCTCAAAAACACAAAAGATCAAAATAAGAATTCTAAAGAGCATTCCAAAAATATTTTTGTTACTTTAACATGACTTAATATTTCAACAAAGTTGAATGTGATAATTATTACAATGTAAGATTAAAGTAGCTGCAAGTGTTATATAAATTGGTAGGTAGCAGTTAATGTAATCTTGAACAAGTTTGGTAAGATATACAG
>JAGFPH010000614.1:223632-252099 GCA_018207615.1 Philaenus spumarius | reverse complement strand
AGTAAATAAATAAACCACCAAGGTAACTAAAAAGCTTAATATTAGTTAATAACAATGTATTTGTAGATTTTTATATGTTTAACTCCTTTGCATTGACATTATTAAATATTGAATTATTGTAACTAGAGTAGCTTATCGCTCAAAGCTGGAATAGAGATGGAATTTTCTGTATTTAAGAAAAAATAATTACCTGGTAAAATTTCTCCCATCATTAACCATGGTATAGGTCCAAATCCAACTGAGAATCCAATGACAAAGATTACAAAACTTAACAGAGGCAACCATCCGTATTCTGTGACATCTGCCCCTCTACTTTTATAGTAAAAGAAGGTTCCAAGAGTTAAGAGAGTGAGGGTCATGAGGCAACTCGATGCATACAGAAGAATCTTACGACCTAAACGATCAATCAGCATAGTAGCAATGAATGTTGATCCTAAATTAACGACTCCCACAATTATAGTGCACAGATTCTCATCAATAGTACTGCCAGCATCCTAGAATTATCAATATACATATTATTAGATAAAAAATGAAAGATAATTTGGATTCATATGATACTATTTATATAAAGTAAAATTTAAATATGTGAAAAGAAATAGACCTACCTGAAATATTCTCACAGTGTAAAAAATAACTGCATTAATGCCACTCATCTGTTGGAAGAACATCAAACCTATGGAAATCAAAAGAGGCCTGGCATAACGTTTCTGAAAGAGTTCTGAAATTGCTGAAGCACCACTGTCTTTTTCTGCTTGGTTGGTGTTTTTTTCAACCTCGTTAAATTCCCTGGAGATATCAGTGTCGGCTCCACGTAACCATTGTAGAGCCTTGCGAGCCTTTTTGTGTTTATCTAAAAAATAATACAAACTTTTTAAATGTAATGTTTTTGTTTAGATTTTTTGAAATGTAAAATTTTAGTCACCTCATTACAAATTAGAAAATATTTTGTGAAATATTTTTCTATGAATTATTCAAAGTGTAAATAACTTGTTTTTTAAGCATTTTGTGTTCAGTAATGTAAATGAAAAACTAATCATTTATTAAAAATAATGAAAGGGCCTAAAATCCTAAACAATACCATAGGGTCGAAGCTTCAAAATATAGACATAGAATACAACTTTTTTTATTAACAAGTTGAATGTAGGAATTAACTTAAAGTTCTGTTGAACCTGTGCCATTTAGGATTTATTTTTTGTAAGTATTTACTCAAAAACATTTGATGCAATCAGTTATGGCGTGCTTTATAAAAAAGTTAGTATGAATATTTATTTATTTTTTAATTTTCTATTATTATCTAGTCTATTATGACAAGAACTAATTTGACACTTTATTTATAAATGTAGATTTGTTTTTTGAAACTAACAAAAATATTGTAGTTAAAAAAAATAGAAAATCTAATTACAGTATTTTAATTAGACTACTTACTTTTGTTGATAAGCCAGCGAGGAGTTTCGGGAATGAGAAACATACAAATAAGGAATGGTACTGGGATAACTCCTCCTAACAAAGCTAGTTGTGACCAGTTTAGGTAACTACCAGCGAAGAAACACACCAAGATTCCTAAACAGAACAAACATACACCAGGTCAGACTTGTTTATTACAAGTTACCCTAAGAGTAAAACAAAGGAACTGATTTGATCATGTAAACTTACCTAAGTTACCGATAGTAGTTGGTAGAAGACCTAATGTACCTCGTACTTCAGGCTGGATGGTTTCTCCAAGATACACAGGAAGTGCGAGCGATGCTATACCAACACAGAAGCCAGCAATACACCTTCCTGCTAAGATCATTGGGACGTTAAAGGCGAAGGAAATTAAAAGAAATGCTGAAAGAAAGAAAACAAATAGATTAAAACTTTAAATATATTGTCAAAACTAAAAGAAATTATGTATTTATTATTTCTTAATAACTTCTACTAACTTATAAGTAGTTTCTTACTTTGTCAGTATTTGTGCATTCAAAATTATGTTTATTTTATAATACGAAGATACTTTTGGTATGGGTATGACATTTAAAATAAGAGTATGTAGCAAGATTGAGTACGTGTTTAACTAAGTTCACTAGGAAACTGAATAATAAAATTGTTATATTTTTGTTTATAGAATTTTGCTGAAATTGTCATTGGGATGTACAATTAATTTATAACATTAGCTGTGGATATGATGAACTTTATTTAAAAAATTTAAATCCATTATATAAATTAGACAAAAGGTAAAGTAACATTGAAAATAAAATCTTAAAACTCAGTTTAAAAAAGATAGAGAGTGAACAAAATAATGTTATTAAAGTCGAAACCATCCTTAGAAATGTATTTGGAATCATAGTTTGATAAATATTAACTCTTCTAATATATCTCTTCATAGTTTTATTATATGCATATTACGTAATAACTAAATAAGTATTTGTATTTTTGATAAAGAAACAATTTTAACAATGTACAGGTAATCATATTTAATGTTTTTTTTTTGTAGTTTTCATTCTGCAAAAATTAATTACAAAATAAGGAAGGTGTTTGGCATTTTTACATTTGCCAATGATATTTTTTGTTGCTGTTAAAATACAAGTACCCTACACTTACATAGGATAAAAGGCACAGCTGTTGAAAGAATTGTGGATCGTCTGCCGATGGCTTCAATCAGAGGTCCACCTGCCATGCCGCCAATGAGTGCTGAAAGAGGCATCAAACTACCAATCCAAGAAGCCTGTGACAAAACACCAGTTGACAACATTAGTTATCGTTTAATTAAAAATGACGCAAAGTCTGTATCTATGGTTACGATAGGCGCCTGATGAAGCCGTACTAAATGAAATTGTTTCCAAGTGTGAAACGCTCGTGAGTAATAATGGAAAAGACCTGCTATACTTAATGATGTTAACCAATTATTTTACCTAGTTCGTGAATATTATATATTGCTCGGGGAGTTGTCAAGGTCTAAGGATGCCATTAGAATAACGACGTCGTGATACAGCTTTTACCGCAATACGAGGTCTTTCCTTGACGAGACATCGTATCATCCTAACGCAAGTGCGTGATTGACCCCTATTATTTGATTTTATTGGATCTGGCTGTTGCATCGTTTGGGCGCGTGACAATGAAATTGTTTACTACTGTTGCGACAGAACCCATACATTATTAGTCTTTATTGTACTGATAAACTATGACAGACTTTAACTTGAATTTTTTAAATCTTGTCCATAAAATAAATGTCTAAATCATTTTCAAATTAAACCAGAATGATTTCTTAAAAAATACATTCGCTTTTTAATTATTTTTGCTAAAATAATTAAAAGCCTTTATTTGTTTAGTATTTATAACTCATGTATACTTTTATTATTTGCATTATGCAGGTTATTATTTGCATTATGCAATTCCGTATGCTAGGCTTTATGTACAAGTACTTTGAAATTTTCCCAAAATTAGTTCCGTGTATCAAGTCTTGTTTATTAAAAGCTCACTAGTAAGCCCCCGTGAAAAATCACAGTCATATTGGTTAGATACACATCAGAAATACATCATTTAAAAAAAATATACTATTTAAAAACAACATACTTGATCTAGGCCTACCTAACTATGCTGACGGGAATTTTTAACTCGGTAAATGTTTACAAATATAAGAATTATAAAACTGTAGGTCTATTTGTAAAAAAACATATTTATAAACGTTATTATATATTTAAAGAAAGATACCAATATTATCTTTTAATTGCTTTTTATTTCATATTGATAGATCAAATATTTAATGATTTAGAAGTTATTAATATTACAGTGAAGAAATAATTAATAATCGAATATGTTTATATGTTATACGAAGATGAACGAATTTAAACGAATAGGTATTTTCTTTAAATTTGTATAAACAAATATACAAATGACGATACAATGTTGTATTTATATACAGTTTATAACCTTAAAACAAATATTATAACGTATTATAGTATACATTAGTTCTATTACTCATAGCCTATTAAAAAATCAACTTCACAAGAAATTATAATGATTGAAGTTGTGAACATAACCCAAAAGTATAGGCTACGCTGGGTTTGTTTAAATAATTACAGATGATGGGTGAAATCAGCTGTTATATGTTACTCACGTACATACGTACGGACGTACACTCGCTTTTATATGAGTTGATTAATAAATAAATAAAAAAAATACAAATTTTAATGCATTCTTTAATATATGTTCTTCCTACATAATTTTTCATTTGGTTAGTGTTTTATTAAAAGTAATAATTGTTAAATCATTTTTTAATTGCGGCCTACATGTCGTGACATCCATTTTAATAATTTTCAATTAAAGATCAATTGTGTCTAGCGGAGGCTAGACTAAGTTATTTTCTGTGTGACGTAGCTAACCTATGTTTTGCGTCATTGATACACACACTTCACTTAATTGGCCTAATAAAATAAGGTCGGAGCTTATGATTGGTCAATTTCTGGAGGCTCGATCGCTTCCTCAGTGCAAATAATATTTTCAGCTTCAGATTAACAACGACAATATTTTAAACTAGGAACGACCTCTGTCTCGACCCTTTGGAATATGAAATTTTCATTTTAGCTTTAAGGTCTAACTTGGTAGCCATCTTGGAAATTTATTTTTAATAACGATGATAATCAATTAGTACGGGGGAATCATTCGATTCAGTTCACAAATTACAAAGTTAGTAATGTGTATGCAATTTATTTTGCAAACAGAAACTCAAATAGATTTTTGTTATAACTGGAGTAAATGTTTGTACTCACCTCCTCATCGGTGACATGGAGTGTGCTGTTTGGTCTGGCCATAGATGCCAGAGCCGGAGAAGTGTATGCCGAAGCGAAGCCGACCACCATGGATCCAAGTGAAACGGAGACTGCAGCCAATACCTGCAAAATAAAGGCAAAATTATCAGTTGCTAAATGCCCTCTAAATATTGACAGTAAAAAAATAAAAACGTTCTTATGTGAAAGTGTTAAAGGTAAACTGATTGATATTGTTTATATATTGGAGTTATATTTTTGTGGGTTTGTATTGAATATTTGGCGTGGATTAACCAACTGCAGACTGATATTTGTTCGTACTTAGATTGTGGAAGGCGAGTGTAGGACTTTCATCGGAATTATGAATGTATTAATCAATGCCAAAATTTAGGGGTACAGTAGTCGTTAAAATTTAAAAATGAATTGCTGTTATTTGTTTTAAATGCTCATGTCTAAATAAATAGAGATTATTTGTTCTTAGAATATTGTTAAATTACGGATTACACGAATTTGACCGTGCTGTAAATCAGTCCGATAATTTTTTGGTTCAACTATATGTGTGCTTTTGATATTAAAACAATGCCAAGGACAACATACTTCCGTATACAAGTGCAACCTTCACGTAGGTACGGCGCGTATAAGTTCCGACCTTCTGGTTTCCCGTAATGCACCAGGGGGAATCGTTATTCTTGGTGCGTTTACTTTAGTACGAGGTTTGAATTCGAGTCCCGTAATCACTCAGCACACCGATAAATCATCTGATTCCGGAAACCAACCATACTCGACCTTCCTGTTTCCTTTGGTGGTTATAAAACCGCACGCTTACTGGAATGTACTTTGATATTTTATGTATTATGATCCTAGCAAATACTTCTGCTTTAAAATATCAATGTTTTGATTTATTGAAACATATCTGTTTTTATTCTCCCTCTCAAAACGTGGGTGTTATAATTTTGTTCCGTATGAATGTCTATCTTCCCCTTTAAATTTATTAACCGACGGCAGAATTAACAAAAGTATGTAGGCCTATATGAACAAAGTTAAAAACCTAATAGATATCGTATTCTGCATATACAATACATTCCAAGATAGCTGTATGTACTTTGAAATAAAACTTTTTACAATCTAACCATTTATTTGCATATTGGTAAATTCAAATCCTTCACCTTTGAAAGTGAGAACATTTTGAGAAAGCTTATAATTTTAAAAAGTTAACTTCTATTTTTTTACATTTTTAAGCGTTATATTTTATTTGCATTTTGCATTTTTCCACTAGGAAGATATAACCGTTTATATTGTTTACCAATTATGATCGACTACAACTCCTAGTATTACCCAGAAATTGTGTTTTACCAGAAATTATTTCTTAGTTTTAACTGTTATATATCTTTTAGGTAACAATTTATTTAACCGTTATATTTGTACATACATTTTATGTATTGGTGTATAAAACCTTGGGTTTCAAGGTTTCATGCAAGTTATAATTCGTTATTACAACTGTGTACATTAAAATATCTATCATAACGGTTAATAAGTTGGCATAATTGTTACTAAAAAAGAAATTGATTTAATACTTTGTTAAATATTGTGATAAAAAGTTTCAAACCCTGCGCAATGTAAGGCAAATATGTGTTTACGATGCGCACATGTTTATTAAGTCAAATGTTATATCCCTGCCTTTACCCCTCAAATAAACGCTACTTTTTCTGTAACGAAGATTTCTCGTCTTCAGATCTAACAATATTAAAGATTGAAAATAAAATGTGATATCAGTTTGTGCGAATTATGTACTCGAGTATATTTTGTATACGAAATTGTTGTTCAACTTGTAATGCTAAAAGTGTTGAGAGATAATGAACCAGTTTTGCTAACGAAGCTGGGTAACAAGTTAAATATGCTTACAATGACCAGTGCAATTAAAAAAGTTGAAATTATGCAGAGATTTAGTAATATCATTCCACATTCCAATTTAATTCAATAAAGTCGATGTTAGTCTATTTCATCTCTTAGCTAAACACATTCTAACTAACTTTCTTTATCAATATGAATCTGTGTAGCACAAATTGATTTTCAATAATTTAATTGAGAACGAATGTCGTTGTGTTATCTTTCGATTAATTATGTCCCTCCTTGCATAACTGTGACTTTATGTGACTTATCGCTTGCTAATATTTCTGGTAATGGTTTTTATTAACTATGACGTACAAATAGGAATTTTTATGCAATACTGAAGGCTATCGATTGTTTTAAATTTACTTGAATATTAAAAAAATTGGTTTCGAGTTTTAAAAACACGACTGAAAGACTTTATTTGAGATTCAATAATTTTATAGTTTTGATTGATAACGAAAAATGTTTGAATAGTTCCAATATTTTTTAGAAGAAAAATGCTGAAATCAAGCTACACACTTATATACATTTCCCAAATATGATAAAATATTGGGAAATATCCAACAAAAAGTCAATGTATTCCGTATAATAAACATTTGTTTTTATATAGTAATGAAATTTATTTTGCAATTTAATATATTTTAAAACTCTCCAAGTTTCCTATTAAAGGATAAATAGAAAATTCTGAAAGTATGGATTTTCACTTTGTTCAAAATATAATTCTTTCTATTTGAATTTTAGATCCCCTTTTAACTTTGTACATATTAAATATAATAATTTTAATTTACTTTTTGTATTTGTAGTAATAATATTAACTTTAAATATTTTGCACTTTTTCTAAAAAAATTCCATTTGCAAATAGAAAAATGAACCGTCGCCTTAAAATTATATTTGAAGTATTATAATGAAATTCATATTAGTATTAAATTAAATTACTCTACGTCCGATAAATTAAATCTGCTCTGTACGACGGTCTTTAAAAAAAGCTTTCACAAAATTAGTGAAAGTAATGAAGATGTATGGACACAATATACAACTTAACTAACCTGACTCCATGTATAATGCACATCACTAACGAGACTTCTCGGCACTTCTATATCAAAATGTGTATCTGCGCGCATAAGCACTTTCATGTTGACGGTTTGATCTTGAGACGCTAAATAACTGTTAACTCCTAACTATGAGTAGTGCCTAGGTTTATATACAGCGAGGAACATGACCCTCTCCCACCTGCTTCTCTCCTTGCCTCCCCCAGATAACGCATGTTATTTTGCACGATATCTGTGACGTATTTATCTGATTGATTATGTATTAGATTAATTGCTTCGTCGAATCTAAATTTTAACATTCGTAAATCGAGTGAAATAAATTGTATGCACTGTAGTTTTTAATTTATCTGTGATGTTTCTGTGTCGCGCTTTTAACTTTCATTTTATTATTATAACAAAACAAACACCTTTGGAACTGCACCTAATTTCATTTCTTGTTTGCTTTCAAATAAATGTTTTAACGATTTCAAGTAAAAAACACTTACAATCTCGCCAAAGAAGAAAATAAATATGATTGCACCAACATTATTATTGTTTTTCATATTTATCCACAATACTTTTTATAATATTACTTACGACAAAATATTATATGTATGGTGTTTTGCGTTTGTTTTGAAACGTTAAATAATTGTGGCGTCCACTTTTCTCATTATATAAATTTATATATAATATTATGTTTTTGATTTTGTTTCTAAACACGCAGAATATTTTACGTTACTCTAATATCAGATAAACTGTAATCTTTCTTTGTTGTATATAACACTAGCTCAATACCCGTGCTACGCTTTGGAAAATTGTTTTGAATCACTATGTTACATAATTAATTGTAATATTTCTCTCGTTTTCTTTCATCTTTTATTTCACGAAAGTGAATTACCCGTATTTTCAATTAGTTTGGTATTTATTGTTAACTGGCTGCCCGTCAATCGTCTTGGTCACGGTATGTGGGCTGAATGAATTAAATCAATTTAAAATAAAGAATTCAGAGGGTAGAGCGTCTTCTTTTTCGACCGGTAAATCTACAGACTGGTAAATCACAGTCTTATCTGGATGTTGTAGATTCCTCAGATACGTCTTTAATATGCGAATGCATAGATCGGGACAGATTTGATCAGCTCTTTACGTCTTTAAATATTTTTAACAAATTAATAAGTCTAAAATTTCAGTTCTCTAGCTTTAAGGAAAGAATACCAATTATATTTATTGTTTTTAGGGGTTGTTATCATATTTTCATCCCTCAGCAGCACATAAAAAAATTTAAAACTGGTTTACTTTTTATATGTGTTTTTCAAGAAATATATGTATCAAATTTCAGCTATCTATAGCTTTAAAGAAAGTATAACAAACAATATTTATTGTTTTATTGGTTGTTTCAACCCTTTAATGCTAAATATTTAAAAATCCTTTCTTAGTGTGCATCTAGCGCCTATGAGCAATATGTGTACCAAATTTCACGTTCCTAGGCGATAGTCAATTAATATTTATAGTTTCACGGGTTGTTGCTACATTTTCACCCTTTAGCAGAACGTGACAAAATGTAAAACTGGTTTATTTTTATATGTATCTTGTAAGAAATAAATGTACAAAATATCTGCTCTCTAGCTTTAAGGAAAGTATAAAAAAGCATATTTTGTATGGGTTGTTATCACATTTTCACCCCTAAGCAGAACGTAACTCAATGTATAACTGGTTTACTTTTTATATGTGTTTTCAAGAAATAAATGTACAACATTTCTGCTTTCTAGCTTTAAGGAAAGTACATCAAACCATATTTATTGTTTTAGGGGTTGTTTCAACCCTTTAGGCAAAATATTTTAAAATCATTTCTTAGTGCGCCATAAGAATAAATATGAGCAATATTTCTACCAAATTTCACGTTCCTAGGCGATATTAAATCAATATTTATAGTTTTAGGGGTTGTGTCAACCCTTAAAGGTAAAATATTTTAAAAATCTGTTCTTAGCGCGCTTCTAGCTCCTATGAGAAATACGTGTACCAAATTTCACCTTCCTAGGCGGTAGGGGTTTTGAGATCTATAATAAACAATATTTATCGTTTTAGGGGTTGTTTCAACCCTTAAAGGCCAAATATTTTTAAATCCTTTCTTAGTGCGCTTCTAGGGCCTATCAACAATATGTGTGCCAAATATCACGTTCCTAAGTGGTATGGTTTTTGAGATACTGTGGTGAGTGAGTGAGCGAGTCAGTCAGTGGTATTTCAGCTTTATATTATACTAGCTGGCCCAATCCGGCTTTGCACGAATAGACAAATCAAAATTAAATGGATATTAACAAAAAACATATATCAATAAATATATTATACTATGCATTTAAAATCTTTTGGGGATTTTTAGTAACTTTGACCCCCAAACCCCCCTAAAATTTCGAATTTTTTGAAAACGTTTATTAGTGACTACCTAGGGCCCTAGAGGAAGCTACATACCAAATTTCGTTCCAATCCGTTCAGTAGTTTTTGAGAAATCGTGATGAGTCAGTGAATGAGTGGTATTTGGCTTTTATATGTACTGTATAAACATACATTTAGTTTACAAAGTGGGAGCTCCACCTAGACCTTCCAGATTTTTAGTATCAGTAATTAAAGTTAAATTATTTAAAAGAAATGTTTCCTCATTTGTTTTGAATTAAGGGAACATGAAAGGCTATTATTTATTCATTTTAGGCCTACTTAATTGAAGTGTAATTTGGATTACATGTTTTATCATTATTGCTATTGGAAACTATCCTTCAAATTGTTTTTATTTGAATGGCCGGCAGTTGACGTCTGTTTTTATGTTATTTCATCTAAGTTTACATAAATTCATATACCTAAAAAACATCGTAACTCTATTACCGCTTGGTATCCCTCTTAACAAACGTGTTTGGAATTAATTTGCTGTTTACTTATTACAATTTAGGTCATGGAGTTGAGCGCAAAGTCATTGTGATATTCGTTTGTCAACTCGAACGGCTTCGATTCCCATAGATCTAGGCTGGGCGCAGTTAACGCTTGGCAGTTATTAGTATATAAATAAAATAAACACATTACTCTTTACATTTAGGTTAACTGTTTCATAAGATATCTGACTGTTGTCGTTGTACGCTAACTGATTCCAATGTTATTCCCTGATAGGTCATCTTGATCGTAGAGTTTTTGAAATGATAACATATTTACTCTGATTTGGTCGGTTAAACGATAAATCATGGTTACAACTGGTTCTGAGACGGTAAACTGTCGAGTAAATTAACGACCGATAACTAACTGTATTTTATGCTGTTCCCGAAATGGAGTGTTTGCTTGTTGAAAGCTGAGGAAAGTTCAAGATCTTTTGAGAGAGTTTCTTCCAGGGTTTGTTTTGGTTTTTTATGTAACCGGTATTCGTACAAATACATGAAACTAATGCATTTTATAAAAAATGTTTAAAAAGAAAGTACGGGTGGTTTTTGTGTACAATAGAATACATTTTGTACATTAGTAGACTACATTTTTGTATTTTTTGTTTGGTCGTTATTCGAGTCAATTCAGTGTAAATTAATTCAAGACAGAAGAGTGGCGCGTTATACGAAAACTATGTACCCACAGAGAAAAGATCATTGTCGTGCTAAAAAGTGTAACGACAAAATCAGTAAATCGACAGACTATATTCCTCTAGCGACATTGGATAAAACTGAGGTTAATGTTACCGAGTCTTCGATAAGGTCGAGGGAACCGTCTACTTCCTGTGGAGTAGTTGTTTATTGTGACAAGCAGCTTAGTTTTTACTTAGTTATCTGTGTTGATTATCTTTTATCTGTGACTATATGAAGCAAGCAACATTGTTCGGACATTGCCTTGTATGAGCTTATGGACTGCCAAAGTACACCTAACTAAAGATTAATTTGCTCGAGTCTTTTACGAAAGCTTATGTGACATATATCAACTTATAACATTTCAAGTTCCCGAACAAAAACGGCAAATCATATATCATTTGGTTTAAAAACTACTTTCAATGTGCTATTGAACATAATAATTACCACTGACATCAGCAAGTTTGAGGTGTGTTTACTATAAAATTGTTGTGAGTGATTATTTGGTAATATTTCAATGGCACACAAGTGTTTCATTTGGTACTTTTAGAATAAAAATTTGACTCTTATCGTTCAAGTATTCGGTCGAATACTAATGGCCCATCGATTACTTGTATTGATCACGAAATGTTGATGTCATGGCGTAACATTGTACTTAGTGACCTCAGATTGAGAAGTAAGTGGGAAGGGGTGGAGCACTTTCAAAACCCACTTGTTCCTTGATGGTTATATTTATTGGCACTTATTACATGTATTGAGACATCTACGTAAACTTTATTGCTCATACCGTCTGTCCTAGGCTAAGAACTAGATTGTTGTGCCTTATTTGGGATAGGAGTTTCACAACAAACTAGTATATTATATTGTTAACAATAGGGTACACAAATCGTATACACTTTCACACAAACACATAGATTTCAAAAATACAATAATTCATTATAAATATAACCCTTACAAGATATTATTATGGTTGAATTTTTATCAGTATTATGCAGGTTTATAACCGTTTAGAGTCTGCATGTACAACGGGTCTTCTACTTCTGAAGTAATTAATAAATTTTCTATTACTTCGGTATTTTTAAATATTTAAGTGTTTTTGCTTGATTTAAGTAGACCTATAATTAAAATGTATGATCTTTTGTTTTGTTTTCCAAAACTTATTTTAAGTTGAAAATTTCCTAACGGCATAGACTCGGTCGTTTATAGTTTGTTGTTTGTAGGCCTAAGTAGTTTCTTCTAAAAACGAAGTAAACAAAAAATTGTAAAAAATATACATTTTCACCGACTTCTAACCTCAAAACAAGTCTTATAGCCTACATTAGTTCTGCAGCAAATTAAACTTAACATTTTGAAATTATATTTTGTCTCGCCTCTAACACCACAGGATTTAAAAACATTTTAGCCGCAGTACTTTCGGAAATAGAAATACGCAATAAGTTTTTGTATCAACATTTTAGAAAATACCTTAGCTAGCCAAACTTTATAGGTACATAGTTATTTGCCTTTAGAGATTTACTTACTGGAAGATGCTTATTATTATTATTGATGTTACTATGTTTTACAGCCTATGTCAAGTTTCAGCTTGATATGTGTATCCCTTTTTGAGAAATTTCACTTTGACTGACAATCGAATGATTCTATAAGATACGAAACCTTAAGAACTGATGTTTTAGTTTAACTCGTTAACAATTTTTTCTAAATCCCAACGAGTTTTATAACGCTTTACAATTGACTTTACATGAATTTTAAGTTAACATTAAAGTTGTGTGAAGCTATGTTACCATAGTATTTTACGCACATCTTGACCAACACAATCATTATGTTAAGTGTAGCAGAACACGTCCGTCGTTAAATCTGGCATTCGATTATCAACAGAAGTAATTAGTATTGTAAGCTAGTGCTATTCAGTTGGAAGCAAATTCATATGTTCGCCGTCAGCTAAGAGGGTTATAATATCACGACAAATAAGCATATATGCTCTGATTTTAAAAATCTCAACGGGAATCGATAAAACACCTATGATTTCATCAGAAAAGTGTTTGCCAAAATTTCGCCCAACGGCTAGTAAAAAGTCTTTTTTAGAAATTTCGTCCCAAAGACCACTTGTTTTATAAACTTTCTCCGATTTTCACATAAAGGGTATCAAACGAAAGATTTTAACGAGTACTTTAAGAAAATATAAAAAATAATAAAAAATTCATGTGGTGCCCCCTATATTGCTAGTTTTATGTTATTTAGTTTACAGTAGCTAATTCAAACACTAGCAATGTTAGACAAACGCCTACGCACCTAATTCTACCACAATAACGCTACCACATGGCCTCGGGGTTTTGTCGTTCTCACCGGTGTCCGGATTTTTTGATTTATCATTGATGCACACCTTGTGTTTACACCACGATTTCCGCAAAGTCGCTTATTTGTGCTGCTGTAAATTATCTTTGACAAATTACTTATTGATTTCTCTTCGTTGGATAACTTAATTGCAACCCAGACGTTGAGTTAATTATTGACATGTTTGTTAGTATTCAATCTATATAAATAAAAATGAAATGCTGTTCGTTGGTAAGTGCATCTCTTGAGAACGGCTGAACCAATTTGGCTATTTTACTTTCTCACTATA
The DNA here is from genome assembly GCA_018207615.1 of Philaenus spumarius. Taxonomy (NCBI): domain Eukaryota; kingdom Metazoa; phylum Arthropoda; class Insecta; order Hemiptera; family Aphrophoridae; genus Philaenus; species Philaenus spumarius. The sequence goes on along the minus strand of JAGFPH010000614.1, from coordinate 238,232 downwards.
CTATAGTATAGAGAAAGTATAGTGATCGCAAAAAAAACGATGTTTAGATTTTTGTGGAACCCATTGAGTTCAAAAAAGAGGTTTTTACAAAATGTCTGTCTGTATGTATACACAGCTAGAGAGAAAACTATTCAATTGATTTCGAACAAATTTGTACCAGACATGTTAATTAGGCCTGTATAGATGCACGAAAAAAGGTTTTGAAAAACAACCCCCTTTTTGGCCAAAAAATCCCCCAAAAAATCAGTTATAATTTTCTAAAATAAAAAAACGGCTCTAACGATTTTGATAAAATTTGGCTTATTTGTAACCCTTAATGTACCCTACCTGTAAAACAACCTCATCTTTCTAAAAATTCTCGTTTAGTTAATAATAATAACTGATTTTGGGTTTTTTTTGGCCGAAAAGGGGGTTGTTTTTCAAAATGTTTGAAAACCTTTTTCCGTGCATCTATACAGGCCTAATTGGCGTGTTTGGTGCAAATTTGTTCGAAATCGATCGAATAGTTTTCTCTCTAGCTAATAATAATAATATTTATTAGTTAATCTCCTACTTTAATATCACCTCTCCTTCCCTTCCTACAATTAATTATGAAGTCATAGTGAATCTGTGTGATAACTTAAATATATTTGTGGAAAGTATGTGCCAGTTCCTGGTACACCGTTTATTTTGCTTTAAAATGTTTGTAATAGTCCGAATTAAGTTTTTATAAAAATAATTTTTTTTAAGTTTCTAGAAATTTTTTTAAAATTGGGAAAAACTGAACATCGTTTTTTCTATGGGATTTTTGTATGAACTCACGAAAACAGCTGTTCAAATAAAAATCTTAGCAACACATATTTTTTTACTATCTTCACCATAGAAACTTTACTTAGCAAAGTTATAATCAGTTTAATATTCTTTAAAACCAACAGCTTTTTTATTAATGTAGGCCACCTAAAGCCACCGGACCACATGTTTATATATAAGATTCATCTTATATGCAAACAAAAATCTACGAAAATGCTTACTGTAGGCCTATTATAATTCAATTCAAACATCGGTTGTTACACACTGTTAATAGAACATAGCTGATTTGGATCAAAAACTGAACATATTTTTAGGTTAGGCCAAAAGGTTTTACAATGAACCAAAAGACGTTTATTTGCAACCAATTTGGTTATGGGTAGTTAAAATGTAAACATCCAATTTAGCCAATTTAGAATCAGGTAATTATTCTTCATAACTATCAGTTTTTTTAGATTGTTGGTAAAAGCAAACAAAATATGTACTTTTACTTTCTCCACCCTATACCTAGTATATGGAGAAAGTATTGTTTTCGTAAAAATGTTCGAATTTGAATTTTCAGTTGAATTATCTGTTTTGGTGCTCCCAGAACCCCAAAAAATTGTTTAGTGCAATTATCTGTGTTGGTGCTCTCTGAACCCAAAAATATTGTTAGTGGAATTTTTTGTTTTGGTGCTCCCTGAACCCAAAAAAGTGTCTTTAGAGTGGTGTCTGTCTCAGTCTGTCTGTATGTATACACGATCAGAGAGGACACTATTGGTCCGATTTTCATGAAATTTGGTATGTAGGTACTAAACCTTAATATCTCCAGGCGTTTTTTTTCATTTTTAGGAATTTTTAATTTTTAAGGGTAATTTACCCCTAAAACCCATAAAAAACGACAAAAATGCAAATTTCTCAAAAACGGCTCTAACGATTTTGATCAAATTTTCAGTATTTATAGTGCTTAAGATGCCAAACAAAATGACACCACCCGCTTTTATCAAAACTTCGGCGTTTTATAATTATGGGGAAATGTTTAAAAATAAACAAGTTTGTGTTGTCAATCTAGCATCGCGGCAGCGGCCGCACGGGGTAGCACCACGGTAGCGAGAACGGCCAGTAATTCAAAGGTCGCGCAATCGAATCCCGCCTGAGACAATAATTTTTTTATACGATTGAAGTAGGTAGAATATTATTTTTTTTGTTTTGTTCTAAAAAGTAGTAAAAAATAAAATGATTAAAAACAATATTATTTTGATTACAGTAAGTTGGGAGAAAGTTTGTGTCAGTTAACTGATACCGTTTATTTGAATAAGTGAAGCATCTAGGCCTAAATCCAAATGTCTTAACATATGGATGTGTAGGCCTAGTCAACTATAACTTCAGTGTGTAGGTTAATTAATTATGTTCGAGCGAATGTTATAAGTTGTAATTTGTACAAAACATTATCAGCACATATATTTAAAGTTAATCATAAATTAAGTTTGAGAGATTCAACTATTTCATTTACTAGTTTAATTAATGTTAATTGGTAATCATTGTTATTCTATATGTGTATGCATGTGAATCTCGTTAATTTAAAACTACAAAACTTAAGAAATTTTTCTGATGTACGTTGATCATATACATCTGTAAAACTAAAAAAGAGCTCCTTTACATTTGAGTTTAGAAAACAATGTAAACATCTTAAATAAACGCCCAAAAAATACCATTGTGATTAATGATAACACCAAGGTAATAGAGAAAGATTTATGTAACCTTACCTGCCGAGATACTTGTGAGAAGTTTATAGGTTTTGCTTCCATTACAGTTATCGGGCCATTTAAGTCTCCCATCCGTTCCTCATCCGAACTATCCATGTTGATCCTTTTCTCGCCAGCTTCAAGATCGGTCGCATCTATGTAGGGAATATGGTCATCGGATTTGGTTTTACAAACATCCGAATCGTCCGAAATATCTGGTACTTTTGGATTCGTCAGAAGCAAATTGAGTTCCTTTTGGGCGCCTGTCGTCATCTTTTGCGTTTTATTGTATATACTGTGTTTCTGGAGATTAGGGATGCCAAGAATGCGAGGATTGTAATTCTTCTTGGATTTCTTGTGGTGTATGAGGGCGGAAGTACTGCCACTGTTGGTAGCGACGGAAGCTGTGGAAGATGTTTGAGATGAAACTGCACTTGCAGTCGGCCGATGGTGCGCACTGAATATCCTGGCTCCTCCGCTTTGCACCAACTTCAGTTCTTCCTCCGAAAGGGAGTCTTCGTCGGACACGTTCTAGAAAAACAAAATAAGTATCGGTACCATTAAAGCTGTTATGTTTGAAATTTTTTTAAAAATCTTGATTAACTTAAATAATATTGAATTTATTTTCAAAAAAATATATTTAATGTTACACTTACAACAATTTAAGAGCTATAATGTCCATTTAAAAATTATTATTTATGATCTATTTAATTTTTTGAAATTGGAATATCCGTCTTAAGAATTTTTACAAATCGAGTTATATTTGTAATAAAAATAAAAATTTCCTTACAATTATTAACGGTAACGAGGAACCTGATCAGGTCTGCGCCTGATGTAGGATATAAATTGCGACAGTAAACGTGTTTAACATCAGGAATCTTCTTTTTTTGGAGTTACTTTTTATGTTAACCAACTTACAACTATCAAAAAGGGAATTTTGTGTTTCGTTTAAATAAAATGCAAATGTATCTAAGAAAAATAAATTTTTTCCTCATTTACCAACATTTAATTATTTGTTTATTGTATTTTTAGAGTTTTTGTTTAATTCGACTTAATTGCAAATAACTAACAAAAACATATAATAAATATATTTGTAATTTAAGAAATTTTAAACAAAAGGATTAAAAATACGTAGATATAAATTTTTACCTGAAATAAAAGGATTAAATGATATCGTGTGATAATTATGGTCATTGTTTATAAATAAACAAAATCTTCGCCTAGATAACTTAATAGAACACTGTTATAATGGAATGGATGTTAAAAACTTACATAAATAAAATAAATCTATATCCTTACACATTCGCACGAGCACTGTGTGCAAACAGAAGATGTAGCATGGTTTTATCACTTAGACTATCGATTTCTCTAAGAATGTATCAATATAAGATTGGACAAACACATACAGATAAGTGTATGTGCAAGTGACCATGGCTTCCCTCTGACGTGACCTATTCTTATTGGTACTCCGTGGGGTGCGAACCCTCCCTCTGTATCTGCGTCATCAGTCGGGTTTACTTCTGTTATCTTAATGGTGTATACAGCTTTCTATTGTATAATTAGGTACACAATCATGCTCCAAATTACTGCCATTAATGTTGAGCAAACAGTTAATGTTTCAGGGAAAGCTCTAGTAATGGATTTGCAATGAGAACGGTACACATAAAATATGTTGTAACCGATATAGTTTTTTTTTCCGGACGTTATTAATTATTAAAACTCGGATGGCAGTAATTATTGTATATTTCCGTAGAGCCACTCATAAAAATGAAAATCGTGTACATGTTATAAAGAGTCAACACACGTATGAATGAATTTGATTCATTGTAGTCAATACATTTGTTGGTCTTTACTGTAAAAATATTGAAGATGGTTAAATCTTATTGGGAATTTACTAGTTGAATCACTGTTTCACGCCCACTCGTGCGGTTCATTCCAGGCACGCGGCTTCAACGGGACGTGTTCTGTGATCGCTTCCTAGTTTTTATTCAATGTTGATTGAACACAACACGACTCGATAACACAACCTTTCGGCTTCGTTCGTTTAAAGCCTTGATGGGTACTAAGAAAGTATGTGAGAACCATCCTCAACTAACAAATCAAGGTGGACTGGCACGACATTGTAACTGCTTTCGGTCAAAATACTAGATCTTGTAGATAACTTTTTGACCGCGATTTTAATACCAAGTATTTTTATTTAAAGCTTAATATGTGCGAATTTCTGTTTCTATTCAAGTTACAAGTTTCCAATACTTTACAAGATTGCGCAAGTTCGATTGTAGAAACGAAGTGAAATCAAACTAGGTTCTAGATTTAGTTTTAAAATAGTTTCTCGCTTTTACATCACATTGATAAGAAACAGCGAATGCTAATTATTATTCTTTTTGGATTCAGAATTAAATACGCTATCAAACGATATGCCACACAACGATATTTATTTGGTTGAACTACTCGAAATCAATTTTTTTTTAAATCAAAATGGCTGTAACTCAAAAATTTTAAATACTCCCAAATATCGTTGTTTGGCATATCGTTTGAAAGCTTATTTAATTCTGAATCCAAAAAGAATAATAATTAATATTAAAACAAAAATAGTACAGCAAAATGGGGCAAAATCGGAAAACACGATTTCGTTGTTTTTTGGTCGCCATTTTTAATTGGTTGAAAATATGGATGTGCAAATTTCATCGTTGTTTTTTTCTTGAAATTGTACATCGAAATGATGTATTACATGACCACCTTCCTATTTAAAAAATAAAGTTACATTCAAAATGGCGGATCCAAGATGACGGATTTTTTTTTATATCGTAATAAAATAGAATTTTTTACATAGAGTAGGTTCCTCAATCATATCTACCTTCAAATTTTCCTTATATACGAAATATTAAACCGTATCCAAACTTAATTGACACCCTGTATATATAGTTAGCTGAATATCTGTAGACACCTCTTTGGTGTTTCCTAAGATACCGTAAACATATTGAATACGTTATTTGAGAATTTAAAGTATTTTAAAATTGTATTGGCAAATATCTTTTCTTAGAGAAAACTGTCGTTTCGGATAGGCCTATAGATATATTGCCTACTTTGAAAGTTCAATGAACATTGATAGGCTATAGTATAATTCAAATGATGAGTTATATAATTATCTTTGTTTTCAGGAAGTTTTACAAAACTAGGATCTAAGGCGAGCCAAGTATTTAATACTGCTTATAGCATTTTACAAACATACTACTTTGAAAACGTTTTTCATGTTTGTACTTCTAAAGTTCGTGTTTCATTTTGATATATTTTATGAAATTCTACACAAGTAATTCCTCTTAGTAAATTAATAAAGTTATTCAATTAAAAGTATTTTAAATCAATATTTACAAGCTTCTCCCACAAACTTTAAACTTAAATCTAAAGCTCATTTTACATTACAAACCTTTTTTCAATACGTGTTTAAGTACCAGCTTACATCCAGATATATATTCCTTACACTGTGACTAACAGATTGCAAGTAAACAGCTTTTGAACTGATATCTATCTGAAGCATTACCTTTTGGACTTTTAGTTCATCAGTCGGAGGTTAAGGGCAGAGCAACCCGGAGATGACCCTTTTGACATAGTATTTTGTAACACGCACGAGTTTGTAAGTTGATTTCAACAGGGATAAACTATTGGTCACGTGTATATTAAAGTCACACCGAGTTATTCCGCAATATTTGGGTCATCGTTTTGAATTAACCATAATTATATCTATAATTTTCTTTTAAAAATTATAATTTATAATTAGTTTTGAAAAACTCGAGCATGTGATATTTAAATTTTGTTTACATACAAATAGTAATAAAAATACGATGATTATTTTTATAATAGAAGAAGAAATATTATTGAATTAAGAAATATTAACATCGATTTTTTTTAATCTGCCGTAAGCGATATATAAGATAAAAGAGCTTGGCATGGTTGTCCATTTTTTTCTTAAGAGAATAAAACTGAATTTCCAATTCTCTAAAAAATGAAAATTATGACTTATATAAGCCTACATTTTTTAAAGTGAACAACATTTTGAAAACCGCCTCTTTTTGGTGTCAATTATCTTGAAATGATTACAATTGGTGTTGTAAAGCTGTGTATGCTTTTAATAACACATTGCCAGATAACTAATAGTTATTCAATATGAGTCGATATTAAGAATAAAACATAGGCTATGGCATTTATATTAACAGTGTGAATAAATACAAATAAAGCTGACTAATGTGATTGATTTTGAAATTTATTAACACAACCTAATTAATTAAATCACGTTTATAGTTGCATGGAATACGATTTTTGAACTATTTCCTAAGTGTTGTATTGTTTGTGTGCCCTATTTTAGATAACCTTTCTGAGGCTGATCTTTGCTTTGAAATCGATAAATCATACTTTAGTAATTGTTGAAATTTTAGCCAAAATGTGTCCAGTAATATTAGTTCTGTTACACAATGGGTAATACGTTTAAATCTGTTTACTTATTTACAATTTTCAAACTTTAATCTTTTAAATCACAAGCAACAATGATGTGTTTAAATTAAATGTTTAAGACATTTAAGTTGTGTAAATTCAGTTAAATTCGGACACCAGTTCGTTTCTGATTTAAAATATGCATAGTTTGTAACTTGAAATTTTGTTACATTTACTGTACACTTTATATAAAGTGAGCCTATTTGTTAGGATGGTTGATCTTGTTATTTGCTGAATACAATACGCGTGAAGTTAACTTCAATAAGCCCCTTCATAATATATTCGCGACACAAATAGTACGCAGTAGTGTTGTGATTGCCGCTTTTCACAATGCAGGCGCCTTACAATCTTGCACCTCAAATTACTGTAAAGTAATTTATTTTTATCTCCAACTGTTACAAGCAATTTAAGCTTAGTATAATTGCCATTCGTATTGTATTAATTGGTTAAGATTCAGTGCATATCCATGTTTAACAGTAGTAAATATTTCTTAAAAATTATTATTATTATGTAATAATTTTGTATTTGTAAAAAATAAAATACATTTGAAAAATAAAATAATAGCGCCATTAACATAACATATAAAGAAATATCAATTTTACATTACTAGTTTTTAAAATTGTAAAGATGACTTCATGTCAGCTAATGTCGATTTAACTCTTGGATTTGAGTTACTACGACATTTTATTCGGCTGACATTGATATTTACAAAGATGATGTAATTTGTTATGGATATAACATTAGAAAACTAGTTAGCATTTATTAGTTGATCCTACACATCTAAGTCTGAGGGTCAATTATCCCTCAGTTCTAACTTAGTTACCATGAGCGAAATCTACTAACATACTAGATGAACGGTGCAACAAACAAAATTGTATCATTTCTTAGTCAAGAATTTATTTTTAGAGATATCTTTTCATTTTTATTAGAGAGTGTGTTTAATTCATTGATAAAAAAAATACTATCAGGTAGATAATTTTGAAATAATAAAGACTACTAAAATGGAATAAATAAAGTTATGTAATAAATGTAAATTAATTAACTTTTTTTCACCGCCCAAACAATCCTTGTTAATATTTTGATTACCGGTTTCGGTGAGACTAAGCCATCATCATCAGATCATCGCACACAATTTGTAGTTATCCATTTTTCACAGTCCAAGCGTAAACATGTTTTACTTGTTATCCATGAAAAATGGATAACTACAAATTGTGTGCGATGATCTGAAGATGGTGGCTTAGTCTCACCGAAACCGGTAATCAAAATATTAACAAGGATTGTTTGGGCGGTGCAAAAATAAGGCAATTAATTAACATTAATTACTTAACTTTATTTAAATCAGCAATCTTGGTGGCTTACGCATAATGTTTAAATTAAAATGGAATTTAGAAATGTAAATTTGTACGTGACACTATTCAGGTTGTGTTAGTTGATGTAGACTTAACCGGTCTATTTAAGTATCGACTTTGCTAAACTGAGATAAAACTAATCAACGCACGTACTATATTCGATAGTGAAACCGTGTTTATTTACCGTTCCGATATCATGTAATATATTTATCGAGTTAAGCTAGATAATTTGATGGACGTTTGGAATCAGGAACACATTTCACTGTGATATTGGCAGCGAAGGGTGGGCCGGAAGACTTACAGTTAGATTATAATTACATTTAATAAGTTTACAATGAAAATAATCTCGAAGGTATGGTGAAATAACAGTTCGTTACACTTGGTTTGTTTAGAACGTCCTTGCAAGGTTAGTGCACGGTTTCCTCTGTTGTAACTGTGCGTAACGATTATATTAATACTTAATAAGGAAATGGCATCGTTCATTAGCATAATGTATTACAGAGTTTACTGTTCCTATTGCATTTATTGCCACAGCAGACTAAACTGACATATAAGTCATGGTTAACATCAGTATTTGTAAATACAGGTTCTATTGTGTTTTTGTTTTACAATAAATAATATTTATAGCAAAAGCTGTAAAACCGCCCGCAGTTCTGTGCTTTTTCAAATGATTGAAATAAAATAAAAATACAATAAAAATGTTGATGTGTATTAATACAATTATGAGTAAAAGATAATATATAGGAGAAGTGCTGCAAAAAATACACTAATTTTGTAAAGAATTGTTCATTTGAAGATCATAATAGGCTTACAAAATTGGTTCTCAGCTGGGATTTAGAAACAAAATGAGTATTTAAAATGAAATGCACATCTCTTATCCACTTTTTATATTGGACTTTTATTTACATTTTCCCCGTTCAGTTATTTAGACATATTTCCTCACGAAGGTGTAGGCATACAATAATATAAAATAATATGCGAAATACACGTGAAAGTGTAATATATAATTTTGTCAGTAGTTCAATTTTATTCAGGCAAGCTCATTAGCAAGTGTACGTGACGATTAGAACTAGTTAGTGGTCATATTTGATTAACAGTTTTCTCAGTTGATTTTATCAAGGTCATTTGTTTAAGCGTATCATCTGAAAGAGTTTTGCCCATTTTTAGGAAAAGCCTATAATTGTTATAATCCTTAAGGTTTTATTTAATTACATCGTATTGTAGATACAAAATAGATGTGGTTATTAAGTGTTTATAATTACTTGATTTTATTAGGAGATTATTTTTGCTCTTCTCCAACAAAAATATGTGTAGCTTTTTAAATATTTAATTAGAGAATTTTATTTGCAATATAATGGCTGTATTTTAAAATTATATACTCATTAAAAATAATATAGTTCCGAGGAAAGACTATAGATTTTGCGTTTAATTCCATCGAGTTTGTTAAATACCGATACGAAATGATTTAATGAAAAGGTTGATTAAGCTTATCTTAATTGAAATGTAGCATTTATTTAACAAACCTCCAAAACGTTTTGGTTTCTATTTCACCAAAAAATTTTAGTTTGGATAAAACTGAACGTCGCGACATATTTAAAAACTGCATGGCGTTTGTAGATTGGTTTAGGAATGCCATATTTAACGTAGCTATTCAATTTACCAATTTGAGAAAATTTATATTACCACAAAATTCGTAATTTTAATGGGCTGCAATATATAAATACACTGACCTAAAAAATGTTTTTTAAATGGGATATTCGAAAAGTTATTGCTTTACGGAGAATATAGACATATTTTTGACCAATAGTGAATCGTTTTATGATAGTTCAAAATGATATATTAAGTATGGAAACATTTTGGTTATTGTGTTAGGACATGAGCAATTTGTAATATTTACAAATGTATATTTAATGTAATTATTACAAACAGAATATTTTAATGTCAAGTTGTTGCGATTGACACAAGTCCGGCCCTGTTTGCTACTAGCTTGACATACATGGTATGTTTATATCAGTTTGAAATAAAATCTAGTTTGTAAACTAGAATATTTATAGTATTTTTATAAATCGAGGTAGAAGTTCAAACAGACGTGCAGTGGTGCCAACGTCTCCGTTAGATTTAGCTCGACAAATCAGCTTTCATTAATGCTAAGCAAGAAATGTTTATAAAACTAACAATCGTTCACCTTTGCGATGATCCATTTTGTTACAAATATTTGTAAATGTGGCAAGTATTCCAAAAGTGTTTTGCAAACATTTTATTAGAATTGTCAGCGCTTACGTCAACTAGCGTTTCACTTAGCTCAGACTCGGCTATCTGAACCTTGACTTTAAATTCTTCTTTTATTCAGATTTGACAAAACACATTTTTTATTAGAGCTGAATACATTGTGACGAGTGTATGTATTTCGTTGTTAGAGGTTAATTAATCCGTCGCTAATTTAAATAAAACCTGTTTTTAATATGACGTGTATTGAACTTGAAATAGTTAAAGTTCTGAATTCGACTTGAGGAAATATTACTATGCTTAGATCTTTGACGTTTCCATCTTTGTTGGTCTTGTCATCATAAAGTGTAAGCATTCACGAAATTACAAAATACTGTAAAAATAATTAACAGATAAGCAATCTTTTAAAAATATTATCTAATAGTTATTATTGACCTATATATTAGAATTTGGGACGAAAATGTCAAACAAGTTTTTAAATAAAAATATATTTTATAGCAATATTCAGTTAAATCAATAAATAACCCCCATATTAATATAATAGGCCTATATGGATGCATTTGGACTACTGTAACAAAGCCCTCAGTAGGGAAACGAAGAAATAGTTTATGTTTTATAGTGTTGTATATATTTTCACAAAAATCAGTTAAATTTTCACGTTGTGGTTATTTATATAAAAGCAATAGCAGTTATAACGAAAACGCCTCATATATGGCAAACAAAAATACAAATAATTCATTGATAATATCCCTAAGTAAATATCGTAACGGCTTGATAGACGTTAAAATTTCGAAATCGAATCTTTACATAGAAGAAATAAGAACAATTTCATTAACAAACAATACTGTACATTATTGAAGTTTGTTCGTACATATAGCGAGAAGTTAATCTAATATTTAAAATCCTTTAATCTTTTAAATGTAAACCTTTATTGAAATTTTAAAACAAACACTATATTACTTTATTTTTTTAAGCAAGAAACAATTATTTATATATCTAATGTCCATTTTTTTTAAATCTCTCAGTTTTTATTTACTTTGACCTTAGTGATTATATATTCAGTGGAGAAGGTCAAACCATATTGTCAGTCAAAACTGACCTGCTCTGTCTTAAGTCAGTCATGCGCAAGTCGGTCATTGTAGTTATTGTGAGAAGACACAATCATCGAGAATATTCTTTGGCTATCTTTCACTGCTGACCAGATTTCCCCACTAACAAGAGTAGCATCATTCGGCGCTCATTCCAGTTTTCATAACTACCGGTAGTTTAATAAATTGTGTGAAGTTTTTATTTAGATTGATCAAAAAGTACATTTTGTGGTTTACAACTTATCTTTTACTGTGAATCAATTATGGATTTTGAAATTTCGTTTTCTCAAACCTTCATTAAATAAAGAAATTATTATTGCGGATGTATAACTGCTCTTTTTTTCTTATTTATAACTATTATTAAGTATTGAAAAGTAGAATTAATCGACTTAACATGATTCTAAATTGTATATGTTATGGTATTATATTAGTTTGTATTAAATAATTATTTACAGCGTTAAAAAATACCTACTTTCCAATTATAAAGTCTCTTTCAAATGGTAACCCGGTTAACTAGAACAAAATAGCACCTTCCAAATCTAACAAAAATTATCGAAATGAGCTATAAACTGTATCGAGTTCAAAATATTTTGTAAGCTCTTAAAATTGCAACAATTTTGACGCTAACATTTTATTTTAAAATAAATCTATTATTAAAATTTTTAAGTTGGTCTAAGAAAATTTAAATATTATGTTTATGTATTATTAATGACTTACCATGCATTCTGCCATATTGGAATGGCCCAAGTCGTTGTTTCTTCCCCACCACATTTTGATTGTATACAATTATCAAAATATTAAAAAAAAACAAAAACAAAAAATTCAAATAAGGCGTTCAGAAATCACGAGAGTTTATTCACTTTAAAACTTCGTTAATTGATGTAAATTGTCAATCACTTAATTGTAAATTTGTATTATAAAAATCCAAAATTCGGCACAGAAATCGGCCTCGTTAGGTCCGCTAAACACTCAACTCAAGTTGACTTGTTCAACTGATAGCAACAAAATGAAGGTAAGCAAATGTCGCTGTGGTATATATACACTTGCCATAGTGGCAGGTATTGCTCATACTACCCGGCCTGAAAACATCGACTAAACGTCACGCGTTGACGCTGCGATTTTACAGGAGCATGGGAAATGATAACGGATGCGGTTCTTGATCCACTTAATTTCGTATATTTTGAATCCTTGTACCTAAAGCATACTTAGTGTTTATTACATGCATACGATATTATACTGCACGATTGTGAGTAGCTATTGCAATAATAATTATTGTATTTACTACAACTTGGATCATTTTATAAGACAAATCGAATTTGATTTTAAGGTCGCGATATAGTGTCTGTGCTATTAAATTTGTTTCTGCAGGTAAATAATTCGACCTCGCAGCTGAACCGCTGACGTGAGTTGAGCGAATTTCCAAAGTTAAGTTGACTTGTTTTAGGATTTCACTCATGAAGGCGCTGAATAGCTGCCTCTATGTCGAAATATATTAGTAGAATTGGTTTTCACCTAAGCCTCCAGCTTCGACAGCGGTTATGGACAGCTTTGCTTTACTCGCCGTTGGGCCTCGGATCATAAGAGTAAATAATACCCCATCTAAACATTGCTTGTGTGACGGCTGCGTCTTGCCTTAAGAAATTATGAAATCTAGTTTGTTTAGAAAAACTACATGTCGATTTCTTAGTTAGTTAAGTAACCATTTCTTTCTATTTGATAAACTTAGATATAAGGTAAAATGTTAAGTAATAGAGTTATCTTGTCCTAAAATATATTTACAATGACAGTACAGTACTGTACTTCTAAGTTGAGAGCTTAGACACATAATACACATATATAAAATAATAAGGATTTTTGCTGTGAATACTATTTCTAAAGTTCTACTGTGCAGATTTTAACAATCTTGATGTCGTTGGAAAACCCTTCTTCAGTATAGGCTATTAAAAATAATTCCCAATGAGTAAATTTTCTCACTGAAAACTTTAAAAGCTTACAACCTTTCCTTAACCGTTGAGCAAGCTAGCGGGTTTTCTAGAGTCAAAGTCGGTTCTTTGGAAATGTTTTTAATAAGCTCAAGAAGTGCATTCCAACGATACCAAATTTACTAAAATTGGTCCAGTAGACTATAGGTCTACAAAACCTTAAAGGTCTATTACTGTAAACCACTGCTTTGACTGTGTTTACCGTGAAAATTATCTAATATATTTGTTAGCTTGTGTGAGTTGATTTTGTACAACATCTAAAAGTAATATTGATTTGTGTTTGTATTATTATGGAATAAAAAATAATATTGGACTTTAAGGCTAGGCTTAGACCAGAGTGAAACATTTTCTTCAAAATGGTATCTTAATCATGGCATTAACCTTGTATAAAATTATCCGCGTAATAATACAAGCATGGTTGCTTGCGTGCACGCACGAGAGGAAGGCAGAAAACTATTAAATATAAACCTAATTTGTATAAGTTATATTGTGTTTCGTTAACAGTTTTTAATTGACATAAAGTTAAATTGATTATTTTGGTTATATTATTGGTTTTCCGTACCAAGGAAAACGGAACATTAATGACATCACCAAGGTATCCGTCTGTCACAGCTATTTATATCAAACACGGTTGACAGAACAGGTCAAATTTGGCATAGTGACACCTAACATGCCCAACCATAGATGTAAAGAACTGAATTTAGAAGTTTTATGTACTTTAGGGGGTAAATTGGGGGCCAAAAACCAATCTTTTTAAGCCCATTGAGTGATAGTTATATCATCTCAAAGGCAATTAATTGAAAAGATCAGATATATTTTTTTTTTACAAATAATCTGTGCATTTTTTTAACGAAACACTTAAAAGTAGCTGTCTATCTTGTAAAGTAATTCTAAAAAATATTAAATCATAAAGGATATGTTTCCAAATCTACATTGTATAGTTTAACTCCCATTTCT
>JAGFPH010000614.1:163356-211612 GCA_018207615.1 Philaenus spumarius | reverse complement strand
TTTCCATCTTGTATGTCTGTCTGTCTGTTTGTCTGTATACGGGTGAATCTTTGCAAACAAGTTTAAACTAACTTCCCGATGAGCTAGAGACTTAAAATTTTAAATATAAGTCAGAAATGGATAACAATACAATATTCAATCGGAGTTCGGTTTCCATCATGTATGTCTGTCTGTAGACTAAAAAGCAGAAAATAATTAAATAAATAAAAAACAATTTTTAATATACCACGATTTTAAAACGAACTAAAAAGTATAAAATAATTTTCCGTGGGCCCTTCTAAAATTTTGAAGGCGAATTTTTAGTGTCTATGGAGATATTTATAAGACTTTAAGATTAAAAAACGTATAATACTTCAGGAACTGATTATACAGTTAAAACTAAAATAAAATTCATTTAAACTGGTCCGGAAAAGCTTCGTTATCCAGAAATCCATCATTTTGTTTCTTTAGAAAATAATTCATATCTAGTAGTAATGTTTGACCGATTGACTTCAAACTTTACATGAATTTTAACCTAACAATAATATATTTTAAGAAAAAAAAAACAATATCCAATCATGCTTTTCAAAATGGAGGCGTTTGATAATTTAAAACCTAAATTACTCAAAAACTATTTTTACAACAAATTTTAAGACTTTTTTTTTTGTAGCCCTTTTGATAGTGTAACCGGCAAAACAATCGGATAAGTTTAATACTTAAGCTATGAGTTATAATTGGTTTGTTCAACCTGGCATCATATACCAACATAGTAAATACAACAATATTGTATGTACATAAGCTGTTAATGCGTATAACTTAACTATTACCCTTAATACAATTGTTTAAAAAAATGTGGGGCGCAGGCAACCCATGATAGTTAAGCAGGAGTAAATAAATTACATTACAAATACTCCCATTTCAAATGCACTGAAATTGGTTGCGAATTTATCCGGATTATCTACTTCTAGTTTCTACTGACTGCGCCCCACGTTTTTAATCTTCTAGTCTTATAAATATCTCCATAGCCACTAAAAATTCGCCTTCAAAATTTTAGAAGGGCCCACGGAAAATTATTTTATACTTTTTAGTTCGTTTTAAAAACGTGGTATATTAAAAATTGTTTTTTTATTTATTTAATTATTATAAAGCTATAAAATCAGTCGGTACTATTTTTATATATTTGCCTTATTGCCTTATAATTTGGCTACGAATCATTCCATATACAATGTTTTCGTTAAATACTTGGAGGCATGAATAGATTTTAATGATTCTAATTATTGTTATTTGGAGTATGTTTTACAATATGTAGAATGCTAATCTTTAAGGCATTTGAAAGGACGTAAAACATAATATCTAAATACAATATAATATTTTACTGTCAAGTCTGTTCTCATCGTTAAAGGTAGAAAAACTCTAAAGATTTTATTGTAAACCAAATATTTTAAGCCCACTTTTAAAAATGTAATTTTCGATACATTGTTATATTTATGTCTTTGCCTTTTTTAATTTTGCTTGGATTGAACTGAATCACAGTATGGCAATTTAGTTTTATAAGTTGTAAGACATATTGCTTCTAGTTCAGTTGTTTTTTATCTTTCGGCGTCTGATAATGTCATAAGCAACAAGTTATGGGGCCGCCTGTTGTGATATCAACTTATATTTTGTAACGCCGTGTGTTGAGCTCATTGACTACTGATTACTTCAGATGTAGAGCAAGGTACCGCCTATCGAAATGTTTCCAAATATAAATACCTCATACCTGTATTATTAAAACACAATTTGATTGGAGACCTCTATGTGGAATCTTCACAGGCCGTTATAGAAAATACTTGCAATGGCAAAGTATTATCAGTATTTATCCTCTAATTTACGTGAATTTCTGTGTTTATTATTTCAATCATTCTAAACTGTTGGATTACGTTCATTCTCGAAGAAGACTGTCGATTGGGCAAACTATTGCGTAAATTATATGCGGTTGCCTTGGAAGATCTTATTCGTGGTTTGAGAGCTATCTTTCTAACAGGAAACAAATTGTGTCTATATGTGGAGTTAATATATAGTTAATCAGATCGCGGTTGACTATGGAGACGTTCAGGGGAGTCCGCTAGAGCCTATTTTGTTCTTAATTTACATAAATAACTTAAGTAATTTACATTCTTTCTTTTTGTTGACGATACAGCCATTTTATTTGAAGGCGATAATTGGAAGGATGTTGAAATTAAAGCTCTCAAAGGGTTATCGAACGTGAAAAAGTGGTTTCACTATATATTTTCTGGATATTTTCTGAACTACTTGTCTAAGGTTCAATGTGTATTTCGGCTTCAAAATAAATGATAACATCTTGTTTTATGTTAGTTTGGCAGTTATAACTTCTTTAGAAACCCTAATAGCTGAGTTTTGTTACTAAACTGTTGGATTATGTTCATGATGAAGGCTATCATCCACTCTGTGTTTATACAATAAACAATATTGCACTCTTATCGTTACCGGTAACAAATCAATGACTGCACTCACGTTCTGATGTTATTATAAAATATTTAAAAAAATTAATAACACCAGTCTTTCTGAAGGTGAAACCAAATAAAATTGAATTTATTTAAATAAATAAGGAAGGTACTTTTGAGCGATGTGTCTGGGCCGGTGTTTCGGGACGTTTTATTAATAAATTGTCTAGTGTTATTTTGTTTGCTGATTACTATCAGTGCCAATATAAAAGGTTAATCAAGTTTCTGTAGAGAACAGATTGCCTAGAAAGGTACAATTTATTGATTAGTCTAAGCCTACGTTTCGACCGCGTTGATACCGCCGTAGTCGGTGGGTCCGCTATTTAGATGGAAGTGTGAGATAACATACTGTACAATGTTTCATTTCCACTAATGTAGCTAATTTAATAGCATTTTAGTTGGTTAAATTTGCTCAATTTTCAGTGTTCCATGCCTTAATAGGAAAATGAAACATATAGGCAGGCCTATAGAAACACTCGAGTAACATTCCTGTCTGATATAGTGTGCTAGCCCGCATATAGTAGAATTACCTGATCTCAACAAATAAATATTTTATGATCATGTCGTTTATTGTATCATTTAAAAGGTTTTATCTAAGGATGAAAATGTGTTGAAGAATTTTATGGTGCAGTATGAAGTTTTTAAAATGCTCCCGAAAGAGTTGCTTAACCCATCCTCTATTTCCAGAAGTGCTGCAGCTACAATAGTGTTGTTAGAGGAGGGTACTCTTATACCTAAGCTATGGATCAAGTCGTTTGTCTTGAGTGTTTACCCAGGAAAACTATAGGGGTACAAGATTTTGTGAAAATGTCTTGCAGTGTATAATAATACTTTATTTTGGAGACGTTTCCTTCTTTCACTGATCGTGTAATCAATTCCCCGAAAAGTTCTAAAAAAAAAAAACACATTCTGTTTCAATCATAGTTTAAATATGAATATCATAAACATCTAAATAACTGACTAAGTCTACATTTATATTTTATGATTAAAAGAAAATTCGAATTACTCGTACCTATAATTTACAGAACCAATTTATATCAACTAATATCAAATGTTAAGTTTCTTATGTACCTAGATAGTATAAAAAATCCATGATATCAATAAATAGTATTCGAGTAGTAATATGACTAACAGAAAATGGAATGTTGCGTTTTATATAACTTGAGGGACACCGTAAATATTTATTCTTCGTCAAACTAGCCTTGATTATTATAATGATTGTCGCATCCTCTCCTCTCTTATTGCCCTTCCCGACTGTTCAACTGTTTTAGATTAATTATACCTGTCATCGGTCCGTGAAAACCGCTAAACTACGTCCTCGATGTCCTTATGTAATACCCGAAGTAGGCAGAGGACACGGCCAAAGGAACGTACCTCTCCGACTATCGTTTCCTGTTAAAACGACAATTTACAATGTCGGACGTTGAAATTACGGCAGTAATATTTCTTCCTGAAACAAAATGATTTGTGACTTGTACTACAGAGGATGGATCCATGGTTTTGTAATTTTATTCTGAAATTAGTGTAGCAATTTCACAACTTGTCTCGTACTTTACTTGAGCCTGTGACTCGTGCACCAAGGGTTCCTTACCAAAACTTCAAAACGCCATGTAGGCCTGCCTACTCGGTCTACTAAACTAACATATAGATTCAATATAGTGACGTCGCATAACGAACGGTATTACTGTATATATTGTATGAATTTAAATTGTATCTCCATAACTTTTTCTCGAAATTTTGGATCCGCTATAATTTTGTCGAGTAAAACAAATTTAGCTGGAGTACTTTTGTAATAGAAGGGGTGAGGCATTTAGAAACATTTTCTGAAATATCTTGAAATTTACATACAAATGCCTAAAAATTCTTAAAAAGTTATTTTAATTTTCTTACCAAAACCAAACTTTGGCCCCTTAAAATTCAAAATAAAGGATTTAGCAATTTCTGATTATTAGAATTTACTACATGTAGGTTAATCTACATTTCACTCTGATAGACTTCTACTGCAGCAGACAGATAGGCAAACGAGTGATTTTATTTATGTTAATTTCAAGTAGTTAATAAGGGATATTAATTTTATATTTTTACACTCCAACTCCACATACCTCGCACCGGAGGACAGGCAGGTCAGAACTTTTCTTCGGTGATCTGGACAGATAAATCCTTGTTGCTGTTGTTTATTAAATTTGAAACCATTTTGATAAAATGTTTGCTAACTTTTAAGAATATTCAAATATTGATATTAAACAGATTACGTTACTTTTCAAACTTTCAAAATAAGCAGTACGGTATGCAAATATAACTATAACCAAGTGGATTTTTATTAAAAAATCGTTATTAAAAAAATATGTAATAAGGTTTGTTAACAAGTACATTTTACAGGACAAATTTTACAAACACTTAATTGTGTTTTAATTATATTTAGAGTTTATCAGACAGTGTAAAAACTATAATAAATTCGCCAGTAAACGGCTATCAAATTTTGTTCCTTACAAAATTGAATTCTGAAAATATTTACTTAAAAATCACAACACATCTGCAGAAACTCTGTCCTTGATTACAATTGAAGCAGAGCAGACTCATTGTACATTATACAGTCATGCGGACACGAGTGCTGAAGAATACCTACCCGGTTTCTTGTCCTTATGTTCCGTCTTATGCTCGCAATAAATAATTTGGCATTTTATAATAAGTAGTTAATAAAAAAAAACAATTTGTTTTGAAGTAAGCGAACTCAAGTGAAGAGTTGGAAGAGAATGACTGATCTATGACTGACTGATTAATATGTGTATATAAATTAAGGCTCTGCTCCAGTAAAAGAGAAACTAACCAGCGACTCCAGTGCTTTACCCTATAACCGTATCTTAACAGTGGAATTACTTGAAGCCTTATTTAAAACCATTTTATAAGTCCATCTTTTGTAATTAAGTGCTGCAAAAATACCTAAATCAACTCCTATAAAATCGAGTACGTACGTGAGTAACAATATAATATAATATAACAGCTGATTTCGCCCATCATATCTTATCTTCTAAAGCGAGAGATAATTGTCTGTCTGCTAAATGGATCTGGAATCTCCGTCTAAGGATTTTTGATTTTATATGGGGCTTTTGGCCACGAGAAATCGATTGGAAATGGTCACCAGTCTGGGAAAATTCGTTTTCTACGTCTTTTTATTAAATTAAAAAGTGAAATTTGTCCATTTTAAACAATACAAAGCACAGCTGATGCAAATGTTTTCAATGCCATTACAATAATCATCTGTTTTCTTTTAAACTGTATTTTATTAGAGGTAAGCCTAATGTTGTTTCTATTTATAGTTACCATGAATAAACTTCTATTTATAATACTTCTGCTAAATAAACATACCCTTTATTTAGTTGTTTAATGTTATAGGCCTAACCTAAACGATGTTCACGGAAATTTGCAATAATAGTTATTGACGTGAGCGAACTAGACCCTAGGCCTAAATCGATATTGAAATATTAAACTTTAATTTAGGCCTGACTTATTTCTGAGGCATAGCGTTGAGATTATGGTTAATCCTTTAAACTGTATTTTTATTACAGGTAAGCCTAATGTTGTATATACCCTTTATTTGGTTGTTTAATGTTATAGGCCTAACCTCAAAACTCAATAATCCAATATTTATTATTGAAATCATAGCCCTGCTTATAATCGAGCTTTAGCTCGGTCTCCTGGTACTGTAATACTTACTAAAACAAAACCTAGCGTAGATTATACTTTGGGGTTATGTTTACAACTTTAATCAATTTAAGTCTTGTGAAGTTGATTTTCTTCAAAAATGAGTTAAACAACTAATATAGGCTATAATACGTTATAAGATTTGCTTTAAGGTTATAAAATGAATATGACTATCAATATGTATAAATATTAATTTTTACAAGTTTAAAGAAGAGAACCTATTTTTTAGCTTCGGAAACATTCGTATAACATATTCGAAGATTAATTCTTATATTCGATTATTAATTTCTTTGATTATAATATTAATTATTTTAAAATCATTTGTTATATCAATATAAAGTTAGAAAGCAATTAAAAGATAATATTTGTATCTATATTTAGATAAATAATAATTAATATAAATCCTTATAAATTGTATTGTACACATTTACCGAGTTAAAAATCCCCCACAGTATAGGTAGGCCTAGATAAAGTCTGTTGTTGTTAAGTTGTATTTATTTGAACTATTTATTTCTGATGTGAATCTAATTAATCTGCCTTTGATTTTTCACGTGGCTTACTAGTACTCTGTATAAAATTGCGGATCCTGCTTGCGATTCACTTTTAATGATTAATTTTTGGGTAAGGACAAATGTTCAAACTAGGTAGGCCTACTTTAAAAATTTCAATTACGTGACAATTGAACGGGATATAAACAGTGTAAAACGCAAAACGGATGTGAATTGTGATTGTGGTTAAAATGATACCTTGAAAACAATGTTATGATAAAAAAAATAAGGAAATAAATAGTTTTAAATTTAACATTGCTCTTACGGGATAAAAATCCAAGATAGCCGCCACTACAGCTGACCCTTAAGGGACAAGTCTAACTTTCTAACGTACTAACTTTGATATTATATAATGATGCTTTTCTAGATTGTATCAAGAACTATTTCGAATTTTACGTAACAATTCTTTTAAATTTATAATTGAATTCAGTTTAAATAAAATATAAGATGTGTTTTCAGTTTTTTTTTATTTGTTTTTAGAGTAGGCTATTAATTATTTCACTAAACATAACTTACAAAAACCATTATTGAATGCAATGTTGAGGTGTAAACATGATTTTTTGTTTTTGTTACCGAAGTAGGTTATTGACTTTTAAAGTCATAATACCTTTAGGAGCATTCGTGCCTTTCAAAATCACGTAACCTGAATTTGTTGAAGTGAACCAGAGTAAAGAATGTTATTGTTCGGATTGAGGTTTACTATACTGAAAGTAATATCTTTTATTAGTGGGTCTATTATTGTAGATAACACAATATGTGATGATGACTCAATGATCAAATGGTGCACCACGGTTTCATATAATGCATCTAGTGTTCGATAAACTTCCCATTTCTTTGATCGTGTATAATATTCATGTGTTTATTTATATCATTAACAATAATTTTGGCCTAGTGTTGGGAATATTTATCGTAAGCATGTACGTATGATCACGTATAAATAAGTTTCCCTTATGCAATCGTAATCCGGTCTTGTTGTACAATGCAGAGCTCAATTTGTAAAATTTCTATGTTAAATTTATCAAATTTACAAGAGAATATAAAAAAACACTACATCCACTTATTTAATTAGAACTTGACTTGTAAAGCCTCGAGAAAATTCTAAATATACTTTCTATGTACTGTATTATATGTTTATCTAAAGCCTACATCCTAACTTTTGAAAGAGAAATTTTAAAATAATTTAAATAGCATTTATGCCTATAAATAGTTTAAAAATGCTATTTGTCCGTTCCAAATACGTAACTCAGCTGTTGGAAGATAGGAGTTGGTTCAATAATCCAATATTTATTCTATTTTACCTCTAACTGACTTGTAGGATATAGTTCTCAGTGGAATTTCCACTAAAGGCTGGTTTCATATCAACTCCTATAAAAGCGAGTGTACGTCCGTACGTACGTGAGTAACATATAATATAACAGCTGATTTCACCCATCATCTGTAATACTTAGAGAAACCCAGTGTAGATTATTCTTTGGGGTTATTCTTTGGGGTTATGTTTACAACTTCAATGATTATAATTTCTTGTGAAGTTGTTTTTTTTTTAAATATGAGTTATAGAACTAATGTATGCTATAATACTTTATAATATTTACTTTGAGGTTATAAACTGTATGTAAGTACAATATTTTATCATCAATATGTTCGTGTATACAAATTTACAGAAGAGATATAGTCTATCTATTCGTTTAACTTCGGAAACATTTGTACATCTTCGTATAACATATAAACATCTTCTATTATTAATTTCTTCACTATAATATTATAATAACTTCTAAATCATTTGATCTATCAATATGAAATAAAAAGCAATTGAAGGTATATGTGTATCTTTCTTTAAATATGTAATAACGTATATGAATACAAAATGTTAACAAATAGGCTACAGTTTTATAATCCTTATAATTGTACACATTTACGGAATTAAAAATCCCAGTCAGCATCAGGCCATAGAGCCCTGAGTCAGCATAGTTACGTAGGCCTAAATAAAGTTTGTTGTTTTTAAATAGTATTTTTTTAAATGATGTATTTCTGATGTGTATCTAATTCATCTGCCTGTGATTTTTCACGGGGGCTTACTAGTTTTGAAATAATTTATATTTCAAATTACGTATTAGGTTAGGTTTTTGTTTAGCCTTTGTCTAAGTAATGTTGGTCCTCTTTAACTTGTATTATAACTCATGTTATATCACAAACTTAATACTTGTATTTTAACAGAGTTACTTATAATCTTTATATAGCTTTTGAGGATAAGTATAATCGTACACCTTTGTTGAAAATGCATTATTTTTATTTGACGCATAAGGAATTAAAAAGGGTACTTGTATGGAAGAAGGTAGAAGGTACTTCTTAATGTTTGCAATTTGTACTTGGTGACTACTCTATTTTCTAATATTTGTTTATAATATTAAATCCATGTTTAAATTTGTGTCTCGCCTTTCATATTCGAAATGTGATGTTTAAATAAATTTTGTTGAAAGGTTATTTATTTTGAATTATTTTATTATTACATTTATTTTTATTTAAGTCTTACTATATGACTTATAATAATCATTTGTTACCGATCAATTACTCGTATTTTTAATTACAATTTTGTGAAATAATCTTTATAATATATTATATTTGATATTAAGTCAAATAAATAGGCCGATCACTTATAGTTTGTTTCTTCAAGTTATTGAAACTATGAAACTGTAACCAATTAGATAACTACTTCTTGCAAAACAATAATAGAGATTCTAGAAGGTTCGAAGAATGTATAAACTTGACTTGGCTTCCTTCACACACGTTCCCAACAAATTAATAAGATTGTACCATCTTCTTTAGTTGGGACTGACGGATTGATTCAGTAAGAATATTTTATTTACTAATTTTTCTAAAATAATTTAAGAAATTGTTAATTTTATAGTTAAGATTAGGTTCCACAAATCTAAAAGAGAAATGTAAGTAAACTGTATTTATCTTACAGAAAGAAGAATACTGTATTTTATTAAAAAAATGTTTTCTAAATAGTAGTTCAAAATAACTTCTTCTTCAAAATAATAAGGCCATTCTTAATAATTCAGTAATTGAGAAAATATCACTTTAAATTATTTTACTTAATTAATTTATATAAATTTAAATGATTATAACTTTATTACTTTAAATTATGCACGCATAGCCAATGACCCAACGAGTTGGTGACATATTTATATGCAATGATGTGATATTTCTTTTAAGAAGAAAATATAATATTTTAACTTGTGTTGTATTATCTTACATGATTATAAATTGCGCATCAATAATTCATACAGAACATTTTAACTTATAACTTTTGGTTGAAGCAGTTACGAGTATTGGTTAATCTATTAATTATATAACTTTCCGTATAACGACGTCTGTTTCGGCAAAGCAATCACTTTCGATTTCATTACAAATTATTTCTCTCTGTCAAATATTTAACACAAGCAACATAAAACATTTTCTTGTCCTTACACAAATATAAAATATTGTTTTTTTTTTTAATAATAAAAAGAGAGTCATGACCAATAAGGTTTACTGTTTATGTTCAATTCTTATGATTGTACTTATTAATAAACCGTTTTAAATATACACATTTAAATACGCACGAGTCAAGACTCAAGATATTTTATATGAAAAAAGAATTACCTGCAAACAGTCTATTGACATTGATATTGTTTAAAGATGCTGAATTTAATAATACAATCAGTAATACACATGTGCTTTAACTTATAAATTGTGCTTGTATGCACAATCATTTCAAAATGTTGAACACTAAGCGAATCTCGAAAATAATTGTAATATTTAAGCACAACAGAAACTTTAAACGACTAAAACAGTGAAAACTTTAACAAACTAATGTATATTGTGTATATCACTTGTATATGATATAGGTAATTCATTAGTCAATTAGGTTTTTTGCTAAACGGTTTGAACTAGAAAGTTGGTTAAAATTCCAAGTTTTTAATTTATATATTGATAAATCATATGAAAGTATTAAAAACTACTTATTTAAAACAGTATTTTGTATTGATTCATTTTTTAAACTAAGTAATTTAAAGAATCAACTTTGACATGTTTTACCGTTTTAAAATGGCTGCTAAAAATGTTGTACACACTGTATTATTTACGTACCAAAAATGCCAATTGATTGAACATTTCAAAAAGACAGAATTTCGTAGAGCATCGAACGAGTTTTTGAACTAAATGTTACACGAACATAATATAAAAAATTTTAAAACTCCAAATTGAAAGGTAGAGCATAATGCGCATCGTTTTAAAGAGCTTGAAAATACAAATTTGGTTTATTTAAAAACAATTCTATCAGCAACTTCTTACTAATGGGAGCACATAAAAAATTGGTTGGTTAAATTTCCGGATTAGAACCTGATAGATCACGTAGGTCTAAAATCATCAGTAAATAGCTCAAATAGTTAATTAATAAACCTATGCTATACTGTTTTAATAAAACCGAGAAAAAAACTAATTTGCGAAACGCAATAGAAAGAATTATAATTCCAGTCTAAAACAATCTTGCTCTGTGAAAAATGCTTTATTTAAAAGTATCGTGTTATTTAAAAAAAATAAGTACTACAATAAAGTACGTTACTTTAATTAATCCATGTGTGTATGCTTGTTACTTAAAATATTGAAATGATTATGCATTTGAAATAGCTTATCTTATCGTGAGAACTAATGAGTGAATCTGAAATCTGCGACTTGATTACTTTTCGTAATATATTTTATTTTATTTTTGTAATAATATAATAACTGCAAGTTTCACTAAAATGTATTACTCATAGCTGAAAAATAGCCACGTTAATACTATAAATATTCCATGTACTTCGTAGTTAAATAAAGCTTTAAGTTTGTGTACACATATCTTTCGATGTTTATAAATCATTTATTTCTATAAATTGTGTGTTAAGTCAATAGAAAATTAGAAAAATTAGCTTCTGGTGAATTGAAACGTTCCTTAACATTTAATTGAATACTAACCCAAATAATTTTTTATAATTCATATTATTTATAAATAGCTATTACTTTGCAGTTTTACAATTATTTTGTACAATATAATTTGTATTATAATAAAATTATTAAATTTTGTAACATTTGTTTACCTTATTAATGTGAACCCAACTAAATTCACTTGATGACTGAATGTAGGTAAATTAGTAGAATTTCAATATACACTGTTAACCTTCAAGTAAATGGATTAAGCTGTGGTAATACTTCTTGTAGTCTATTGTATTTTTATTGGTTACGTAACAAGATCCTAGCAATTACATTGATCGTTGTCGGACCAGAAATGTCATTTTACCTGCAACAATTACTGCCATTCATGGTCAAGGAAATCCTATCACCGTGTCCATTTTTATATCGTTGTTACATAACCTATTCAAATTTCCGAATCGACCAATCGGAAGATGTTTATTGTTATTAGGGTGCATTTTAGTGGCGCGTCGACTGTATATAATCGAACCATTGCTAATTTATAGCGAGGTAAGATTGTTGTTGTTATCAGCACAATATCACGTATCTTTTCCACATTTACTGTTTGGAAAAAACATCGTTCTTTTTGGGGTTTTGTTTCTTCTGTTCAATTAATGGGGCTAACAGCGGGATGGAGTTAGAAACGTTTTGAATGGAAGGACTTTGTGTTCATTTTGAAACAAGTCTTTATTTAGACAGTGGATGGAAGAGTGGGCAGTGGTACAGAATAATAGATATAAAGCGACCATAGGATAACTTCACACTGTCTTGTGGTTTCCCGTCTACGCTTTGGCAATCCCATGCCAATTCATGAGTTTTTTTTTTTTGCGGCTTAGGTATCGACCACCTTGTTAATACTGCTTTAATTTTCTATCCATCAAGCAATATTGGCGTGTGCAAAAGTAAAACATGTTTGCAGAAGGCTTCGTCTACCTAATTGCATCCAGACCATTGATATGCTGTTAAAATTTCTGCATCCCTTGAATATGATCAGTTATACATTTATTTAGATATACTTATTGTTTGTTGTTAACGATTTTAGTATTGTCTTGTGCATTATTTGTTATACTTGTGTGTGTTTCAATTGACCAATTTATGAGTATTACTCACATACTTTTATTTTCTGGCTATGGTGACCGCTCAGATTTTTCGCCTTATAAAAAATCTACGTTCTAACTAGGGATTGCGCATACGTATTTCTGTTTTTATGTACGACTTAATTCCGTACGTATGTGCAACCAACGAGCGCTTAGCCTTAAGATTATGAAAATGTTTAGGATTTTGAACTTATCAGAGATCAAAATATTTAAAAAAAACAAGCAATATTTTAGGTAAACTAATACATGGTCGAAAGTATTCTTTACGAATTATTGCTGTTTACGGGAGGCTACGTTATTTATTTCGTACACAACTGTGAGAGACCCAAATTTAGCGTTTGGGCTCTCCTAGTTGAACAATATATTATGTTGATTAGTATTATGTGTTTACAGAAAGTTTCTGAAATTATTTCCTCCTGGCTATTTCTAAATCAGAAAGTTAAGCTATGTAATGTTGACCTCGTCTTAAATATTTCAAGAACCCTCTGATTCCCTATGTATTCTTACAAGAGAGAAATGTAACAGCACACACAATATTCTATTTGTGTCTGTCATTATTGATTTAAAAAACTGAAAATTGGCAACTAAGCTCAATTTATTCAGTTTATAATTAAATTGGTTGTTTACTTTTTTTCTGCTAATGTTTTACTAACGCATATCCTCCTGCGTAGGCTAATTGGTAGGCTAATTTCTGATCTGTTGTATTTATTCTCACATTGCAGTTTTTTTATTTAAATTTGGAGTTAAATTTCGTGCATAGTCAACTTCTTTTTATGGTTTGCGCATATTATTTGGTTGCTTTATTCTGAGGTTAGACTAATATAATAATTGTTATATAAGGGTGTTTGGTAGTCAGTGTAAAAAATTTCAAGGTATTATTATGCATGCAAATTGCAACAAAACTACTCAATTCGGACAGTTCTATCTCAGTCCACATTCCAGAAACAGTCATTTTTCGATTTTTCAAATTCCTTAACATTTCCCATGAAAATCTTATTTTTCTCAACTTCTACCAAACATATTGCCACTTTTTATTACTTTTTTGGAAAGTACACAACATTTTCTATCAGAATAAGCCACGGTCAAACTCTCTTAAAGCCTTGTAAAATCTACTTGAAAAAAATATTTTGGAAAATTAAGAAAAATTGCGCTACAACTTACTTAAGAAATTTTTCTTATGCGTCATACTACAATCTATCAAATGTCACAAACAACTTCCCCACATCTTAAGCTTTAACATGGTACACTAGAAATGACCTTAAAAAGTCATTGGTCACATAATTATACTTTCTTTAAACTAATTATTTATAAATCAGTATGAATGTTATTTTTTCTAACTAGGCTAAAGTTAATACTGACTTTGATTATGAAATATAGGAATATATATTATATTAAAGTGTTCAATATTCCAGTAGTTGAGAAGGCGTCTGCATCCATATTTCTTGATCACTGCAATTTTTATTATTTAACACCTATAATATTCTTGTTAAATGTTATTTGTCACCGATATCATTGTCATCCCTAAAGGTGCTAGTGTCATGTCCAAAAAACAACAATTTTATACAAGTCGTATTTATCAGAATAAAAAAACTACATTTTAAAGAATCGTCTGTAGAACTAATAAACTAAAGACGATCTTATTCTTGAACATTTAGGAATAGTTTATTACTACAATGTTACAATGCGGTCAAGTGTAAGCTCATTCAAATAGAATTACTGTATGTAGCTGTTTCGGATTCAACAAAATGAATATCGTGCTGTATTGGATACCGTCAGAGTGATGCATTCCAATGTCAAAATCAACGTTTCTAAATACTTTGTCCAAATGTCTGAGCTTGGAGTCCTAATATAAAATGGAACACGGACGGACAGACGAGGCATAAGTTATCGGCTCGGAATTCTATAAAGAAAAACAGTCATACCTTAAGTTAATTTTTATGAAAGTTATTTAATTTCCTTACGTGGTGATACGCTCTATGTGAAGACCCTTGCGCCTAGTAGTCCAAATAACTGAAAACGTGCATTCAGCTTTTGATGTCGACATTTTACTCTTTAGATAGTCTCTAAGTTTAGCTTTTATGTGTATTATTGCCTTGTTACTCACAACAAACGACCATACATTTAATTAGAACAAGGTGAATTGAATTGCATTAAGAACCCCTGCTTTCTACAGATTGTTAATACTTGCATTGTTAACAACTACAGTTCATTACTATACCATGAACCTCAACTTTAAAAGAAGACTTGACCTCTCAGTAATGATGTGTAGGTTATAATCATACAAAAATAAATCGATCTCATTGTTTTTATAAATCTATATTTTTGTTGTTTTAACGCGAAAATCATCGACGGGATCTCATCTTCTGTGAATCAATTTTTAGTGTTTCAATTATATGAACCTCCATAGTATTCCACGAATCAGGTACGCTAACCTCTCAGCTACACTACAGCTTTGTATACGTAGATATTTTGAACGATATATAAAACCTAATTGTTGTCTGATAAATCTAAGAGAATTATCGTAAAATTGGTAAATAATTAGTTACTATCCTAGCTTGTGTTTTTTCTATGTTGCCAAACTATACGAGTTATAATAGTGTTTAGTTTGCTATTAGGCCTATTTTTGTAAACGAAATTGTACGTAATCTGATAAATATAATACAAATTCATTACTTTTGAGTAAAGTAAAATAAAACTAAATGTGAATGTCTGGTGTATGATTTTTGAGACATTATCTGTGGTTTCGCTATCTTCTTTTTAGTTGAAGATTAATTACACTCGAATGACAGACACTGCTCTGCCCTACCCTAGCATTGATAGGGCTTCCAAGTTATTCAGTATTTTTCCAATAGGTCTTTATCAGTTTGTCTACATGGTTCAAGCAGGGGAGAAGTATTCTGCTAGTCACTTATACGAACCCACATTTCGCGCAATCGAACACATCAACCATGTTAAAATTGTATATTGTAATAGTCTTTCTATTCATCGTTTCACTATCGTGTTAACTTTTTTTTTAATATTAATTATTATTTTTATTATGTAGGCTGTATAAACCTTATACATAGTATAAATAAGAAATAAATTAAATGTTAACATAAAATAATATATATCATTTTGTGGATATAGAGTATTTCATAAACTAATTATATTTATATGTTCTACTTGAACTGTATATAATTTGAATCTCCATATTATACACATTATGTTCCTTTGTATTCTTGGTATTTAGAAAGTTTGTTTTACTACGATAGAGTGGTAAGAACTGTACAACAAACACTTCCCTTCAATGCTGCTTATTCATTAGACTGAAGCTAAACGCATGATAAAAAACCTTTGACTTCAACTTTTGTACGATAACCATGTCTATATTTAGATTTCAAATTAATTACTGGTGCAAACCTACTTGCAGAAGAGATAAACTATGGTATCGATTATTTAAGATTACGTTAAGTAGGTTATTGGAAAACACAAAAAAGCGATTTATTTACAGTCTGCGTCACTCTCTCTCTCTCTCTCCCCCCCCCCCTCTCTCTCTCTCTCTCTCCCCCTCTCTTTTTCTCTCTCTCCCCCTCCCCGTCAGCTGGTGGTTTTAACTTCATGTTTTGTTTGGGCCAATGCTAAATGTAAACCAGTTGTCCAAAAGTTAGTTGGAATCATTGGTAAAAAATAATGTTTAATTATTATTTATTTATTTCAGTAAATTATCATAATTTACATAATTGTAAATAATCGTTCGAGTGGATCGTGGCTTGTGTGAGAAAGAATAAAATCCATTAAGTCAAATCACAGCAACATATCACACAACTTGCATGTACCATATTAACAAAATATAAATACTTCCTAAAAGATAATATAACAGCAATGGTATCAAACAGGATTAGGCCTATACTTAACAAAACATTTTGGTGTTACTACAATACAATCGTACAGACAGAACACACATGTAGGCAGGCTTTTTCATTCATCAATTTGAGGATTAGTCATGTCAACCAATAATCAGTATTTCCCTCCCTAATTCCAGAATCCAGTTCGTTACAAATCGCTTATAAGTATTATGTTTCGATATGACACAAGTCTGGAAGCTTTAAGGCCGGTGCTCCACTATGCGTTTTGTCCGCATACGGAAAATCGCACGCGTTATCTCCGGACCCTCGGTTGATTCTCCACTATGCGGAAAAAACGCATTTCTGTTTTGTCTCAAGCTGCTCAAGTTTTCCCAGGTGAAAACATTCCCAATATGGAGGTTGGCGTGCGAAGTACGCAATGCACTTTGAGTCGGCCGCTTCTCATAGTGTTCAGTGTCAAGCTCGCATGTGCGTCCTTAGTAGTGAACGTGTTAAAACCATTTTATAAATCTATTTTTTGTAATTGCTTGGTGAAAAAAAAAAACGAAACATTCTTTATTAAATTTCGGATCCGGCTTGAGATTAACTTTGAATTATTAATTTTGTATTGTGTAAGGAAAACAATTCAAACTTAGTACTTAAAAAATGTCAATTGCTTAACAAATGAACGATATTTAAAAAAAATGAGAATCGGAAAACGGATGCGTATTGTGATTGTGGAGACCTTGCAAACAATTGTATAATGGTAAATAAACTAAATAAATGGTTTTAAATTTAACTTTGCTCTTGCGGGTTCAAATCCAAGATGGACCTTGTCATATAAGAATAACTCGTTATATTGATATATTTAGTGACTTTGGGTATATTCCTAAGTATAAAGAAGATCCAGTGAGGTGGTTAATTTACATGACTGAAACATTTATTAAAAAAATATATATAAACAACAATAAATTGAACATACACTTATGAAATGTTTAAGTCATAAATCAAATCTGACGGTACCTGTTACTTTTGCTCTAAGCTGCAATAATTATTGCTTGTTTCTACCGTTTAAAGTATGACTATAACAAATTAGCTGTATGCCAAAGTGCATTTTAGTTATAAAAGTGTACAATAATGTTAAACATTTGTACTGAAGTCATTTATTAACTAAGGACTACATCTATTTTCGATTTGTTTGAAGCCATAGCTCCGTGAACATATATGCCTTTGTCGAAAATTTCTATGTATTTCTTAGATTTTTTCTCAAAAAATTGTGTCTGCATTTATTAATTATTATTTTTAACGGCACAGGAGGCGGAAATTTATGAGAATGGTTTAATATCACAAAACCGAGTCGAGTAGAAAATAAACTAATCCACTTTACCTTACCAAGTTTTGTAATACTGTATTAAACTATTGCCGTTCCCAAGTTTTGTATGTAAATTCTTCAATTTTATGAGGGAGAAGCTGCATAGTTATCGATATTAACAGTTTTATGAGTTTAAATTTTAGTTATTGTAATTCCGAATATCCAATATTACAGGCTCCGTTGATTTTAAGTAAAATATGAAAATATTCCATAAAGGTAAACTTAAACACATAGTATTTTGTAACCTTGTTCATGTTTAACATTCATGTTAGGGGGGAAGTGTTCATTTTGCGGGACTCAATAATTCCCGAAATATAACGCCATTGCCAAACTATAAGCAATTTCAAATTTAAGAGGGAACAAATTCGTTGAACGTGCTAACATAACAAGAGGTATAATTGCAATTAACAATGACTGTTTATTGGATAATCACCAAACATACGCCTAATTAGGGCACGTTATTAGAGAATAAGTGTTAATTTGAAGCACCAAGCTGAACTAACCGCGAACTTGTAACATATTTTAGAAACGTTTTCGCATGAAACGTCTTTCATGCATATTAGTGTCCTACGTTTTATTCATCCTGTTATATACTTTACACAGTGTACTGAACGGAAGTATTACAGCACCAAGCTGAACTAACCGCGAACTTCTAACACATTTTAGAAACGTTTTCGCATGAAACGTCTTTCTTGCATATTTAGTGTCCTACGTTTTATTCATCCTGTTATATACTTTACACAGTGTACTGAACGGAAGTATTACAGCACCAAGCTGAACTAACTGCGAACTTCAAACACATTTTAGAAACGTTTTCGCGTGAAACGTCTTTCTTGCATATTTAGTGTCCTACGTTTTATTCATCCTGTTGTATACTTTACACAGTGCACTCAACGGAAGTATTACAGCACCAAGCTGAACTAACTGCGAACTTCTAACACATTTTAGAAACGTTTTCGCATGAAACGTCTTTTTTGCATATTAGTGTCCTACGTTTTATTCATCCTGTTGTATACTTTACACATTGTACTGAACGGAAGTATTACAGCCCCAAGCTGAACTAACTGCGAACTTCTAACACATTTTAGAAACGTTTTCGCATGAAACGTCTTTCTTGCATATTTAGTGTCCTACGTTTTATTCATCCTGTTATATACTTTACAAAGCGTACTGAACGGAAGTATTACAGCACAAGGAGGACTGAAGCACAGAGGATATAAGTAATACTTACTTAGGTATTACTTACTCTGTGACTGAAGGTATCAACGAGTCATCTGTATGTCGCAGGAGTGATGTTTTACTTTCCATGGATGCTCAGACTTATTCCATGGATGCTGAGTCATGCGTAGGTTTGATATCATGACTCCTTAACTTGATTCATTCTTGCAGAATGGAAGGCATTGGTGGGGAAGCAGATAAAGTGTACATGTTTCGTGTGGAATTTTCCATTCAGCTTTAGTTTATGGAATTCGCTTTTTTCGTTATCTACTGTATGACGAAATGCTCATCATTTTATATAATATTTTGAATGTAAAAACATTAAAAATGGCTATTGTAGTTTTTAGAATGATTGAACCACTAATTAATACAATAATAAATCATAATGATAGGAAATCACAAACAAAATAATCTTAACGTTATTATTTTGTCGGTACACGTTGATAAAACATTTAACTTGGCCCGTATAGGTACCGTTACGCAATGGCTACTCTGGTAATGTATGTATGGACTTATCGAAAAGATGTAAGGTTTATCTGTTATCTCTAACAATGTGTATCGTAGATGCTCCTATAGAACTGTTCTTTACTTCTTCGTTAAATGCTGTTAACGCTAATAATTGTTATTTCGACTTCACTGAGTTTACTGTTTCCCCACCCAACGTATTTCTAACTACAATCATATATTATTCGTTACCCTTTCATCTTGAATTCTTTCTTCTGTTTTAAATTAAAATATAGGTCCACTAACGTAACTACAATACTTCTAAAACTACGATACTAAGACATTTTTTGTTCTGCAACCTCTATTTTGTCACCCTAGCTGTAAGGAGTCAAATTACTATTTTAAATAGTAGTGTTCATTTGGAAAGTTAACCTGTGTTGTCTTGCAAGACTTACAAGATCTTGGTAGTGCAACCCCAGTCTTTGTGACCGAGTTCTTGTTGCTCATCACTACTCAACGTTTATTAACTTTTGATTAAGCTCTAGGATTTTAACTCACGTGATTTAATAATTAATTGCGCGGGAACTAGATTAGCTGCACCTATTCAGAAGGGTTTTGGCGTCCATCGCGGTCCCTAATCAAACATACATATAACTACTTACAACAAATTTACACATACGTTAAAACATTGCTTACATTTTTACCTTCACTTCAGTAGAAAAACATGGTAGTTTCATTTTATTTGTGTTGAGGTATTTTTGTTATTTTTTTTACTTTTTTACTAATGTATAAGAATATTTCTTGATTACTGTTTTATTTATATTTTTAGTCGTTATTCATTAGTTTTAATGTTATGATCCTATCTGTTTTTTCTTGTTAACAAATTTTTATGTTTGAAATATTTAATTAATTAATTATTATATTGTTCATTATTTTTACTCGTAGCTATAATGAGTGGTTGTTATTTGTTAAGGTGGTCGAGATTTTATTTCTCGTTAAATAGTTTTAATTGGCATTATTTTTTGCTTTCTCTTATGTTATCTTTAGACGAAATGTATGCTCCATACTGTTCTAGGCGATGCATCCTCTTTTCAAATCTTAAATTACCGGTACTTTCTTAAAAATAACAAATCTTTGACCAAATAATCAGCAGTTTGTGTGGTGCAATGGCCTACAAAACCATTCACGCTTATATACCACGAGATATTCGATTATTTTTAATGTCTGGCGATAGTGTTAATTCAATGACTTTATCTTACAGTAACAAAGGTTTATCAACATAGTAATGTTCGTTAACCTGCGATACGTAACTTACTAAAGAAATATAAATGTCTTGTCATAATATGACGATAACATATCATAAATAGACTCTGTTATCTACAGTACAACTCATTTTTAAAAGCTTTAACTGTTTTACTTCTTAATTAAGACGGTATTGCCGGATGTTAAATTATTCATTCAGAATATTATTATTCTTTTAACTGAGTTTAAACAGCAAAGACGTTCTTTTATTTTTTTAAGTTATCGTAGTCCCACGTTCATGTGTTATTGACAGAACAGTTTTACTAATACAGTAGCTGTTTTTTGAAATTGTTTTAAGTTTGGAATAATACAAGGTTAATGTAATATTACCTGTTATTTCCGTCAAGTGATCCACTAGTACTGCAAACACTACCGCGGTTTCGGACGTATCAATCGTCCATCTTCTGTTAAAAAGTCGTTCACATGAGGTCGTCAAACATTAACAAAATTGTTACAACACATTGACATTACAACACATACACAAAAACACAACAAACAACGCACTCCATTTATTTTGTAGTTGCCCGCACGGCATAATATATAGTGATTCGGATACCTTATCCAAAATGAAATTTGAAATAATATATAAAATTGAAATTTGCCTAGCTAGAACAATTCATGATAAAACTAGTCCCGAAAACTTTGAATGTAGACCCTACATACTACTTCTATTGTGGAATGCAAACCTCTGGCAGGGGAGCAGAGTGCCTGAGAAGTTAACGGAGCTGATCAAAACTGCTACAGTTGCCTAGGTTCGAAACTAGGTGCTGGAGTTCGGTTTACTTCTTCAATATGTTGCTCCCCGTCATAAGTTGTCTAAATGGTTTTGAAAGTTAATACGTTAAATAAAATAATGACTGAATTAGATAAGTTGACACTAACAGCGAAGAATAAACTGACAAAAGCGAAAGAGTTTTATTGTCATTCTGTAAATAGTCCAAATGAAATCATAATTATTAAATAACGTCATAAAGAGCTAAGGGTTACAACTTTTTACACCCAAGCACAATTTGTGAATCGCCGAGCCTAAACGTCATAAACTCGCAGCTTTCATTTGTCAACACAAAATCTTGTTGAAGTACTAACAAACGACTAGTTCGAATGTATTTTTTTATTATTTAACACAAAGAACAGTAGTGTGCATTTTGGCCAATACGACTTATTTATTTTTAATTAAACATTATTCTTATGGTGCATGATGAATAGGGCCAATGGTGGCTTTTTACTTTACACAAAACTTCTCCTCCAGTTGTGAGGCAATGCACAAAACCTAACTACTACATTTTGTAGATATTCATGAGGAATAATATGAGCTTCTTGCGTAATACGGTTTCTTAAATCTACCAAAAATGTATGTTAATTTTTGTAGGGTTTATCTTTTTTGTAACTCCAAAAAATGTATTAATAAAAAGCGAGAAATCAATGAGCAGGCCATTCTACCTTCGCCTAATCTATATTTGAGGGATTATTAAATCTACTGCTTAACGTTTATAGCCTGTGGTAGTGTTTCGTCTTGCTGAAACTTTTATTTTTCGTCTTAAATTTATCTATAATTTACCTAGTTCCTGAAGAAACATGTAAATACTGTTGTCTACTTAGTTTTAGGTTGTCAACATTAGTAGTTACGTTATTTAAAGCTTTAAACTATCATCATTTCTGATTGGATCAACCTTTAGATATTAAAAAAAAATAAAACAATTAAAATTAGGAACAACTAGAGACATAAACTGTCAATACACATTTTCTTTCGACACCTGATTGGCCATCCATCCTAACAATTATTATATAAAGCATCGTATTTCTGTTTCTTCTTGTTTAAAAGTTATTTAGCCTTTTCGTTACTTCATTGATACCATGTATTAACTATATTGAACTTACCTAATATAAACAACACGGTATGAAATACAATGTAAAGTAGGTAAAATATAACTTTCGCTGAGATAAGACGTTATTAATCTAACATACTATAACAAACGATTAAACAGATTTGCACATATTAAAATAAAACATACGCGAAACATGTACTCAAGATAAATTAACAGCGACATAGGATGTAGTTAAGGGAACAAACAAATACCCTAAAGATTAGGAAGTGTAACTTCGTAAATTAATTTAAATAATAACAAACAAAATTAGCTAAACATAGAAAAGATAATCTTGATATACTGGTGTTCTTACTCAACGTTGTTTGTCAAATAATGTTTATACAAATTTTACTGTCTGTAGTTATGTACAGTTATACATTAGTTATACATTAGAACAATCGAAGGTGTTGATCTAAATCAAATTTAGGAATATAACAATAAGGGCTAAAACGTCTTAAATGTCAAGTAAATACAAACAAATTTTCAGAAGCAGAATGACATTTGAAATGGAATAGTACCATCAAATCACTCTAGGCTTCAATAGTTTAGGGTAGTTAGTTTAGGTGACAAATTGATAAAGTAAGAATATGACAATAAATACAACAGGATGCTGCAGTGTTTTTTCTTTCTTGGCAGGTGACGCATGTTTATAATGTATAGTTGTTAGGAATAAGCGTGTATTAGATGTAAGTAAGCCAACAGTCAAGGTTTTGTAGCTTGTTGACAACCATGAGAAAATCAAGGTAATGAAAACACATGATGATGAACAGGGGAAGTTCAGGGAGGATACGTTCAAGAGTGTATCTACAGAGGTACCTCAAGAAATTAAAGTCCTAATAGTTGGACATTTCAATGGAAGAGGAATGAAACTAATGATTTTTGTAATGACTAGTTCGCCCACTAAAGATTAATTTAATAAGTCAAAGAACAAAATTATTTAAAAACAAATTTTAAAAAGTAAACAATACCCACATTGGATCTGTCATTTCAAATGAATATTCAGAATAATGATCTGTTCATTATTACTCCAGCAATCGTATTACGCGTTCAACATTGCTCTTATGATAGCTGAAATTCAAGACTGAGTCTGCCGAACCTTAAAGACCAGCAGCCGGTAAAGCGAATCCATATATTATTATTAGTTATTATTTGTGTATTAATTAAATTTAGGCTATTAAATATGACGTTATGCATTTTTTAACATCTAATGGATGTAGGTTTATGCTACTCAGTTCTGTATAAATACGAAATGTGCCACAATACTAGGTTATAGTGTATTTATTGTGAATCTTGAAGTGGCGATATCTATTTCAGTAATAAACGTATTAATTGTGATAATCTGTTTTCAGGGTTTATTCTAAGAACATCTAAAATATTATTAATAACACTTACTTATTTATCAGTAATATTGATTTTTCAACTTATTGGTGGACACATTTTTTAATGAACAGGGTTTAACCGTAGGACGTATATAATCATATATTGGAATTTTATATCAATAGACATCAAAATATTCAGACAGATCCTCAAAGCACGTTTCCTAATATCAGTTGAAGTCAAAAATCAAATGTCTTCAAAGATGTATTGTTGAAGATAACAGCCAACTTATTAAAGGATCCGTTTATTACTACATCGACACTGAGCATGTTTCCTCCATATAGAACTAATAGTGTTTAATTATTGATTATTTTTGTGGGAATCGCCTACTTCTTGATATTGATTCGAAGACTTGGGATTTCTTCTCTGGTCGTACGAGGGATTCATTAAAACGATTTCTAAAAGTCTCGATTAATGATGTCACGCTACTGATGCGGCAACATAAATGTGTTAAATTTTTAGTTTAATGAAATTTAAATGGCCTATTATTGAAATACGAACGATGAATGAAGAAAGGCACAGGCAAGCCTAGAGCCGTAGGTCTGGAATAAGTTACAGTATAACCTACATTCGCGTTTGCGCTCTGTGTTTGCGTCATTTATTGATTGTGCTGTTAATTTCGATAAGATAAAAAATTATTTTTTGTAGTTTTTACTGTTAACATGGAGAGATAGTAAACTTAAATTGTTTACATTGCTTACTACTTTTATATCATCTAAACTCGATTACAAGTAAAATATACTGTCTTGTACTTAATCATTTCAATTAGGCTAAATTAATTTTAAATATTTGAACATTGATGTAAGCAACAGATTGCTAAAATTACGAAGGGAAACAGAATGACTCATTGGTTTAACACAATGGCGTAGGTTCTAGCCTAGTTACTGATGTTCGGTTTATTTGTGCTGTACTCAGCTCCTCGATTTCGACATTCTAGTGAAGATATTAAGACAAAAATATAATTACGAAAAAACTTGCGGTAAATTTGAAACTATTAGCGCCATATTAACATAAATGTATTAATTAAAAACATGTATAAAAATATAATTTAAATTGTGTAACATACAATTATTGCTGTGTTATCAGATTGTGTGCGTTTTAATGCAAATTATAATTTTATGCAACGGAAAACGTGTTGATCATATCTAAGAATACAATGTTAACCTCGTACGTACTGACAATAATGATAATATATTACAATTAGTTCAATTCTGTTTATTTCATACGATACCATCTACATAATTTAATATTTGTAAATTGTAAAACAGAGGCAGTTCCGTTATTGAGACCTTCTGGCTGCCTTCTTTATTTTCCTGTGTAAATAAACACTGCAACCTCCCCTCTTGCAAATGGGAAGAGTTAAAACGAAACTTATTTTATTTATTGCCTACTAGGCACTAAATTATAAACCAACAAAAAACTACCCATCCGCCTTAAAAAACAAAAACAAGGTTTAAGATACAACGGGATATATATATAGAGAGAGAGAGAGAAAGAGAGGGAGAGAGAGAGGGGGAGAGAGAGAGAGAGAGAGAGGGGAGAGAGAGAGAGAGAGAGGTACAAGAATATAAGAAGGACATGTAAGTTGGCAAATGTAATTAATGATTCCTATGTCAGTATACTAAGAGAAATATGTGTTAAGGTATTTTATATTTTAGTTTTGCACAGACTTATTGACATACAATTGTTTTACTTTAAATATCATAATTAGTAACAACGGACCAGAAAATGGGGTTATTATTCTGATTTTGATTTAAAATATACATTTTTTTGGGAAGCTGAAGCTGAAAATTATGAAATCATAATTTTGTCAAATTAGTACTTACATCCAAAAACTTTCCAAACACCGAAAACATTTTCGTGCATTCAAAATAAATATTTTCCCAAGTCTTTCAATAGAATAATTAACCTAAGATAAGTAAATATTTGTGTTTGTGTTATTTTTATTTTGCAGTCGAGGCATTCGGATTGTACCGCTTGATAGTTGTGTATAAAAAACACAAATATTGTATGGGATCCATATGAAGTTCATTTTAAAAGTAGTAACACAAAGTATGTATGTCAGTTGGCGGAAGATTTACGTCGCTTTGGAAATTGAAGCAGAAAAGAAAATTAGTTTGTCAGTATAACCGTGAATTGTGGAAAGTTAATAAAAATGAGGAGGATCTACGTTTAATTTTATTGTTTGATAAAATGTGCCTCTATATTAAATTTGATAATGAAGACATAATAGAAGGGGCAGTGGCGTAACTATACCGTTCGAGGCTCGTGGCAAATTAATCGTATGGGGCACTCTTCCACCCAATATAAAGAAGCTCAACCAACGTTAACATTCTTTTATTTTATAATAAATCACTACGTAAAGTAGGTAGTCTACATAAAACCAATAAAACGCTATTATAATGAATTAATTTTCTAGTAACTTTTAATTTAAAGAGCGTGTAATATCTAGCTTTATACACTGAAATCACAATTTTTGTTTTAATACAAAATGTTTATTAGACTATTAAAGTTCCTTTTTTTCGGGCTTTCTGTTCAGCAAAAGAGTTAATGACGTCATCAAAGTTTAAATTTCGGGCCATGGAATGTTCGATGGAGCCAAGTGGCGTAACCTTTTTAGTCCCATAGAATTTCCTTAAATAAGTTTTTATAAATTTGTCTTTTGAAAATGATCGCTCGGCACTAGCCGTAATCACAGGAATGGTTACTAAATGTTGTAATAATATATGTTAGGATTCTCCTGTACTCACGGCCTCCGGGGCCGGGTGCCCCTTCCGGCTGGGGGCCCGTGGTATTTTGCCTTTCCTGCCACCCTATTGTTAAGCCACTGAGAAGTGGGTAAACAAGAACATGAAGATTCGTTGGACGAAGAACAAATGAACCAAATATTTAGAGCATACGGTAAGAGAGGATAACGGGACGAAAATACAAACAAATGTGGTTTTTCTCTTTTGATTTAGCGAGTCAGTTCGGTGTTCCCTATCTAGCAAATCGCGGCCACCACGCTGAAAATGACAATGTTGTTTGACAACATGTATTTTGTGTCATCTAAACGTTTTTTTTTTAGATAGTTTACAGTAGTAATAAATACCATTACTTCTTTAGAATTTAAGAAATGATGGTTTATAGCAACTTCGGTTTACGGTTGCATCATCTAACGATAACTTTGCACTAAAAGAGAAGCAGAGTCTGCCAGTAAGAGTAAACAACATTAAGTGACGATAACACAGTGTTCGTGTATGCGACTGTTGTTTGTTGGTGTCGTTACATCAAACTATACTTTGAACGTCATTATATGCAATTAAGTTCCGTTTGTTTCTCACAAACAAATAACGCATCCATCAATCGTTCTTTGTATTTTATGTTAAATGTTCCGTATGTTTAAAGTGTAACGTAGATCCTTCCCATCTTTGGTAATATTTGGTAGAACTGAAAATGGAGGGGCTAAATATTATCTGTCGATTAACGTTTATAAATACTTGAAACAAATTGATGAATAGGAAGTAAGCTAGTTGTAACCTTTTTGAATTTTTACAAACTATTTACAAAATATTTAATTCTAGCAAAAAAATACATACAAAATGAAAAACCATTAAAAATCCTATGAAATAGGTCAACTTTACTACTTTTGTACATTTAATAGTTGTCGGGATACTCTCACTTGAAAAATAACATAGTTTCTGGCTTTATTGAGTCAAACTTTTCCCAAATAAACGCTGAAACCCCAGTGACTTCTATAACCAATCCAATTGTTAAAGATACGTAAATTAATTGAAACATCATCCTAGGTGATATAGTAGTTTGTTGTGGTGATTCAAACGTTGTCACCAGCACCAAAGAAACTCCATCATATAACTTATGAAGTTAGAGAGATCAGTTTAATTCTGATTTTGTGGAAAACCTAATATAATGGTTAAA
This sequence comes from Philaenus spumarius, assembly GCA_018207615.1. Classification (NCBI taxonomy): domain Eukaryota; kingdom Metazoa; phylum Arthropoda; class Insecta; order Hemiptera; family Aphrophoridae; genus Philaenus; species Philaenus spumarius. The sequence continues at coordinate 183,473 of JAGFPH010000614.1, read as the reverse complement.
CAAGATCTCTTCTCTGTCAAATGAAAACTATTGTAACGGCTAATACAATGCTGTCAGCCAAACTAAGAGATAACAGAATAAAATGCTATTAAAGCCCAGGCGATGTATACATCTTTGTCTTTACAACTGCCATGGATAAATCAAGCTAGCGTTATGGCAATAGCATAGAGTATGTTAACTTTATGGTTTTGCGCATCCATTTCCTCTACGTCATCAGTGGCTGACTACTTCTTCTTACATGCTTCAAACTGAACAAGCAACAAGACCTACACGACCTTGCTATTGTGTTCAACAGCCCAAATTCCACGTACAAGGCGGGATACAAAAATATGGTAAATGAGATTACTTTTTCTTTTTACTTTCTCACTATACTATAGTATAAAGAAAGTATAGTGATCGCAAAAAAAATCGATGTTGGGATTTTTGTGAAAATATGCGTTTTGGGACCCCTGAGTCCAAAAAAGTGGTGTTTACAAAATGTCTGTCTGTATAAAATTTAAACTTGAACTGGTTTAAGTTATAAGTTTGTAACCATCACTGATGATGATGACCTGGTCATCGAAACGCGTTTGAATTATTAAACGTTTTTTATGAGAAACTGTGTTCTGTTTGTTATTTATATAGTCTCTCTGTATGTATACAAAGCTAGAGCGAAAACTATTCGATCAATTTCGAACAAATTTGCACCAAACAGTCAATTAGGCGTGAATAGATGCACGAAAAAAGGTTTTGAAAAACAACGGCTCCAACTATTTTGATAAAATTTGGCTTATTTGTAGCCCGTAATATACCCTACCATATGCAAAAAAACAGCATATTTCTAAAAATTTTCGTTTAGCTAATAATAATCATAACAGATTTTTGGGGTTTTTTGCCAAAAAGAGGGTTGTTTTTCAAAAATTTTCAAATCCTTTTTTCGTGCATCTATGCAGGCCTAATTGACATGTTTGGTGCAAATTTGTTCGAAATCGATCGAATAGTATTCTCTCTAGCTAATAATAATAATATTTATTGTAGGAGTTACTCTCCTACATTAATGTATCTCCTACTTAAATACAATTATTATGAAGTCACGGTGAATCTGTTTAATAATTTAAATATGTTTGTGAGAAGGTATGTGCCAGTTTCTGGTACCGTTTATTAAATAAATTTTAATTGCATCTTGAAACCGCTGTTATAACTACCGTCAATAAAACATGAGTTATAATATCTATCTTCCTCTGTATACTGTATATAATAGAGGCTCTGCCCCTGGACGCTTCGCGTCCCAGCCCCGCTTCGGCCTACGGCCTCAGATAGCTGTTTCGCTTCTCTCGCAATTGGAAAACTCGCTAATCTTTGGCTCGTTTGTACCTGGGTGACCGAGCATCGCTCAGTATTTTTAACATCTTTATTGTATCTAAAAATCTTTCTATTCGAATACTTAGCAAAAAGAAGTTATATTCGCCTTCTAAGTGACTTGAAATGTGGTATAAAAAGAAGTTCAGAGTGTAAATTTTATGCGCGTTTTTCTCTTATACTGGCCTGATAAAATGGCCCTGCCACAACACTCTTCTGGGTTTTTGACAATATCAGAAGGATAGACAAATTCTATCAACTCATACAACGTATTTACAAAAGTGATGCCATTGAGCTGAATACATTTTTTCCCATTCACTTCCAAATGTTTGATGGATCCATTTCCCACAGAGAGTTTAAATTTTGAAAAATAAATGTCACTTTAGAACTACAACAATAACTTTATCCATCCATAAGGAATAACAATTATGTTAAATTATATAAATCAACTGTTTTATTTGGCAGCTGATTCAAACTCATTAAACATTATCTCCATAAGATTAACATGGGAAATTTAAAGGCTTGTGGGCCGGAGCCTCCCTTCTCGGATGAATAATGAGTGGCTAATAGGATGATCGGATCTTAAATCTGACGGAAAATCGTTAGTTTAAAATTAAATTTTCTACAACTTTTGTATTTAACATTTTTGCTATCTCTTTCCGTTTTCTTACAAAACATGCTCAAAGTGGAAAAATGAAAAAATGATAACTTCTGGCAATTTATCTGAAAGTTTCTCGTCGAGATCGTAAATTCAAGAGGTTGAGGGCGGTCCGATTACGGGAAGTGCCTCTTAGTTCATGTCAATGAATCAGTGAACCCGTCTAGCTTTATATAAATAGAAGATATACTAGCTGAATACCCGTGCTTCGCTGGAGGGAATTTGTGTTTTGCATCACCATGATTCATAATTGTCATATTTTTCTTATAAAAAATTTAAAATTCATAGTGAAGCGCGTCTTCTTTTTCAACCGCTAAATCTATAGACTGGTAAATCACAGTCTTATCTGGATGTTTGCAGATCATCTAGATACGTCTTTAATATGTGGATTCATAGATCGGGATGGTTTTGATCAGCTTACGTCTAAAATATTTTCTTAAAATTATTAAGTGCTAAATTTCCGCTCTCTAGCTTTAAAGGAAATAATACCAATAATTAATATTTATTGTTTTTAGGGGTTGTTATTACATTTTAAACCCTTAGCAGCAACCCTTGTTTTACTTTAGTTAAAGCTAGACAGATAAATTTTTTTACATTTATTTCTTACAAGATACATATAAAAAAAATTAAACCAGTTTAACATTTTATGATGTTCTGCTAAATGGTGAAAATTTAGCAACAACCCCGATAACTATAAATATTAATTTAATACCGCCATAGAACGTAAAATTTAGTACACATATTGCTCATAGGCGCTAGAGGCACAATAAGACAGTATTTTAAAATATTTGGCCTTTAAAGGTTGAAACATCCCCTAAAACAATAAATGTTGTTTCTTTACTTTCCTTAAAGCTGAAATTGTGTATATTTATTTTTTACAAAACACATATAAAAAGTAAATGAGTTTTACATTTTGTTACATGCTGCTAGGGGTAAAAATGTGATAATAATCCCTAAAAACAATAAATATTTATTTTTATACTTTCCTTAAAGCTAGAGATCTGAAATTTTGTACATATTTCTTACAAGATACATAAAAAAATAAACCATTTTTACATTTTGTTACGTTCTGCAAGGGTTGAAAATGTAATAACAACCCCTAAAAACAATAAATATCAATTGGTATTATTTCTTTAAAGCTAGAGAGCTGAAATTTTTCACTTAATAATTTTAAGAAAATATTTTAGACGTAAGCTAATCAAAACTATCCCGATCTATGCATTCGCATATTAAAGGGTAACTGGGTGATCTGCAAACATCCAACTAAGAATGTGATTTATCAGTCTGAAGATTTAGCGGTTAAAAAAAAAAGACGCCCTTCTCTCTGAATTTTAAATTTTTTTATTGATTAAATTTATTCATTACACATACCGTGACGAAGACTATTGACGGGCAGCCAGTGAACAATAAATACCAAACTAACTGAAAATACGTGTTGTAATAATAGATGAAAGAAAATGAGAGATAAATATGACAGTTAATTATGAATCATGGTGATGAAAAAAAAAACAAATTCCCTATAGCGAAGCACCGGTATTCAGCTAGTACTGTATATTATTAAACGAGTTTTAAAACTATATCTCAAGTATTTGGTTTTAAGCCTAAACTACTTGGTTTCAATGGCGTAAACTAACATTTCCCCTTGGCAATACTCTGTGGTAACCAATTTCATTTTTTACACAAAATAGAAACAACAAAATCAAAACAACGTTGCCAAACAAACTGAAATAGCATGTTCATTTGTTTCTAAATAACCTGCCTTACCCCTACCCTCTTCACCCCCTCACCTTACAAATGAAGTCATACAACAGTTTATGTATGTTTCTCTTATGAGTACACGCATTTCTGTTGTACTTTATATTCTAGGATTTGTCACGTTTTATTCAGAATGAAATCATTACCGCACGTTAAAAAAGATATAGTTCCCTCTACAACGGATTGAAATCGTACGTCCAAAAAATTTTAAAATTTTAGGAAAACTGATGTTTTCCTTTCTTATCTTTTTAAAATTACGATTTTTAAAGACGTGAATTTTCCATTGTATACGTTTTTTCATACAATTGGTAACGTTAGCAAATGCTGCATATGTATTCTTTTAGAACCGTAAATGTTGAAGAAATTGTGTAAGTGTAACATTGATCTTGTGTGAAACAAAAATGGTTAGCGCGCAGCAGTGTATACCACTGAATTATCTGTTGTAATATAATACAAATGTGTGGCAGGTCGGTAACTAATTGTTTTTGATGTCCATCTTATTTAATAATTATTCAAATTTTGAATATAAAATAATTTACTTAAGCATTGTATTTCTTGTTTCAGGTACGTGTTTCATCTTTTAGAATTGATGTTGGGACTAAACAAGTTAGTATTAATATAATCGTGATTCAACTGCTTCTAAATACTAAACATAATTAGAGATGCTAAAAGAACATTACTTTTAGATAATAATATATAACATAATTATAAAGTAATGTAAAACATAGTCCCATAAAGAATAATCTACAATCTCAAATATTTTGTGTATTTTATCTTCAGAATTCTTAATGCAGGCGATAAACACGAATCTAATATTGCCAAGTTACTATAAATTGACTAAGCAGAAGGTTTACAACTATACATCATCTCTTTCACTTCCCTCACCATTTTACTATGTTTCATAATTATAAGTGAAATCAAGTACTTGAAGGAACCCTATCGTGTATGAAGAATATTTATTTCAATATTATAATATTTATATCTTAGAATCATAAAACTAGTTTTCCCAACAATTTAAACTCAAACCTATGTACAAAATAAAAATAACTACTATTTTTCGTAGAGTAATGTTATAGATGGAACATGTTACATTTTACTGGCCTAATTATTATTATTTTGTTTTTATAAGAATTTAATATTTGCATGATTCTTAAGTTTTGAAGTAATGTGACATTTAACGTGAAAGAAACCAACAAATATACAATCAGATTTGTTTACCTAAATCGATTGTATACCTTTATATGCCTTTAAATATGTATGGAAAGGTTAACACTGATAGCAACATTGCTTGGACAATTGAAAGAATCAGACTTCTCCTAAATAATAACTTCGGCGATCAGGCTATTTGACGTCAAGGCTATTAGTACATTGACGTCAACTTTATTTATTGACAAACTGGTTGTCTGTATGTACTAGTTTGTTTACCCGTTTTGAAAGCCAGATGAAAAATAAAATGATATCCTTAAGTTAATTGGAAAGTAGTACAAAAATTATAACAATACGTAAAATGAATATTCAGGATACAATAGCTTAATGTACTTTCTTGAATGTAATATCAAAATTTAAAGCAATTGCAATTTAGTAATGTGAGGAGTGATAATCCTCCATTGTTCATAGAGCTGCATATTCGATCAGTTGTCTAGCGTCAGTACGATGTAGACAATTTTATTTTGTTTAGTTCTCTGAATTAAAATCAATTTTCTTACTAAGGTAGACAAATAATATTTTTTTGGGTAGCGTATCTTGAAAATAAAAATCTGAATCTTTTTAGAATCACTTCGTTTTTACACAGTAAAATTTCTCTGAAATCCCATCGTTAATAAAGCAGGCAATCCGAATTTATTCCAATAAAACAAAAGTTATATTACTGTACATTTTGGAAGGACAAAATTAAAAACCCCAGAAATAAATATTTGATGCCACTGTCTTAAGGTATCGTTTTATTTTACTGTTTAACGTGATCAAAACTGTTTTTATGAAGTTTTAAAATAACATAAAGTTTTTAATATTTCACAGTTTTTCTATAACACAACCCCTTCATATTTCCGGAAGTACTCAAGCTAAATTTTTGTAAACACTTTTGGTTTTCTTACACTTATATAATCTTCGTTAAAACTAACAGATTGAAACTTTTTTGAAAATATGTTTTACATTTGTGCAGTGCACAGTAATTGTACACTTTCACTTTTTCCTACCATCATTATTATTGATTTTGATTTGTTTAGTATATTTAGTATATAAAGTGTTGTTGCGTTGCTGGTATTAATATAATCTTTCATAAAACTTTCGGAATGGCTGGCAGTAAGGAATCCTGTGACTCTACTGTCACTACTCCGATTTATTTGTGACGGTAAAACTTCATTAACCTACATGATGACCATCTTCAGAGCCTGTCAAGTTCTTTAAAGAACGATCTGTAAAGTACTATTGTAAATTTGTCATAATTTGAAAATCTGCTCTCGTATCTCAAGTATGTTTAAAAAAATTACAAAACAAAAATATGAAATAAGTCAAATAGTCACTGCTATTCTATTTAATGAAATATTTCATGTTTAATTGAATTGAAAATTCGTCAGAAATTATAGCAATTATTTTTAAACAATGTATGAATAGGAATTGCATTGCCAATGGAAAAGAGCTAACGTTATTCACATAATTTCCCAGAAACATTTTACAACTCGTTTGTTTTTAAAATACGTTTTCATTACACACATCAACAATGTGTCTAAAAGTTTAAAACATTGTGTAATTTATTTTTTGTTTTAAAGTTTCGTAATCCTTAGTTAATTTCTGTCCTTATTCTGTAACAATGCATTCTCTTTGACCATTGTATAACACATTTCACAAGACACACAAGATCCAATCATATTTGTTGGCAAACTGTGATTTTTTAATAATAATTTATTAAATAGCGAGAGATTGAAGTTTTATGATTTTTATATTGTCTAACTTGAGATGTGTGGCCTCGCCCTCTTAAATGAAGTGCGCAGTTAGTTATCATAAAGGGCTTAATGGCAAGCCGTTTGCCTTGTCCTTCACACTTTCTAGTGATTTGCAATAATTTAACGTGTTTTTGCTAATCGTACGGTTTGTGTATGAGCTAGATTATTTGGCCGTTTTGGTTTGACAAACTGATAAAAGAGCGAAGATTGAGGGGGAGAATTCAGAAAAAAACTGCTTAATAACTGTATTAAGTCCGGCACGTCGTAATAAAATTGGAACAAAAATAGCTAAATATGTGAAACTTTGCACTTCATACTTGGTGATAGTAAATTACGTTTCGTGTAGTTAGGGATCCAAGGACTACCATGGGTTAACGGGCAATGTGGAGTTTGAATACAAATTATTAGGGTCTAATGACAGCTTATAACCAGTTATACACCATTTTAAACATGTGGTCTTTGTGTGAGCACAATGAGCAAATACTTCAAAGGTTAAGCCAATTAGAATTGATGGTATTTTTGAATACCGTAACTGCTAATTTAGCTTTGATAAGTCTTATCATTGAAAGTCCGAATGAATCACTTGGATCTGGATAACAAGAACATGCATCTCACGAATCATGCCGTATTTTTTTACCTCGAATGAAGGCTTTCAAAAAAACCTTAGAACAAGAACTAAACGAAGTTGGTTATGATCGGCGTCTCAATTCGGAGAAATTATTAGAATAAAATTTACCAAGTCTAGTTGATTTTTACAATTTAGTATTTTCTGAGGCTATGGTACTGGTGCGATAGCCATCGATGTATAAACACACTGGATCGCTGGCTGCGTGTAGGCCTATTGAATACGGTCCGGCTGGCCTAGCCGCTTCCCCCACCACTGGAGGGACAGCAACAACACGTGAAGCATTCAAAGTTAATGCAACGCTCACAAATGTTTTAATTTATTTTGCTCAGCTTCAACAACGGCACCAAACATTATTTATAAAATAATCATTTTAATTTCTAAACAATATTTAAATGTTATACAGTATGTAACACTTATTTTTATAGTAAACTAGTGGACCCAGCAATGCTTCGCTATTGCTTGATTTAATTTAAAAGTTAGTGAAGTTATTCCATTGACTTAAGTGATCGAATTGTAAGCTCTCAGTGTAAGCTTTTTTCCAAAGCCAGTTTGTGTCTTAACTGTAAGTCGAATTTAAAAACTAATATTTTGCGGGTAGCAAATTAGATTTTCAACAAAATAGTATTCTTGATTTTTTCCGTATCTCAAACCATAAGCTCACAAAATGACCGTAAACTTCAAATTTGTAAAAAAATCGTCCAAGTTTTTGTATTTCAACCATTTAGTCAACACGTTTATTCTAAACTCATTCAAAAGTGTTCCATAGCTTTTTTGTAGATAAAGGTTTAAAGAATTCATATATGCCAGTTTTGCAAGTAAACAAAATGATTGAAGTAAAATTAACAAAGTTATTAGCTCAAGGAACAAGCATCCTATTACTTTAAATGAGCAATTCTTGTATCTATCTTTGTTTGAATCTGTCGTGGATCTCGAAAACGGCTGTAATGAATTCAAAGAAATTTTGTATTTAGGTGTAGTATTGATTTTTAAGTACACCCATATAGTTGTATTTCGTGTAAAAACGCAATTTTTTTAGAAAATCTAATTTAAAAGTTGAAAAATTTTAACATAGGGTCTTATGGGTTGCCATGTTGGTTACAAAATTACAACGAAATAGTAAATAAAGCAATCAAAACAGCTGTTTATAAACAAGCCATGAGATTGAGTATTATCCTAAATCAGCTGTTCATTGGATAGTTTTTAATTACTATTAAAAAACAATCTAATTTATACTGTTTTAGCACGTTAGAATTAGAATAAATTGTTCTGATTTAACAATTTATTTTATAAAAAAAAGTAAACTTGGCAAAAATGGATAAATTCTAATAGTCAATTTTGTAATATAGGTCTGGCTCATTTCTGAAACATAGTATTGAGGTTATGTTTACTACTGTATATTTAGTCCTGGTTTCAAAACATTAGTTGACAGAAGATAGTAGAACTAGGACTAAAATCGTAATGAAAGTTTCTCATGTTTCTAAAGCATGTATTTGAGGTTATAATTAATCTTGTAATTACCGTTAATATATTTAAGCCTGGTTTCATAATTTTACAAACCAATGTACAAACGAGCCAAAGATTAACGAGATTCATTAGCGAATTTTCCAACTGCGAGCGAAGCGAAGCGTCCAGGGGCAGAGCCCCTAGTGTTTAGTAACGAAAGGAAAAAGTTCACCTTTAGGCCTATATAAAAAGTAGTAAACATTTTTTGTAATTTTTTTCATAAATGTAAAAAAGTTTCGTAATTTAGTTCTAAAATAGAACTGTATAAAAGTATTGATCAATCTCAAATTTCTTATTTTGAAAACACCAGTTTTTATGTTCCTACTACAAGACTGCTAACAAAACTAGGCCTGTTTTGAATAGTAATTTAGGAATACTATTTCCTCTGCCCAAAAATGACATATTATTATAAAAAAGTGTAGAGGATAAATCAAAGAATTGAACTGTATATAACAACAACAACGTGTATCACTGTCCATCTATCACGCTGCCCACCGCGGGTCTATCCCTCCAGTGGAGGGGGAAGCTCCACGCCGGCCGGCTCGTTTCTCGAACCTTTCAGACTACTCAGCGCGCAATCCAGTGTGTTTATACATCGATGGCGATAGCATGCCTCACTGGAAAAGAGATTACACTCAGCATAATGTTTGGTTTTAGGCTCTATGGTGTCAATTTTTCGTGTGTGGCATTACTTAGATTTAGTATTCCCTCAAATTTGGACTAGACTGAGAAGAACAGTAGTTGGCCGGCTCGTTCCATGATCTGTGTCCATTAAATTACTATTTTTTGGAGAAACCTAAATCATAAAATCAACAAATTCAACCTGAAGATTTGGCTTATGTAAGAAACCGCATAACATAAGACTCTCATGTCATTTTTAATGAATATCTACAAAATGCAGTAGCTTGATTCTATTGCCCGATCACAGTCAGAGAACATTTTTAACAATTATTATAAACAGAACTGAAAGAAATATCATATTAAACTCTTACAATTCTTTTTCTACCCTAAAAATTTAAATAACCATCCACTCTGACTGGATCAACCTTCTGAGGTCTGGTTTGGAACGTTGATCTCTAAAAAATATGATATTTGAAATGGTGTTTAGTTTGACATATGCTGCCATTGAAGATTTTCTTAAGTCAGAAAACATCTACGATAGCATTCCTTCGACCAAGCATTGAGTTATATGTTCTAAAATGCTGCATTGAATGCCAAATATCTAGAAGAGAGTCCGAAAGGAAACAATGTTTGTTCCTTGAGTATGTGGGAAGACGAGAAACTATGAACCAACATCAGGCATTATTAAACCCATTCCCTCGAATTAGATTTTGTATCAGAATGGAACATCGATGTACAAAATTGCCATTTCTTGAGTTCCTTTAGGTGCAAACAGCTACCCCTCACTCCATGCGGAATGATTCAATGAATATCTACATTTAATAATACATTGATTTACTGATGGAACGTGCATGTATTGTAAGGTTATCACAAGGTCAGCCACTAAAACACGCATTAAGATTTGGTCGCGGCCAAATCTACTTATATAAAGCTAGACGGTAACACTGATTCACTGACATTAATTACTAGGCACTTCCCGTAATCGTACCACCCTCGACCTCATACTTGAATCAAAGCTCTCGACGAAAAACTTTTGGGAAAATTGAAAAAATATAACATTTTTAAATTTTGGAAGCACCTTTTGGGCGGGAAAGATTTTTTCGATTTTTTCAATTTCTTCATTTTCCCAATTTGAGCGCATTTAGTAAGAAAGCGGTAAGAGATAGCAAAAAATGTTAAATACAAAAGTTGTAGAAAGTTAAATTTCAAAGTAGAAATTTTCCATCAGATTCAAGATCCAATCATCCATTTAGCCACTATTCATCCGAGAAGGGAGTCTCCACCCAAAGTCCTTAAATCTAGACGAGTTCACCGATTTACTGACATTAATTATTAGGCACTTCCCGCAATCGTACCCCCTTTGACCTCATACTTGAATTAAAGCTCTCGACGAGAAAATTTTGGGAAAATTGCCAGAATTTAACATTTTTTTAATTTTGGAAACACCTTTTGGGCGGGAAAGATTTTTCGATTATTTAAATTTCTTAATTTTTCCACTTTGAGCGCATTTAGTAAGAAACCGGTAAGAGATAGCAAAAAATGTCAAATACAAAAGTTGTAGAAAATTAAATTTCAAAGTAGAGATTTTTCGTCAGATTCAAGATCCAATCATCCCTTTAGCCACTATTCATCCGAGAAGGGAGGCTCCGAACAAAGTCCTTAAAGCTAGACGATTTCACCGATTTACTGACATTAATTATTAGGCACTTCCCGCAATCGTACCCCCTTTGACCTCATACTTGAATTAAAGCTCTCGACGAGAAACTTTTGGGAAAATTGCCAGAATTTAACATTTTTTTTAATTTTGGAAACACCTTTTGGGCGGGAAAGATTTTTCGATTATTTAAATTTCTTAATTTTTCCACTTTGAGCGCATTTAGTAAGAAACCGGTAAGAGATAGCAAAAAATGTCAAATACAAAAGTTGTAGAAAATTAAATTTCAAAGTAGAGATTTTCCGTCAGATTCAAGATCCAATCATCCCTTTAGCCACTATTCATCCGAGAAGGGAGGCTCCGAACAAAGTCCTTAAAGCTAGACGATTTTACCGATTCACTGACATTAATTATTAGGCACTTCCCGTAATCGTACCCCCTCGACCTCATACTTGAATTAAAGCTCTCGACGAGAAACTTCTGGGAAAATTGCCAGAATTAAAAAATTTTTAATTTTGGAAGCACCTTTTAGGCGAGAAAGATTTTTTAGATTTTTTTCAATTTCTTCAATTTCCCACTTTGAGCGCATTTAGTAAGAAAGCGGTAAGAGATAGCAAAAAATGTTAAATACAAAAGTTGTAGAAAATTAGATTTCAAAGCAGAGATTTTCCGTCAGATTCAAGATCCAATCATCCATTTAGCCGCTATTAACCCGAGAAGGAGCTCCGCCAAAAAATCCTTTAAATTTCCCATGTTAATCTTATGGAGATAATGTTTAATGAGTTTGAGTCAGCTGCCAAATAAAACAGCTGATTTGTGCTCGGTCACCTATGTACAAACAAACCAAAGATTAACGAGATTCTTTAGCGAATTTTCCAAATGCGAACGAAGCGAAGCAGCCATCTGAGGCCGAAGGCCGAGGCGGGGTTGGTACGCGAAGCGTCCAGGGGCAGAGCCCCTAGTATGAAGGATATTGCTTGACAAACTGAACAAACTCTCCCTGAATTCCAGAAAATCTATTTTCAAAACATCTGGAGAAATTAAGCCGAACTCTCAGGATGTATGATCTTAATACGAAGGATCTATAATTTGAAATCAAGCCCATACAACAGTAACTAAGTAGTTTTCAATAATAGTACTTTTTTTAGATTTTGTAGTAAAAGTAACTTTTGCTTTTATTTAATTTCTCACCACATTTAACACTCACCACATATGTTTGAAGTTATGATTTTAAACTCATTTAAACAATAGCATATTATTTTCTTAGATGACGCAACGAAGGTTGCAATAGTTTGAAACATCCGCAATTAGGAGAGCACGATCTCGTTAAATACAAGATATCGTCGGCGTACGCGGAAGTATTTGGTGCCACGAGTACCACAAGGATAGACTGCGTCGTCATTTGATCACGATAGTATCACCACGACTTATAATTTGAGGAAGTTGCCCAGCTCTGATGCATTATTTTTATGCAGTTTCGATATGCGACTATAATCTCATATTAAGATACGGCGCAAGTATTACATAACAATATTGATCTTCTTTGTTTGAGTAAAAACTAAATAATTTATTGAGGGTAAAAACGAGAATGTAGTTTGAAATTTTTTTATACTTTTCTTGTATTACTGAATACTATTGATTAGCGTAAATTTTTTGAGGTTTCCCACAAACGAATGCAACGATTAGTGTGTAGTAAGATGTGAAATTTTTAAAAAAACCTTGAAGTGCAAGTTTGATTTTGTACCGTCAGCCGTCCGAAAAGTGTTACCAAAAGATATTAAATTCCACAATGTACAAACAGTATGAACTAAAACAAACTGACTATGTCATAGTTTAAATGGCAAATATACAAAGTAGAAGGAAGCTGAAAAATTTAGTGTTCAACACATAGGATAAGTTTTAGGAACTCTCGTAGCGTTGTTGAAGATCTTCTAACGTGTTGGTAAAAAGAGATTGTTGCATGCTTCTAACGTATCTAAGAAGCTTCGCAATGGTGGATGGTGTTTTCCTTCGTCATTATCCCCTCACATAAGCGTCAGGTGATGAAAGGTCGGGGTAGTGGGATGGATATGGAACGCCTGTTTCTCTGAGAATCGGACGTAGTTACAGCAACACCACCATCATCTTGGCGAAACCACTGGGAACCAAAAGCCAGATTGCTAGCCCCCGCCAAACCTTTTCAGTTCTATTGCAAAAGATTGAAGGATGTCGCTCTGTAACGTACCTGGTTTTCAGTAACAGGATTCTCGTTATTATCTTCAACGAAAAACGAGCCCAGATGCCTCTCCCTGATACAACCCACCATACTGTTACGCGCTCACTATGTTGTGGCTTTTCTCTACTACGTCGTCAGGACGATGATATCCAAGAAAACGTGTTGTTTGCTTGATTATAAAACCATTTAGGTGTACATAACGATCATCTGAAAACCATACATTTTGTAGGAAAACAGGGTTTTGATGTACATTGTTAATATTTTAAACTGTATTTTTTGTCCCATAATCGTTTTTGGAAGGCCTACACACCTTTTACGCTGACTAAAAACACTTACGGTGCGTGGTAACTTGTTAACAATACTTATCATTACGGCAGTACTTGGCGGCTGTTTGCGAAATAATTCTTGAAACTCTACAGCAGTTCGCATCAAACTAGAACCATCTGTTCCGTCTGAGCGAAAATAATTCTCTACGATAAAACTGTTTCTGTAGTTAATTTTCTTTAGTTAAGAAAAAACATAGTACATCGTTAACTACCCTTAAACAAGAAAGTGGTTACCGTACTGTATAAGCAACGTGGCCTGACAACAATCAACAATATAATCAGCAGTTCTAAATGCAACCACAGCTGCTTTAATTTCAGTACTGTTTATTTTGGCGCATAACGTAGGCCTACTCGTCCTATATTTTTTTAATGATTGATAACTACATCTAATCAAAACTAATAGCTATGGTAGGGAGAAATTAAACAATGGAATTTTATCATACAATACAAATCATGTTTTTCATATCTTTCAAAGAGCATGGATTATATATGAAGAATAATGTACAATTTTATAAAGTTTTGTATACATTGTTGATCTGCGCAGTGGAAACGTTGTTTGGTTATTTCTAGTGAACGGGTTGTAAACAGTTTGTGGTGTATTATCACATTAGATAGGCATACTTTCGGCTAAATTATTTTCGTAATTCCTGAGGTTCTTTTAAATTTTAAACCAAACATTCATATATTAAGTACAGCAGTATATGATTAAAATATTACGAAATTTAAATTTTACCGTCATAAAAATCGAGAGAATGCGAATTTTGCCAAAGGTAACGCTATCAAACACAGTAGTTGGTATCACTGTACACAGCATGAATCTAAAACATATTTTCATAACTTTTCACAAAGGTTTGGATCCGCTTAAAATTGGTCCTTAAATACAAGTAAGACCTCTAGTAAGAGTACCTTAAAAAAAATTATTTTAACTCTAGTGTTTTCGGAAGTAGAAGGGATAAGGTTTTTAGGAACATTTACGGGATATCTTGAAAAGTGAGGTCTACATATCACAAAATTTGTTAAGGTTTGTTTATATACCTAAACAAATCCATTTCAAACGATACCCCAAATGACTTATTCATAACATACTCCCCTCTTCCCCCCCAATAAATTTAAATACATGGTAAATTATTTGTGTACTCTGATTATTGAAATGCACGCGGGTAAGCATAACTATGCCGAATTAAATAATTGGATAAATTAATTGTGGTTACCTTTATCTGTTCCACAGAAAATCGATTAACAAACTACTTTTTCCTCTTTTAATTTTTGGAGTCTTAATAGTTATTTGTGTCTTAAGGCTCGGCTCCCTACATTCAAAACGGCGAAGTTGGGTACCAATTTCAATGTTAAATAACCAAAACATACCTTCACTATTAAGTATATTTTTGTGTTTGTTTTTGTCAAAAAACGAAAGCTTTATTGTTTTTCTTAAAGTAAAATAGATTGTGGGTGTTGATTGCTAAAGTTTTTTTTTTCAAAATCTCTTTTTGCAACTAAGTAAAAAATTAATAAAGTTTACTATTTTTTACTATTTATATCATACTTTTATGAAAACAATAAAACAGTTTTTTGAAAATGTATTCAGCAATCAACATCGATATGACAGTGCTTCAAAATGAAACCAAATTTTTTAATTTATTCCACCAATTAACGGAAAAAATTACTTATTCTGTAGCATTGCTCTTATGGGAATCAGATTCAATATGGCGGACAGGGTAGCGCCCTCTTAAGGGAGGAAAGTATCACTTTGTTGCCCAGAAAGATAATGTTTACGCAAGAGCACAGCGAGGGTGACTAAGATACTTCTTCCCGTACATAAGATTCTTCTTCATATCATTTTTCCAACATGGACATTCATATTTACAAAACCAATAATTAATGTTATGCCAAGAATACACTGGGACGGAAGTTCATTGATGAATTATTGTTTCAGCAGCTGTTTTACTAACATACGATTAAGCGGGCTGAAAAGTGCCCTTATAAAAAAGCATTGAATATACTTTACAGCTCAAGGTGAACCTAATGCTTTATTATATGGACACTTTTTCGCCCCCGGTTAATAAGTGGTTCTTTCTACTCTATTAATGGAAGAAAATACCTCTTAAAGTAGTAGGTGGAAGAAAAAAACTATTTTAATATTGATACAGGTTATAACAGTTGTTTTATTTCATATGTATGTTCTCTAAATCAGTTAATTGAGCCAGGTAATTTTTCTGAACATTGGTAACTTCTATATTTTACCGAAATCAATCAATCGGATTGGGAGCTTAGATGACTTTTGTTTTCTTGCTCATTTGTTCGGTTTTCTTCAACGCATTTAAAGTGTCCAGTCACATTTCGTGATTACAGACTATATGCGGAATTAGCTTTAAACTTTATTCTCAATGCTCAGAAATGTTAACTTACGAGTTTTTCGGTTTCACTATTGAAAAATGAAGGTTGTTTAATTAAAGTCACATAAGAAGAGAAAATAAATAAGCAAACGGCCAACCTAATAGTGAAATGACAGTTGTAGTTTTAATGATACACTGACTTTAACGTTAGGAACTAGTCTCAAATTTTAATACACATAGTACATTAAACATGTTCATTGAGCGCTTACTTCACCTTTCATTGCTCACCTTTTAGAATGCAATGCCAATCCGTTTTAACCGTCTCTAAGAAATCATGATGTTGATCTTAATTAAAATGGTATTCATTATACTGCACCGAAAAAAGCTGTTTTCCGTACCTGTTCGTAGACAAGTAAGCCCTTATTTTCCGTGAAGTAAATTTTACGGTGCACCAGTTGATTTTACAAATAACAATAAACATATCAGGTTTATGTAAACAGCTGATTGATTTTGTCAATGGAAATATTATAACAGAAAAATCAAGTAAGTTTTAATTATTGTTATTTTGTTTATATGTAAATAATATGTATAAAAAGATGTTTTGATTAAAATTATGTTAGGTTTTCAGTGTAGTATAATGAAAAATATCGTACATAACTCGTCCGGCATGTTTTTCCGTGCTTGTCGGCTGCGCCTCGCGCGGGAACTATCATGCTCGCAAGGAAAAACCCTATTTACCGGGATTGTAACGTAATAATACTTTAATGTAGTCCGAGAGCGAGGATACAATTTATTTATCTGAAAATGTAAGAGCTTAATGATTATTTCTCAATTAACATAAGTCTTGAGAGTTGGACATAATCCTTTAAAAAATCTTACAAAATGCCTGAGATGTGGGGCATGCATAACGACGTTGGCTGCAGTTCTATTGTGTGGCAGCTGCATTAACATGCGTGTAAAGTGTTAACGTCACATAGATTTTTACTGAATTAAATTAAATGGTAAACCATTTTTGTAGATTCCGTTTTTACCTCCATCTATTTTTTAGATATGTTTTATTGCACCTATAGGCCAAAAATCAATTTTCACAATTTTGCATTTATGAATAATTGATTATTTAAACGGGGCATTGTACTGTGGGGTTCAGCTGCAATGGTTTATAGGCTACATAATGTGTCGTGCACTTCGACATTGTAGTTTGTCTTACGGCTTTAATTTTAAAACTATAAACAGTTGTATCTTCTGATATAAAGCTTAGATAACTTTAAACGGATTATTTAGAAAATTGTATATAATAATGCAGTTGAATATTTTAGATTACAATTTATTAAATACACATTGGCTTACATCCTAAAACGAACATTTGAGCGATGATTGTGTTTATTTTGCAATGAGTAGGCCTGCTAAAGATTTTCATAAAACATTGAATCAGTAATTTATCTTTAGAAAATATAGATTATGTTCAAAATGTATGCACAAAACGTACACGTTAATTGAAACTAGCTTCGTGGTCCATCTTTACTATCGTTGTAGTTTTGTAGAGAAGAGTCCAGTTTCTCGTTTAGTTAGTAAACGAGAGAGAGGCCGTCCCGGATCAATAAATTTTAATATGCAATGGCCTTAATGATTTTTCTCCTAAAGAAAAAAACAAAAAGATAACAAAAGTAATTTCAAACTTATTCTTTGAATAGTGGATACGTTTCTTATTTACACAATTTAATCAGTTCACCCCTTTGGGTTTTATGTTCATCACATCATTTTCTTCTTTTAGTGAAACAATGATATGTACACACACACGTCATTAATTCTAGCTATTGTATTTTAGCTCCATAGATATTGGCTGCCGTACTTTATTTATTCTTTTTTATTGAGCTGATAAAATTCCTACTACAGGCTTACCCACTGTAGACAAACAGGTTGTCATATAATGTATGCGGAAGTTTAACAATAAGTAATGAAAACTGTATAATTGTAATTAAACATTAAATCACGGTCATTCATTTGACCTTGAAGGAAGTCTAAACATCAAATGCCTAGTAATTATCAAACAGGTTTGTGAGTATTACAATTTGTTTTTCGTAGGAACAATAATATTAAACTTAGCAAGGTACTCAATTGGTTAT
Source organism: Philaenus spumarius (assembly GCA_018207615.1). Taxonomy (NCBI): domain Eukaryota; kingdom Metazoa; phylum Arthropoda; class Insecta; order Hemiptera; family Aphrophoridae; genus Philaenus; species Philaenus spumarius. The sequence goes on along the minus strand of JAGFPH010000614.1, from coordinate 165,377 downwards.
TTTAAACATATACAGTATACATTTCCAATTGTTCGTTGCGATTAGGAATGAAAAGTGTTTTTGGCAAAATCAGAAGTCTTTTGTATTATTCCACTTGGATAACAGGTCAATGACAAAGTCATACTGTTGATCATTAGGTCAGGTTTTACATTTAAATAGACATACTCATAATGTCTTCAAATGTTTTGAAGTATTATATAAAATTTGGCCTAACTTAACTTTTCAACCTACTGAGTATCTAACTGTACTATTGGCACTTTGATTTTAATTCCTTAAATTATTGTGGAGAGATTAAGTTATGCAAGGTACAAAATATAAACCGAAGAAAACTTATTTGATTAACTCTTAATAATTATAATATTATTAAGCACCGTATTCTAACCAAACTATGTTCAAACAATGTTGGTTTTATGGAAAGATTGTTACTGGTGAAATGTTTACTATATTCAATTTTACCAAATCTAGTATTTAGTTTTCTTGCTTTAGAATTGAAAAAGTTGTGTCATTCCCCGCAAGCGGCTAGAGTTAGCATTGTGAGACAAACTGAGAAGCTACTGTTGATCAATATATCTGTTTCTTTCTCTGGGGTAGCTGAAACACTTGACTTAAAATATTTGTGTGCCGAGGTCTTTTTATAGTTACTTCAAAGTGTTTTAAAAATTTCTTATGGAAGTAGAGGAAATGTTAATAAAACCGAGTGAGTGTAGAAGACAATATTTTGCTCGTATGAGAACTTAAACTCTTGAATAATAATAGGATACACTTCTTTTCAGTATTCATTTGCTACACTTGAATTTAACATACGTGGTTTATTTCAATATATTACAGAACGATTTATGTCTGACCGCTCCAGGTGGGCCGACTGGTAAACTTAACTTGAATGTGTTTGTAACATCAATCAGTACTTTTCAACTTTTGATAAAGTTACAGGTTCCCTTCGACTAGTACAGTGGGAGGAGATTTCTAGATTTATATTTTTTAATTTGTATCTTAACTTGTTTTAATTTGTAATAAAACTAACAACAAAAATGGGAATAGAATTGTTAAAGTTTATTGTAAAATGTAAATATGGTTGTAATCTTGTGAAAGAAGAGGTAATTTAACTTAATGTTTAATTTTCAAAAGGTATAAATTAATCAGGACGAAATCAACAACCCCTTTATAACTAGGCGGTGCCTATAATTTGTAGCTGTTTGTTCCTGTAACCAACCTATAATTCCACATCGTTTCATAAATTACGGTTGATGTTTATCAGAGTGACACGGCGCCTAGAGTATAACTTGAAAGTAAACTGAGAGTCCGTGGTAAATTTCCTCGTTTACCGATCTTTAAACAATTCTGGTCAGATCTTCATAGCTGAATTACACATTTGTCGCTTGAGAAACTAGGCCTACTCACTAGGCCAAATACTTTTTAGCGAATTTCCATAGGAAAAATGAGCTATTGCAGTGGCCATTATGGTGAGACCCAAGGTTGGGAGTAGCAAATGAGCACCGATCATGGTCCCCAGAACACGTTTTGGGGTGTCATTAAAATTCATATATATATATATATATATATATATATATATATATGTATATATGTGTTCGCACTCTAGCGGTCGCATTTTAAGTCCGATTTGGTCCAAATTTGGTACACGTGTTGGTTGTGTAAGTGGCTCGGACGAGTTCGTAAGCCAAAAAAATCCAACAACCGGAAGTAAGTTTTTTGACCGGAAGTAACTATTTTTTGAGATTTTTACTAAGAGAATGAATTTTTTTTAGAGTTTTTTCTAAAAATATAAATGTAAGATGTTATTCTGCACATTTTGTTTTTTTACGCGACCTTATAGCTCGCTTGGTTCCCCCAAAATCGATCAAAACGTGAAATACCATAGAAGTACCCGGTTCAAAGCCATGTGGTGGATTCTACCGTGGGGCTGGCGTGCGAAGCACGCAATCCTTTGTGTGTTGAAAATACCCCTAATACGAGGTTTGGCGTGCGAAGCACGCAATGCATTGTGTATTGAAGACAATCCCAAT
>JAGFPH010000614.1:137988-163346 GCA_018207615.1 Philaenus spumarius | reverse complement strand
TTGTGTATTGAAGACAATCCCAATATGTGGAATGGCGTGCGAAGCACGCAATGCTTTGTGTATTGAAGACAATCCCAATATGTGGAATGGCGTGCGAAGCACGCAATGCTTTGTGTTATTTAAGATACTCCCAATATGCGGAATGGCGCGCGAACCATTTTGCAGCTATTCAGCACCGTCGTGAATAGACCTATTTCCCAAATTGTTGGTCGAAACCCTAAAATATCGGTCTATAAACTTAATTTTGGAAATTTGCTCAACTCACGTCAGCGGTTCAGCTGCGTGGTCGAATTATTTAATTATATAATAAATTATACATTTTAATATTAAGATAAGGATAAACTTGGAAATAAATAATATTTAAATAAAAAAAGAGGTACGTAAGGAAATTTACAGTAAATTTCATCTTTTATTTCCACCATTACAGCCAAGAATTATATTACTGTATTACTTTTTTTAATCTAAAGTCTGGTTCATGGTAATTTATGCATCAAATTGTTCCTAAAAGTCAGAACAAATTGAATGCATATGTGTTTCCTATTTAGCTGCATCTAAAGAGATAAATAAAAAGGATAGGGTTAATTTTCTGATTTTTTTATAGATTTGATGTTATTCCGAAATGCTAGAATGTCTACTACATTCATTAGTATACTTTGAAATTTGTTAATGTAAAAATATGTCAGCTTTACCAATATATTATCATCAATTAATTTAGTACGGTTTGATATTCAGGCGGAATAAAACATTTGATTCTTAGTAGGTGTTAGATCTAGCGTCCAGTTGTATCTGCAACTCAATTGGAACAGATCTGCAACGCTAACAACAGAACTATTTGATTGCTAGTTGATCCCTAGCTGGACCTTGACTGCGCTGTTCAATTTAACTGTAGATATGATGTGCAGACAATAAACTTTTCGAATACTGTTACCCAGTGAGTAACAAAAAGTTAATCGGTTTGAACGTATTTTCAACTTTCTGCTTTTACTCATTAACCGAGATACATTTTCTAGTTTTTTTGTGAAATTACTGCAGTGACAAAGTACAAAATAATGTTCTAATCATTTCCGAAGTCAAAAAGTCGGCTAAAAACGCACAAAAATGCGTCGGGAAACGCGGAATGCCTCATTTTCCTCCTCATCAGAGTAAACGAAACTTCTCCCTTGTAATTTAGTCAATCAATGATAAGAGTCCTAAATTCTGACTTAACTTTCCTGATCTTCGATTTACTTTTTGAATGGATATTACGCTCACATTAATAGTCCGGCTGTACGCTAGTTCCGATTCTAAAACACATTAAATTTGTAAATGCTGACTATACCAATGAATACAGAACCTATAAGAAGCGCAACGCCCATGTTAAAGATTCAGCCTACTTTTATTTGAATCTTTCAAGTTTAGCGCTACAGTCGTCGGTACGGCAAGTGTGAGTGAGACACAGAATGAGCCAGGCATTCTGTCTCACCCATACCTGGCGCGGAGGATTGATGAGTCACAGACGGGTGGACATTTTCAGCCAGTGCTGCCTATCGGCTGGCGCGCTAAGCTCGATTTGGCGGCAACCAACCGGGCTGACTATTCTCCATAAGCGTTGGGCTTCTTATAGGTTCTGTATTCATTGACTACACTCAATTGTCTTTCATACTCAACTTTGCCTGCTAATTAGTATTGAAAATAACGAGTACGATTTGTTCCAAAATTTCTTCCCAAAATTACAGATTTTTTTGTTAAGCTTGCCAAAGTAATTATTTTAATATTGTGAATAAGTATAGAGGCAGTATTGAAATCCAAACGAACGTTACTAATAATAACAAGATGAAGTAGCCTATGTTATAGGCGGACAAAATAATGTTTAGTGAGGAACGCTAACTTTCCGTGTAGCCCTTCTGGTTGGGAAGGAGACAAAACAATGTTCTATTTTATATTATTTTTAATTATTAATGCCAATATTTGTAATTTGTAACTACGTTCTCTTTTAGCTTAAATTCTACATAAATATAACATATCTGCGCAACGAAGCATTATTAATTCAAATACCAGAGATTGTAAAATGTCGTCAAATATTAACCCGAGCCACACTACAGTGCGCATTGTCTGTGTGTTATCAAAGTGTCTGACAAATAATCTACGTAATTAATTAACTTACTGTCCACAAGCTACAAAACACAGTTTTAATCTTTATTGTTTAAACAGTTTAACCTTACGTTCAAATTATTACTTCTATTGTAATAGTAATATTTACTGAAATAGTTCAGCAACTTTTAAAAATCAACTATTGTAGTTACAGTTATGTTGCAAGATAAAGTTTCAGTCATTATAAATTATGTTTATACTCGTACATTCACTAGAACTATTTTGAGCATTTCTCCTCTTGTTACGCAGCCAAACTTTAAAACACCTAAAATTTTTTTTGCCCGATCTTAGAGGTGGGGTCACTTTTAGTGTTGTTATAAAATGTACCTTTGTTATTCGTTCCTAAGACAATTTTACCTAGACCTCAAGTTCTGACATTTGAGTGCAGAGCAAACTCCAATACTTTCTCATCCTTATTTGGTGCTTCGAATTCATAATATATTCTCAAGGTATCTACAGTTCTTGAAAATTACTCGAATACGTTACATAATAGTTATTTTTAATATGAGTTCCATTATGGTTTAATAATTATTATAAATCAAAATGAACATCCGAAAGTAATACCACACTGCTGAAGGGTAAGTTTAATCTTTTGAATTGTAGGCCTATAAGTCTGCTGAAACTTGTTTCTACTAAGCCTACATATATAACGAAAAACTTCAGTAAACCTTTACATAAAGCCTATTCTCTGATTTCTGTTAAATTTTCATTAAATAAAATCAAAGTCGTATTTGAAATTTCTTAAACCTAATAAATGTTCTGCCCAAAACCATGCATAAAATATTAGACCAGCCAATGGTGTCAAATAACAGTAGAAGATAATCTGTTTTTCATGTCATCACAACTAACTGATGGGTTATTTATACAATAATATAAGTGTTTATGTGATATATTTATGTAAATACTTTTAGCTTTTAACGGCAACAATAAATTATTTGTGCTGATGAATTTGTTTATTCCGTTTGTCTATTTCTACAATTAGGATATGAAAAACATCGCACGCATCACGTTCGCCACATTAGTCTAGTTTACTGTATATAATGTATTCAATCTTCAATTTATTAAGTTGTTTTCGGGGCGTGATGTTTTCGGAACTTTGCAAGAGTACGCCCCATGCTTTTTGGTTGTGTTTATTTTGTGAAAAGTAAAAAGATTGCAAGCTATCAAGTCTCATTACAATATCAGATTCGCTGAGGAAGAATTCATTTTATATGTGGGTTATTTTTTTTTATTTTTTAGTTCGAGTCTATTTTTGTTACTCATGGATAGAAAAGCATGTTCATTTATTTTATTTTTTACTCTTTAGTTATAGTCATAAATTGGATTTTTCCGAAAATATTTGGTCCTCAGGGCCAATCCCCCCAATCTGAGGGGTAATTTTTTGGTTAATATACGTATGCGAGAATGCATTCGTAACGCCATGTGCTATAGCCCGAGGCGATCCGGAAAGAGCCGAGGTGACCGTGCACCGGTCCACCCACCGGTTGAACGGTAGTGAGTTGAAGAAAAGCATGTAAAAATCAACAATATTAGAGAGAGACCAAATAGAATAACTATTTACAGTTTTCAAAAATACACTAAACAAATCCAATAAATGTTTTATAACAAAGATAAACAAAGCTGACATAGTGAATATTAAATGACGGAATGTTTTAAAGGCAAATTTGGTAGACATTTCTTGGTTGTTAGAGTTCGCCTCATTTAAGAGCGCCTTATGTAAACGTTTACTAAATGAAAAATATTCTCAAGACTACGTTAAGGAATTATGAACATCAATGTTAGTTTTTGTCATCAATTAGTGAAAATTATCACGTGTACCCACATTGAAACAAAAATGTTTCTATGAACAAATTTGAAGGTTACGATTATTTCAGCTATACAGGCGTTAACTGATCGAAAATGTTTTATTTTTTTGAAAATATTCATAGTTTGAATATACTTGTAGAAATTGTAGACTTGTTATTTCAATAACTTGGAATAATTGTAAATAATGTAACTTGAATCTTGTATGGTAGAAATAAAGTACAGGTTTCAAAAAATCATCCACACCTCTGATAGTTCTAATTCAGGTTGTTATTGTGTGATATTTTTGAACAAATATTATGCCTAGTTCTAATTTAGTTCATACAGTTTTCATTAAAAAATGTTTGTTTTGAAATGAAGTATAAACAATACATTTATTTTTTACAATTTTTTTACTATTTAACTTCACACTGATTTAAATAAAAACCCCGAACCACAAAACAAGGAACAAAAACAATAACTAAACAACTAAATTGTAAGTTATGTTTAATACGTTAGCCTTATGTACTATTTAACTTGATTAATTCTTTATAAATAACATCATTGTTTTCGTGTATTTACTGTTTTAGTAAATTCATCTGTAATGACATTTACATAAATATTTCCTTCTAGGTAGATGTTTGAATTTTGAACTGTCAATTGAACAAATGGTGTATAAAGTATTTCGTCTTTTATATTTTATGCTTTTTGCTCTAGACCCACAACAAGCTAACACCCTGTACGGTATTATGACAATGAAGATGTTAAATGATGTGGTATGCAGGAAAGTATTAGATGCTTGCTTTGATAAGTATTACGTGATATTAAATATATTCCAATAGACTTTATAAGCTGACCAAATTTATTTAAATTATTGCATCAGTCGCATAACTAGCAATCGGCAGTTTAAGAAACTAAAACAATCAGTTGGAGATGATATTATGAATTTTATGGGAATTTTATCAATCTTATTAGTTTAGGCTGAATCAAATTTAATGTGCATTACGACGATAGTGTTATTGACTTTTCCTTGAAAATATGATATAATAGTACGAGAACAATCGCTTTAATGGCATAAGAAAGCAAAATATTAAGGCCATTCTTATTATGTAAACATGTGTCTACAATCAGAGAAGACACATCTCGTTTTATTCTAAGAATTATGTTCTTAGGTGATAACTGTTAAAGTGAGAAGTGTATACATCTGGTTATTTCTTTAGTCTCACTTTTGATTGCCGTTTTGTCATTCCGGGAGTTATATTGTTTACCAAGAACATTGATTCTCTCCATCATCGCATTCATGGTCTAACAATTATTTTGATTTATTTAACTTACTACAGAATACATGTATTATTAATTTATCTATTTAAACCTGCAATGGTTCCATGAATGGTTCAGGATTTCCTCAGCAATTCCCAAAGGAAAAGGTTCCGTCAGTTTACACTTTAATCACGTTACCTTGATACAGCTGTCTTGATCGACTAAATGATTGACACTTTCTGACCCTGTTCCATTTTTCTTTCCTAGTTATTTTATGTTAAACCAATAACTAAACAATCAAAGTAAACAAAAATATTGTAAACTTAAAACTCCAATTTGCTTTTTAGCTAAATTGGTGTGTGCAGTATTTTGCTAATTGTTTATTACTTCGAGTGTAATAATTAGAAGTAAAGTAAAACCGTAATTATACACAAATTTAAATAGCTAATTATCTATCTACAAGGTACACGGCTTTGTTTGACTTATTTTGTGTCCATAAGTCTAATGACGGAAAGGAGCGGAATAACATAACAGAAAAAACTATTTTCAATAAACTAACGGCAAACTAGATGAGTATCGAGTTTTCATCTAAAAATTAGGATTAACTAAACTAAGAAACCAATTGGAAATTGGGCCTAGTTTTGTGCTATAAGGAAAATCCAAAAATTACTTTTGAAAGAAATGTGTTTAAAATAAATCGTAGGTTTATTTTAGAATTTTCTACTTGATTAGTTATGCATTTAATAACAAACTTGCGATATCAAGTGAAAACCGAAGAAAATGTATATAAATATTAAAGGAAAAATCGGACATTTAAGAACTTGTTGGTAGGTCTTTTTTATGTGAGAACTTAGCCGATTTACATATTTTCCTCTCTAAAATATATTTTTTCTAAGATCTAAAAATCCCTTTCGTAAAATAAATCCGTTTCGTTAGTTTAACCAAGAAAACAATTAGTCCTTAATAATGTTAGTGCTGTTCTTTTCATATTTTTACGTGTTTTGCTTTGCATTTTTGCTTTAATGTCAATAGATTACGGATGTAGGACATTTTGCCCAAACACGGTCTTTCGGTAAATCCATGGATTGGACATTTATAAATGAGCATTTAGTTATGACATATTGCGAATTTCCTACTTAAATTGTCTATTTAAAGTTATTAGGTCAGATTTAAATTCTTGAAAGTTTATTTTTTTAATGTTTTTGTAAAACACGAACGAAAGTGGAAAAATGTAGGCCATACAGTTTACATTCCTGTAAAAGTATAGAATTTGATAAACAATTTGTTTGTAAGTTAATTATTTTTGTTTGGTCTCAATTTTTAATAATTTAACACTTTTAATGTTTACTTCGAAAACTAAAATGCATTAGGTTTCTATTTTATGGAAGGATTTTACAAAATGCCATGATAAGCCCATTTCTATAAATCAGTAACCGCTTAAGCTTGAATTGTATAATTTACTTGAACTGTTCATTTTATAGCATTTACGACCTTTAAAACTCAAAAGAGGAGTTTTGAGTATTTGTTGCGAAATGGCTGAAGAGTGAATTTTTGCCTAATATCCTAATAGTTACTGTGCCAGTAACTAGTTATACCAATGAAGACAAGTACACGCACATAACACATGTTGAAGCTATGCTATTGTGAGCACAGACAAAGAAGATAGGAACGATCTTTTCACTGTGGTTGAAGGTTTGGCTGTAGTAGACTAGAGGAGTGTTTAACGCAGAAAATTTAAAATTTTTACGGAAAACTGTTTCTACACATCCATGACCTACCTGCACTTCAGCTCGGAAGAATGAATTTAGTAGAAATATTAAGTTAGAATATCATAAACCGATAACCCACAAAAAGACTGTTGTAAACATTTTGATTGTAAAAGGATTGATGTGTATGCAATTTCTTTAAACGCTGTTCGGAACTACTGTATTATAACGGGAAGTAAGGGACAAGGGACCAGAATACTTGGCTTCAGAGATTTTACTAACGAAGCTCATACAAAGGTTTCTATATGCACATCCAAGAGCGAGGCGTAAAGCACCGAACATGCTACTTTGGCTTGATTGAACACATATCAATCCCTTTTGCGGCTAGGAAGGTTTTCTTGGCGGGCAAATTTTTACAACAGATGTTTTTTAGGCCATATCACATCTTTTACCATTGATAGTTTTATGGTTATCTCGAATACAACCAACTATCCGATAAAGGAGAAAGATAGTGTAAGGTGTAGGAGATCTAGCAATAAAGTATGTAGTTTTTATGTGTAAATTTTCATTTTCCAATATTAGGCTACCACCCAGCGGAACGAGGTGGAGTTGTATTTATTATTTTTTCCAAGCCTGCTTGTTAATTTATTTGGTAAAATTAGTTTAAGATATCAATAACAACATAGTATTATTATTAATTTATAGTTTTTTTTTTATGCTTGGAGTGAAATATAAATAATAAAACATGCCGGGAGGGAAAGTTGAGGATGGGTGATGCTATTTTTTTAAGCTTTGGTATAAGGATTCCGAAATGGTTTCTTATTGTTTTATTTCTATTAACCGCCACTCAAAATTTGATTTGAATCAAAATGGCTGCGAAATCAAAGTTTAAACTCCTTATCTCAGCCATTTACTACCATAGAAATAAAATAAGATGTTTTATATATACAGTGTGTAAATTAAGTATCGAAACAAATATGTATTTCTCAAACTAAAATAGGTACAAATATTTTGTTTGTGGCATTGACTCTTAACAAACGTTCCTGATTTTCTGACATAAAAAAAAATTTCAACCCTCTAAGGGGGTGGCGGGTAGGGGGTAACTTAAATTTTTAAATGGGAAGTATGGTCATGTGATACCTCATTTTAAAGGTCTATTTAAGACTAGGAAAATTACATAAAGAAAATAAAAATCGGACCACCCAAAACAAAATGGCGGCCCTAAACGTGTTGAAATAAATTGACATTAAGTTGCTAATATCTCGAAAAGGAAGAGTTTTTAGAAAATATTTCAAGAGACAAAAAATGTTTATTTCAACGTGCTTGTCATACGAAATTGCTTCCAAATCGATTTCGTAAATTTTATTTTTACTCCTCCATCTTACAAAATTTTGTAAAAAATAAAATTTACGAAATCGATTTTGAAGCAATTTCCTATGTCAAGCACTTTGAAATAAACATTTTTTGTCTCTTGAAATTTTTTCTAAAAACTCTTCCTTTTCGAGATATTAGCAACTTTATGTCAATTTATTTCAACACGTTTAGGGCCGCCATTTTGTTTTGGGAGGTAAGATTTTTATTTTCTTTATGTCATTTTCCTAGTCTTAAATAGACATTTAAAATGAGGTATCACATGACCATACTTCCCATTTAAAAATTTAAGTTACCCCCTACCCACCACCCCCTTAGAGGGTTTAAATTTTTTTTATGTCAGAAAATCAGGAACGTTTGTTAAGAGTCAATGCCACAAACAAAATATTTGTACCTATTTCAGTTTGAAAAATACATATTTGTTTCGATACTTAATTTACACACTGTATATCTACAATAAAACCTTACAAGAAGAACCTTTTAACTATTAGGAGAAGAAGAGAAAAATATTTTGTAAAGAAATAATAAATCATTGTGCAATAATTTGCAACGTTTTAAACAGTTATAACTCGGCTACCGATAACTCGGTTATTAGAAACTGAACCGATCATGTTCAGATTTTGACCCTCAGGGAGCCCTAGTGAACAAGTGTGCCAAATCCAGTCAGTTAAGTCAGCTCTTAAAACCCTCTCTAATCTACCCCTAAAAACTTACCCCCATTTTAGCACATCGAATGTGTGTGCAAAGGTCGATCCGTTGTATCTTAGATAGGCCTGGCAACGAACAAAAAGTAGAAAAATGTAAAAGCGATGATGGTCCCAAGAGTTAAAATTGTGTACACGTCCTCATGGACCCCTCGAGAATGGTTGTACGAAAACCCCAGGGGCTGAGTCGGGGGAACCCGTATTCTGTCGCGTAAACAGTGTTCTTGGTCGCTCGTCAAGTGGCGGTTTTCTTGGCAGGCAGAACGCTTCCGCGCCCTTTAGGTATTCCACTAGTCATATTAGTACTACGGGAAGAAATTTAAAAAAACTAAAACTTTGCAACAACAGAAAAAAATTAATTTCAGCTTTCTTATTACAAAACTGGGTAAAATAAAAAAATCCTGACGCTAACGCTGTTATTTAATCTCCCCTCCTAAGCTCAAAAACCTTGGTAGTTAGCCTGTAGCCAGTACAAATTTCGTAAAATAATTGCATAAAATTGTATGTTACTTTTTAAATTTTGTGTAACCAGTTTTAATAAACGGTTGTTACGTGTTAAGTTCGTTCAGATTGTACTCAGGCGACTCCGCTGGTTACTATTTAATTATAAAATGGCAGAAGGACGATAAACCTTCGGGAAAAGCTACCTCCGAGCCTGTTAAGCTATAGAACTGCGCATTATTGTTTACATTTTAGTCAAGTTAAGTGAAGGGACTTTATTATTATTGTTTATTAAGATTTAATTGCAAACGGGATATTATCTAACACATGAACGATACTTAGCATTTCACAAGGGAAATAATTTAACCATGAAATAATAATGTTTTAATTGAATTGATTCTTTCAAATTAAGGATGATCTGATGAAGATGTATATTTGTCTTCTTTTTATTCAAAATGTTTGTATATTTTTCTTTTCTTAAATTAAATTATTTATTTGTATTTAGGCTGATACTATTTTATACGAAACAATAGTTTGCTTGAAAAATATTAATATAAAAAAATGAATAAAATAGGAAATGTACAGTATATTATTAAAATAAACTAGGGGCTCTGCCCCTGGACGCTCCGCGTCCCAACCCCGGCTCGGCCTTCGGCCTCAGATGGCTGCTTCGCTTCGCTCGCAGGTGGAAAATTCGATAAAGAATCTCGTTAATCTTTTGCTCGTTTGTACATAGGTGACCGAGCATAAATTAGCTGTTTTATTTGGCAGCTGACTCAAACTCATTAAACATTATCTCCATAAGATTAACATGGGAAATTTGAAGGATTGTATACCGGAGCTCCTTCTCGGGTGAATAGCGGCTGAACGGATGATAATATATAAGACTTGACATATCTGTGAATGATTATGTTCAGTTTTTGATCCAAATCAGCTGTTTTATATATAATAGGTTTGTAACAATCAATGTTTGAATTGAATTAAATTATAGTTAGCATTTTTCGTTGATTTTTGTTTGTGTTTGTTTTTAGTTTGTCAATGTAACCTCAAAAAGGTAATACTACATTTGATACTGATTTGATCCAAATCAGTTGTTGATCAAAATCAGCTGTTTTAAGCTTTTCATACGAACAGCTGTTTTTGTGTCCCTGATAAAATCAATAGAAATCTTTCTTCCATAAGATTAACATTTAAACTTTGAGGGCCACTGGGGCGTAACCCTAATGTCCTAGGACTTCGGTAAATGGCCTAAAACCTTCCCAGGGTTAACCTGTGTTACTATACAAAATTTCAAAGCAATCGGATGGACGGTATACGAACGCAAAGTGGACAAAGAACCAAAAAAACCCCCCATAAGGAATACACAGCAGAAATTTGCATTTGATTATAACGTTTGTAAGGCGAAAGATACATGATTTGTAATGCTTGATGGCAAATCTGGGCGTGCATACCTTTAATTTAAGACCTCAATTATGAAAATCGGTCGGGTAGAAGAGCCGAACGGACTCGGAAAAGAAAAACAGATTTTTTTAAATATATTAGATTGTTATTATTAATATTTTAAAGAAATTGTGTTTCGGTCAGACTTCGGGTTAGAGCATTATTAATAAGCATAAACATTGATTATAACCCCAAAAACCTTTTTTAAGGTTTTATTTATATGTTTGATGTAACCCTTCAAGCGCCAAATAACACTATAGGCTACTGTTGTCTCAACCCGCCGAGCAAGTGGCAGGCAGCATTATTGTATGGTCTGATTGTATCGAATATTTCACACACTATCTCAATGAAACAAAAACGATTGGAAAGAAAATGTTTTAAACATTAATTTTTGTATTTGCAAATTTGTTCTAAAACGTTTATTTACATATTATGTAATCATCGTTTGTAATTGTACTATAGTTGCCTAAAAAGATGATGCCGCGCGAGAAACAAAAAGAAAATACACAAAACTTGTCACTTTTCTAAGGCTCATAACCATTAGACAGTCTTGTTTTTAAAAGAATACAAGGTCATCTTTGAATTCGTCAAGATTTGAACTTTTTAACACTGTCTTCCAATCATTCGTCACTCTTATAATTAATTAGATATGAAGTTTTCTGTAAACCCTTTTTTAAGATTTGACAGTTTTTCAACCAATGATCAAGCATATTTTGTAATCGATAAATCTAGTACAAATCGATATACTTGTACATTGATGTTTATATGGATTTTAGTGTAAATTCTATATTTTCGTTTGATGTAAGGAAAACCTGATTTAGTGTTCATCGGCTACAGCTAACAGCTATAGGTCTTGTCTGTGAAATATGTACAATGTGAAAATTGTACTACCATTGCGCCGATTGTCTTAGCACATTTAACTTAGCCAATAGACCAACAAGAAGGCTAATTTTGTTATTGAATTTAACAGCAAGCGACATCCACAGTGACTTTAAGGGTAGCACACAGGTATGTAAAATACAAAAACTATCGGGCAAGGAGCTTTTGCGCATTTTGTATAAACAAAAATTACAATAATTAGGACTTTTGTGTTTTGAAATAATATTGTAAAAAATGATGAATGGATCACGATACTTCAAAAAAACCTACACATTATTTTTTATATACCCTGGTTAGACCGTTTTTCACTGAGAAAAGTCGGGAAAACGCTTAAAAATTAATATTTTCAAAAGTTCTATCTTTGTTAATTTACAACATCTTTCAGAAAATGATGGTTTACTATGTGTACTTCAAACAGAAAGAAGATGAAATTTGACGCATTAATAGTTTTTGCACAATTGCACTTTAAATAATTTATGCCATTATCTTGTACACATAATAAACAAACATTTTCTGAAAGATCTGCCCTTAATGTTGTAAATTAATAAATATATAACTTTTGAAAAATAGTAATTTTTAAGCGTTTTCCGACTTTTGTCAGTGAGAAATGGTTCGATCGAGGTTTTCAAAAAACATTTTGTAGGTTTTTTAATTTTCTACAAATGTTTCGTTGGAAGTATCGTGGTGTTTGCATTAAATCATTCAACGAACAACCCAAAAAGCCCAAATTGTTTTTTTTTTATTATAAAAAATGCGCAAAAATTTCCTTGCCTGATAATTTATACACCTATGTGCTACCCTTAAAGCCACTGTGGATGTCGCTTTCTGAAATTCAATAACAATAAAAAATCTCTATGGTTGTTTTAATTGTTTTACGGAGCGAGGCGCCGTATGGAGTTGTACGACTTTAATACGTGAGAGCTTGTGTTACATTGCTTTAAATTTAGTGAAACAAAGTGGATTTAATGATCGTGTTGTGGAGATATGATTTTAGTACCGTTCCTGTTAACTCTTTAATAATTAGAGTTTATTTTATTCTTGCTCTTTCAAGAAAATATTTATGGCCTAGAAATACATTTTAAAAAACTATTCCGTAGAGTTTATACATATTTTTTAATTCCCCAGACCCGTTGTTGTTAAATTCTTGGTAATGTTGTTTTCGACTTCTTATGACCCCTCCCAAAATGAAATCCTTTAACACAACTTTAAAACTTATAAATTAATGTCAAGTACTTTGAAAGTTAATGCCCTATTATACAATTTACTGAATTCTTACTGAAACACTCACTAATTTACACTAATCAGTGATTGTAAACCACAAACACTTCATCTCTTTCTTTTTAAATTGTCTAGGATTAAAAAATATTAATTTTCTATTAATTTTAATAAATGATAATTTAATAAAAAAATATTATACTTGCATTTCGGTTGATGTCTGGATGAGTATGCAATGAAATTAAGGAGTATGTATTGTTCACTGAGCACAATTTAATAAATAATAAAAATTGTCTATGACACTTTCATATATTAACAAAACTAAATATTGTATGTGTTAACACAACGCAAACCTTATCAATGCAATTTTCTTGGAGGCTCGTATCTCCTGGAGGTGTGGCAACCCATTCCCTGACAATAATATGGGGTGGTTGCATCAGATAACTACTCACTTCACGTTCTATTTTTAATGCTTGTATTATCTGATTAAAGGGGCTGGTATAGCTTGTGCAGCCCATTTTGCTACAATTAATTCAATAAATTCTACTGACTTTATTTTTTAAAGATATGTACATGAAATTTTCACTGTTTATATAATGTATTTGTCTTAAAATATCGTAAAAAATCAATAGTAAATGTAATTTGGTTTAAAAAAATCATTTTCCGTAAAACATTACTTTTTATTTTTATTCTATTACATGATAACTCTTGATCTGTTTTGAGAAATTTCAAAAAAATTAATCTCTGCCTCTTCCAAATTATCGTGACTATGGCGTGAACTAACCAAACCAGTGTACTACAAAAATATTAGATTTTAATGATTTTTGAAATTTTTACTAAAAAACTTAATTTTAATGCGTGCAAATCACGCCATAAATTATAGTATTTTAAACAATCTCTGAAAATTACAAAACTCAATAGTTTTTTGATATTTTGTAAAACGTCAACAAAAATATATATGTTAAAGTTTTATTTTCATATTATGTGAACAATTGCACGGATTACAAGGCCTACCTCTAAAACTCCCCAGCAGCAAAATAAGCAACTCCTTCTTTATCAACTATTAGCTGTTCATTTTCTAGTCTTAACTCTTCTTCCTTCTAGAAAATGTTTGTTATTTTAATAACATATTTATTTTGCTGATGTTTAGGAAAATATTAAAAATGCAATGTTTTGTTTTAGTCCTCAAAACTTTTGTAAAAGTGTTTATATTTTAATAAAACTTGCATTAAATTACGCAGAATTTAATTTAAGTCTACTGCATAAATAAAAATTAAAAACAAAGAAATATATTTTTTAGTTTTTAAGCTATACCAGGCCACTTGATTCAATATTAATATTCAATGGAAACTGTAAGTACTAATCATAATATGCCTTAACACAAATGATACATTTTTTAGATGGAGGGGAGGGGTATCCCTTTTACCCGCGAAAAATGCAGACATTCTGACTTCGAAAAGAGGTATTTAATTTAGTACCGTAAGCCAAAATGGAAACTCTTTCATTTTGGGATCTATAAAAATAACAATTATTTAAATTACCCTTTTAAATTTCAGCAGAAAATCTGATAAAACGGGACATTAATAGTCTTTTTTATTATAGACTGTGGGCCCAAACTTTGCAATGTTGTAAAAGGCCCCAAAAAATGTTTAAACAACTAAATAATTATAACATTTAATTGTAACTTAGTTCTGTACTTCGTCACACCAACCACGGGCGTCATCACCAGGGGGGGGGGGGGGGCGAAGGGGGCGTGTTACCCCTAATATCTGAGATACAAAAAAAGAATTTCGTAAATAAAAGGAACTGTATAAAGTACTTTATACGATTTTACTTTTATTATATATTTTTTATTATTTATCGTCATCATTACTGTTAGCTAGGCGCATATTGGGACGCGATTGACGATTGTGAGATGGACATGACGCGAGCTGCATGACACGATCGCGCCACACACATCGCGTTGGGGAACGCATATTGCAATGCAGTTGCTCCCAACTCTCGTCCAGTAGACACATGGATTTTACTTCATTTAATTTTGTATAATGTTTAAAATTAATGATTCACGGATAAAACTATGTTTATTAGATCTAACCTAATTTAAAATGGCTTCAGAATAACCAGAAACTACTTGCTGTTTTTTCTAACTACTTCAGGATGAAACTGATGATAAATATAATATTCTTTCTATGAACATACCTTAAACATTTTCACTTGTTAGTTTATGACTTTATGAAGACATATTTTTAAAAAAATTTACGGGGTTAATGTCAAACACCAAATATTTTATTAAAAATTATTTCATGTTAAAATGCAAAGAACATATAAAACACAGTTGCAATTCATTAACAAAAAATATTGATTAAACAATTCAGTGGACATGTATATTTATAAAAAATTATTTTATGATAATTATTTTATTAAAAGTTACTTTTTTAAATGTTTATTGAAAAATTCATCTTTATTATTCAAATAAATTCAATTTTTCAAATTTGTTTAACTAATTAGACTTCTGTCAGCTTTTCCTGGGCCAACATCTGAAAATTGTGATAATGAAAAATGCACAACTGGACACCAAAACCTTTGAGCAACAGTAGAGTACTGAACTCGTGTGACGCGTGACGCGTGACGCGAGCAACTGTGTCACTGCCACTGTGCCACATGTCTGCCGTGCCACGCAAGTTGAGCTGCTTAGCGTTACCAATATGCGCAAGTTCATTCATTTACGTATATTACAAAAAGTCGCGCTGTGCCTCGTCACGCGAGAAGCTTCAAACGCGTCTCATATGCGCATAGCCTTACTATTTATTAATTATCACTATTTAGGGTTAGGCTGGTTCTATGCAAGGCGTTTTGTGTCACGCGTTCCTGAAACTCGGAACTTGGCGAGTCCCACGTTTTCACCATGTTGACTGTCGCGCGTTTGTTCGAGACGCGCGTATGACATTTCGGTCACAATTTGTATACAATTTTTTACTGCCGTTCCTAAAAAGGATTAGTGGGGATCTTATACAATGCAGTAGTTTTGGAGCTCGTAGAGCTAGCTGACTGCTGAAAAAAATAATATCAAAATATTTTAAATTATTGCCAGTTTATATTTTGCGTGCTATGTTTGTATTTTCAAATTGTTTTCAACCTGACGATGAAGCTATGAACAGATAATTCTGATTGTAATATGGTTCTACTGAAAATGTAAATCAATGCGTTTTTTTATAACTTTTGAAGATGTGTTAGCTAAAGAGAAAATCAACTTTATAAACAAAAGCATAAATAAATATAGCGTTTTGAAAGGTTATCATTATTTTTTCATTATACCCTACTAATGGTACGTTCTGAAGGTCACGTATCAGGCTGTTTGTATTAAATAACATATATAATAACTTATGAAAATATATGAACTGTACAATGTTTGTTGTTATATAATTTGTAAACATTGATCCTGACAGATGGGATTTGACATTACTTTGCAATTACTAAGATGTTCCATTTAAGAACTCATTTCAACTTATCAGAATAATTGTGATTAATTTATTATTTAAATAATTATAATAATAATAAAACAATAATTAATTAAAATTCACGTTTACTATTATTGATAATAGCTAGAAATACAAAAGTCATTTATTAGTTTAGCAGACACTAAACTAAATAATAACATGTTATATAAAATATAAACAAAAGCATTAAAAGATTACTTTACTAAATCATAACATTAACAATAGATTGTGCGTTTTGTTACAAACTGGAAAACAACAAATAAACGAAATTATTTCATTTTGCTGACAGAAACAAATTCTTTAAGCAGAAACATAACAGATAGCATAAGAAATTAACGATAAATATTTGGTTTACCTGACAAGAAACAATTGCTGGTTACAGAAATAATTAACTACTAAAACTAAAAAAAAAAAACACCGTCAAAAGAAAATGGAAACATAAAATGTATAGAACAATAGAAAACCTTTCCCACCCCTGGATTCCAAGACGAGCCGAAACCTGTCCATAGCTGTCGCGAGACCGGCGAGACGCCAAACCAAACGCCCTGCATAAATGTATCTAGCGAACGAGCGACAGTCTCGAAACCCGCGTTTTAAATATCTGTCGCCGGTATCTAAAGACGCGGCGGTCTTCCGGCGACACAAATTTTGGCGCGTTGTGCATAAACGCTTATATTTCATTCAATAGAACTAGGAACGCGGCGCGTCTGTCGTGCGACGCCAAATTCCTTGCATAAAACCAACCTAAAGGTAACAAAATGACGTAAGGTAATCATAAAAACAACAACGCAGATGTAGGCGGAAACGGGCTAACAGACATGGAGACAACGCACCGACATTCCTTCATTCCGTCTGCTTCCACTTCACTTCAGGCCCGTTTTACCGAATAGGCACGCTAGGCACGTGCCTAGGGTGCTGGGCATTTGGCATTTTTTGGAGAGGCGCAAAGAATGGAAAAACAAAAAAAATTGCCGTGGTTGTGTCTGCATGCATCATTTATTGAGCCACTGCCGAAAGCCGACATCTGACCCAAATCACAGCCGCGCCAGGCTTCGCGCTGTACCTGACGTGTCACGTGTGCCAACCACACAGCCCGCCTCGCGCCCTCTTCCACCGCCACTTATTGCTAAGCAACTTTAGACTTAATGTCCCTTAACCCTCCTTTACAAATTATCCTGATTTTTTTCGAGAACCAAAACTGGCATTTCAGACTAAATCTAAATTTACGGGGTATAGGCGTTATGGTAGGGCTGGTGGGGGGGGGGGGCGTAATCAGCTGGCAGGGGAATGAAAAGGGGCGCTACTCTTCGTTGTGCCTAGGGCGCTGGCAGGGTGTAAAACTGCTTCACTTGTCAGTCAACAATAGTTCAGTTAAACAAAACCTTACATTTTAGTCGCACTTACCGTATTATCCTACTATAATCGGTGTGAACAAAAGTTACGTGCTTGTGCTTACAATTCTAGTACGTAATTAAATAGTGATACATTTTCAAATACCGTAATTATGAAGCGAATAAAAAAGAAGACCGATCACCCGGGTAATGCCGAACATCCCATTTTTTGCTTATTGCGTTTGAATAAGAGCCTGTTAGGTGCTGCCATCGATGTATAAACACATTTATACATCGATGGGTGCTGCTACCTACCCACATGGGAAGGTCAAATTGCCACGTTTGGACTGGCTTCATTACGTTGCTTGGTTTGGTAGTGATAACCAAAAAACTTTTTCTGTCACTTTTTTTGTTAAATTCAACAAACATTTAAAACCGGGTGAATAGAAATGTGTTTAAATCGACTTTATTTATTCAGGGATACTAGAATCAACATTCATTTTAGTATATCTAGCCTATGCTGTGATGTTTAAGAAGTGTAATTTAATGTTTAATATGCCATTAAAATGAACATGGCGACAAATGGGGTAACCACGAACTAACTGTTCGTCATTTCCCCACATGTGTTACTATGGTAATTTTGCAATCTACAACTTATGTAAGGACAATGGTGTGGTCTTGCTGTTAATACCACCACACTTGTCTCATTGGCTACAACTTTTGAACATTATGTTCTATGGCCCTCTGAAAACTGTGTTTAATCAAGAGTGTGATATCTTCATGCGGGAAAACGAGATTCATCGTTTCAGATGTCACTACTATATTATAAAAAGTTTAACTTACAACAAAGTAGCAAACAAGGAAAAGGAATAAATGGTTTCAAAAGAACAGGATCTAACCACTTAATCCAGGAATTTTTAGTGAGGAAGACTTTTTGGTTGCAGATGTTAGAGCTATTTATGAAATGTAGGAGGGCAAAACTAAAGAATTACAACTGGCATTAGAACAAATTATCCCAACCTCAACTGCAATTAATAAAAACGAAGCGATTTCTGTTGACATTTTTACTATTAAATGTGTTAAAACTATTATTTTTAACACTTTTGTTTTTACATGGGTTTTGCATATGGGGTAATAGCGAACACTATATATGTTATTACCCCGGATGGTGGGGTAATGCCGAACATGGTAGTTTTTTTTATAAACATGTTTTTCTATGTAAAGATGTAATTTTAAAATATTGTTACAAAGGGGATTCAAAAGACAAAAGATTATATTTTATGCAGCATGAGTTATTTTTTTCTTCAGTTTTCATGTCTTTGTGTAACTCGACACAAAACCTTAAATGATCGCTATTTCCCCGGTCTCCGCTACTCTCGTTTTCACCTAATTTCACCTCAGAAGTGCATAGAAACGATGTTTTGAGAAGTAATATTTTCATCATTCTCGGACCGGCTTTCAACTGAAAAGGACCCTCCACTCCGGAATGCGTCCCTCCCAATAAAAAAACTGCTGATGACGTCCATGACATTAACTCCTACTAAACCCAATTTGGGGTTATGTTTACAACTTTAATTATTATAAGTTCTTGTAAAGTTGTTGTTTTTTTTAATATGGTATGAGTGATAGAATTAATGTATGCTATAACGTTATAAGATTTTGCTTTTTATCATCAATAAATTCGTTTAAACAAATTTAAAGATGAGATACGCAGGGGTTTCAAGCAATTTTTTAAAAAATTTCCTTAAAAATCTTAGGTGGTTGGATAGGCCTATTTTGGTGAAATTTAAGGTCTACAGAGCTAAAGTATTGAGATAAAAATAAAATAGTTTTTCTATCTTGAAACCTATAATTATAGAGATGTTGGGGAGGCGTCGGTAGCATACACCAGTTAAAACTGTTCTGTATACCAATGTATATAATTTTACATAAAAGCAAAACTGAAGTAAAAACACTGGATTTCACTTTTTATTTTTATCTACAGATTTTAATAAAAGTTACAGATATTTCAACTGTTTTCATTGCACAGAATTACTCATTTTGCCGCCCGGGACAGTTTTCACGTTGTTATTATTTTATTAATTAAATCTGCGTTTACATATATTGATTATTACCAACAAAACTAGATAAATAGAGAAAGGAAAGATTCAGAATTAGAAAGTGGCTTTGGGAAATGTGCTTACTAAAGCACGCTAAGTAGGTCTTGCAGTCAAAGCAAAGAACTACAGGAATGGAAATTTCCAACTTCGAACGTATGTTTGTGGATTGCGGTGTAACTGACCAGACAAATGTACAAGGGGAGGGGAGGTAAAGGTATAAAATGTGCAGGAATGAAGGCGTGTTGTTTGCAGTCTTCTGATTGGTCGACAAAGTGGCGAGCCTCTCTCTGTGGATGACGTCAAATGACCTTGTCAACAACCTGCCTTATTGTGTTGCACAACTTGAAAGATAGCGGGATCTATACGAGAATTAGTTTGATAACGCGTATACTACTCATGTTATAAAATGAATTTTGTAAAGCGTACAGTTTAATTGTTTATAATTAGTTACATATTTCACATTCAATTGAAATGTCAATATCTTGATTTAGAATAGTAGGCTAAAATTATTCGAACTATAATTTTCCATAAGTAATAAGTAACTATCATTTTTCATGTTTTACATGCATTATTCAGTTTTATGCTTTAAACGGTTAATCAACAATTTCGTTGGTAAATGAATTTAAATAATAATTTGATAAATTAATGTATATTATGGAATATTACCATGATAACGTCAGGTGTACGTTCCAGGTTAAACTTCTTTAAGAAAACAAGTCATATGTTTCCTTAGCAGTGTGCGAAATAATGCATCCTGTAGCCAAGCCTCTTTGCCATAATTGGCTGTTATAAAAGAAGTGGAAAAACCAGAAATAATAATTTGCTGGCAATTCCCGAGTTAACTGCAAATAATTATCTATGGAATGCAGTTGTCTTTAACCTCTTTTGGGGCCGTAAATAGGCAGTGAAAGAAAAAGTCCAATCAAATATGAAGGTCGTAAAATGGATAGAAACCCGTGTCTATTTTCCCTGAGATTTGTAATTTTTATTAAGATAACTGTATTCCTTAAATGGTCCCCCTTCCACCCTATCATCGATCTTTACACATCGCCCGCACGATAAAAACTCGCACGGTTTTGAATCGTGGTATGTAGCTTTTCACACTGTACGATTTTAACCGTTCAAAAATATTATTTTTGCTCTTTTCAGACTCTGTTGAAAGTATGGATCGTGAACAAATCATTGCATTATGGTTTTTTTATCGTCATCGGAAAAGATAAAGGCGCAATCGCCTTCACTGGGTTCATCCAATTAACCAAAGACGTGAGGAAGTTGGTATGTTCTACACATTATCCTTATAAATATCAAAAGTTTTGTCCCTTAACACAGGGACAGGCTTTGCTTCAACTAGCGAAATTAAATCTTCAGCGTCAATTCTTCCATTTTTCGTAAAAAGCCACCAAGCTTAGAACCAAGCAACGCTCACTAGAGACAGCTCCCGTACGACTAAAACCGTCTAGTATGAAAGGGCGCATTTGGTCACGTAGGCCAATGAGCAGAGAGAAAATACGGTAGCCGTGTGGCTTCAGTGACACTGGACGGCTGCAACGCGACTAAAAATCATGCCCGTCTTGTAACCGTAGTCTAAAAGGTATCAAGTCGACTAAAACAAATTACTCGCGCTGTTTATTCCCGCACGATCGAAATCGTGTAATGTGTAAAGAGCGTATAAATCCTACAATGCTACAGTTAAATAGTACTATAAAAAACAGTGCATTAATTTACTTAACAGGAAAACTTAAGCAGATCGATATTTTTTAGAAATAATAAAGAAAATGTTTTATATTTATCCAAATTGTTATAAGCAGTAGAAGATTAAATTTAAAATATGACATTACTTGACAGTAGTACATTGACTTGATAGTATTTGTTGAATATATATCCAATAAAACAAAATTACTGTGGAATGTTAATAGAGTACTAGCTGACCCGTGCGTACTTAATTAAAGTACGAACCGTATATTTAGTATCGTATAGTGCGTATATTAATTAAAAATAGCAATGTAGTGGCGTAACGGCAGCTCTCCAGCTGGGTATTGTTATCATCAGTGTTGCCAACATCAGGAAAATATCCCTACAACTTACTATCTTTCATCACTGTTACTTTCGGATTCTTTTTATTTAGTTTTTTTCGTATAATTGTATTTTGTATATTTTTCCGGTGTAGCGGTTAAGGAAAGCTTTAAAATGTTTCCTCATTCATGTAATTTGATGATGTATTAAGGAAGTTATGGCGTACCGACAAAAAAATGGCCTTGAGAAATAATATATGCGATTATTTTACTTACAACATTTATTAACATTTCAATTAGAATCTGTGAAAATTAATAATAGGCCTAGAAATTATCAGATTTTCCATGATTTATATTGCTATTTTTAAGACAGACAATAATTATATTTCATTCTCTGTCGTTATTATATATTGTTGTTTTACTATGTTATTTTTATGTTTATTGATGATTTTATGTTGATTTATTTAAAAATGTTATTCTATTGTAAGAAATAAGTAATCTCGTGTTTTAAAATAGTTACATTTTTGCAGATATGTGAGAGAGATAAGGTATTGAATGTCATCGTTAGAGTGTATTTTGCAAACTTTGCATGACTTATCAATTTAGCGTGTGCAAAGAATTAGACCGGATAATGTGCAGACTATAAATGCTGATGCCTATATAATGAAACCTAATACTTAATGTTCATTTCATATCACAGCTATACAGTATTTAACGGAAAAACAATCATTTTTATTAAATTTCTGTGACAGTGGAAATGTTTTGGTCAAATATTATTTCTCTACTTCTTATGATATTAGTTACCACGTAAGGATTATGTACTATATTCCCTTTGGTAACCCCCCCCCCCCCACCCTTACTGTGTATTGTAGGTGTTTACAGCTACATTTGATGGTATTAATTTAAATATTATATGCAATTATGGTCTGCAAGAATTCATCCTAACTCCGACTGGACCTGAAAATACAGTGTTTTCACATAAAGTGTGCCACACTCTAATTCCTGTTGGAATCAATTTTATATTATATTTATTTAACAATAATAATCTACATACAGAATATAATACCTTCGGTCAAGTAGAATACTGACACTTAATTGCAAATAATTTCCTTAAAATAAGTAATTTTATTTATTCAAAAAGAGTGCTTTTCCCAATACTTAAAATATTCAACGTTTGTGTTACAACTTTTTAATTGATAACAATTTCAGTTTTGTTCCTCGTTTTTAATAATACTAGTGGACCCGGCAATGCTTCGCTATTGCTATTGCTTGATTTACCTAACCTAAAATTATATTCAGTTTTTGATCCAAATCAGTTGTTGATCAAAATCAGCTGTTGATAAAAATCAGCTGTTTTAAGCTTTTCATACGAACAGCTGTTTTTTGTGCCCCTGATAAAATCAAAAGAAATCTTTCTTCTTCTTCCTTAAGATTGACCTTCCATAAGATTAACATTGAAACTTTGAGGGTCACTGGGGCGTATCCCTGAGGACCGATGTAAATTATAATGGGATTCTGCTCATCTACAGGACACTACCTTTCTAACGGTATGCGCGAATTTCTCCTACGATGCACACAAGCTGAGAAAAAAGTACGACAAGTTTTGTGCTTGCCTATTAATATATAGATTTCACATATGTTAATATTATAATCTATATAAATAAAAATGTAAATGTGCGTTTGTTCAAAATCGATAATCTCCGAAAGTTCTTCACCGACTGCTTTGAAATTTTGACACAAACTTTCATTTGAATACAATCGTGTTTTTATATACGCTTTGAAAAACTGCAGCATTTAATGAACATAAAAACAACAACAAATATTCTCAATATTTAACAAAATTGTAAGCGCCATTACATATGTTTATTGATTATAATAACAACAGTAGTCAGCTGTTTCCTATATTTCCATTAGTTTGTTCAAAATCTCAAATCTCCGATAGTTCTTCACCGATTACTTTGAAATTTGTACACAACATTACATTAGAGCATGATTTATATACTTTTTGAAAAACAACGCCATTGTTGGACGTAAAAACAACAACAACAAAATTAAACATTTAACAGAAATGTAACCGCCATTAAATGTGTTTATTTACTACAATAACAACAGTAATCAGCTGTTTCCTATAATATTTTCATTAAGGGTCTGCTGTAGTGGCGACCATCTTGGATTTGTATCCCATATGAGCTATGTTAAATTTCAAACCATTTATTTCGTTTATTTTTTATCATAAAATTGTTTGCAAGGTCTCATTTTAAGCACAGTCACAATACGCATCCGTCTTGCAATTTAGTTTTTTTAAATGCTTTTGATTTGTTATGTAATTGACATTTTGTAAGTACAAAGTTTGTATTTTTTTCCTAACACAATAAAAAAACTAATAATGAAAAATAATTTGCAAGCCGGATCCGAAATTTTATAAAGAATATTCAGTTTTTTTCTCTTCAAATCTCAACTATAAAAGATAGGCTTATAAAATGGTTTGAAATGAGGCAATGTCAAAGCGTTCAGCTACAAGAAATTGCACTGTTTAGATAGGGATATAGTGAGAAGCGCTTTCGTTTCCGGTTGCTATCTCGTTTACTGGAGCAGACCCTTAACACCTGATTTCAAACTTTGAAACAATTATTTGTATTTCTAACTTTTAGGTTAGGTTTTTGTAAAGAGCGCCATCTGTTTGACGTAAAAACAACACAAACTATATGAAATATTGTATGGAAAAGGGAGCGCCATAATAAATAGTTATTAAGTATGTTTAGTGTTGGTATAGCAGTCAGCTGTTTGCTCAAATATTTCCACTAACAGCTGATTTCAAAATTTAAAACAATTATTTCTATTTCTAGCTTTTCGGTATTTGTTTAAGTGTAGACCTGAGCTTTGCTGGTTCTTTTAACCTTTATTAGCGAATTTTTCCATAGGAAAAATGAGCTATTGCAGTGGCCCTTATGGTAAGACCCTAGGTCGGGAGTAGCAAATGAGCACCGATCATGATCCCCAGAAAACGTTTTGGGGTGTCATTAAAAATCATACATATATATGTATGTGTATATATATGTACATATATATATATATATATATATGTGTATAATATATGTGTTCGCACTCTAGCTGCCGCATTTTAAGTCCAATTTGGTTCAAATTTGTTAAACATGTTGGTTGTCTACGTCGCTCGGACGATTTCGTTAGCCAAAAAATCCAACAATCGGAAGCACGGTTTTTGACCAGAAGTAACTATTTTTTGATATTTTTCCTACGAGAATGTATTTGTTTTTGAGATTTTTCCTACGAGAATGTATTTGTTTTTGAGTTTTTTCTACAAATATTAATGTAGATTTTAATTAATTATCAATTCCCCCAAAATCGATCAAAACGTAAAATACCGTAGAAGTACCAGGTTCAAAGCCGTGTGGTGGATTCTACCGTGGGGTTGGCGTGCGAAGAACGCAATGCATTGTGTATTGAAGATACTCCCAATACGGGGGTTGGCG
>JAGFPH010000614.1:96568-137978 GCA_018207615.1 Philaenus spumarius | reverse complement strand
TCAACTCACGTCAGCGGTTCAGCTGCGTGGTCGAATTATTATAACTGATGGTATAAAATATACGAAATAATTTGATTTGAACATTTAACACTCTATTTAAGATCTTAGCTTTAAATTAATAATAATCCTAACCTTTATTGTAAAGAAATCAAATCATAACATGTAGAAGGGTGCAACGGGGTGGTCTCCCCTAGTAATAAATAAACAGTACCGGTAATTACAATTTCAATAACACACACATATATTGTTTAAATAAACTGTGTGTGATAAATGCATTATAATATTTTTTTAAATGCCTTTTCGTACTAAAACTAAAAGATTTTTGTAAAATTTAATTGAATCTGCTGATAGTGTTTTTTGTTTTTTTTTTAACTTGAAAGTGGAGTGAAATATCATCAAAACAATAAAATAGTCTGATACCCCTATTAGTAATAAGCATGTACAATATCTTGTTAATGATTTGCGTTTGAAATAAAAGTAACCTTGACAGGATATTAAAGACATGTACTTTAATTATAAATATTACGAAGTTTCCTCTAGTCGTGATTTATTGACTAAGTGGGCAGAAGATACGAAATGATTTCTTGATGACGTCCGATCAATCGTTCCATCGTACAGTGTAGGCCAATTTCTTGATCAATCCTTCCTCCCAACTTTATTTTATTGTGTTAATTCTTCTTACTTTCTCACTATACTATAGTAGTCTATAGAGAAAGTATAGTGATCGCAAAAAAAAATCGATGTTGAGATTTTTGTGGTAACCCCCTGAGTCCAAAAAAGTAGTTTTTACAAAATGTCTGCCTGTATGTCTGTCTGTATGTATACAAAGCTAGAGAGAAAACTATTCGATCGATTTCGAACAAATTTGCACCAATCATGTCAATTAGGCCTGTTTAGATGCACGAAAAAAGGTTTTGACAAGTTTTGAAAAACAACCCCCTTTTTGTCCAAAAATCCTCCAAAAATCAGTTATAAAAAAACGGCTCTAACGATTTTTAAAATTTTTTGCTTATTTGTAGCCCTTAATATACCCTACTATATGCAAAAAAACCGCAACTTTCTAAAATTTCTTGTTCAGCTAACAATAATAATTAATATTTATTAATTACTCTCCTACTTTAATGTATCCACTCTCCTACTTTAATACAGTTATAAAGTCACAGTGAATCTGTTTAACAAGTTCACTGCTAGCAAATTTCTTATTTCCTATGCTAGGAGCTGACCTTTTATTTTTTATATTTATTGATTAAATTAGTAGGAATTACTTTATTTTTTATTTTTGAACCTTTCTACGTTATAATCACTAATAACGAAGCACGCAATGCACTGTGTATTGGAAATACTCCCAATACGGGGGTTGGCGTGCGAAGCACCCAATGCACTGTGTATTGAAAATGCTCCCAATACGGGGTTGGCGTGCAATGCACTGTGCGTCGGCCGCTTCTCATGGTGTTCAGTGTCAAGCTCGTGTTAATAAACGTCAATAAACGTGTTAATAATTTAAATATGTTTGTGAGAAAGTATGTGCCAGTTTCTGGTACCGTTTATTTTAAGTAAACGTCAATACCGTAGACATCTGCATTAACATACGTAGATAGATCCATGTTAAATAGATTAATAACAATAACATAGGCTATAATACATATACGAGTAGCTTGACTGTAGCAGCAGCTCTAGTATAGGCTACAGTATATTATAGGGAAAGCGCATATAATTTTCTGAATCTGTAATAAAATTCCGCAACCTCATTAATCTTGCCAAGTTTACAATCCTATTCAGACTATCCATATGTAAACCTATACACCAAACAGTGTCTTTGTCTGTTAGTTATAATTTATAAGAACCAGTGGTCCTATTGTATGGCAGTTTTCCCCGTTTGTATGTGCATCTGAGTTGTATGGTAAGTTTAAATATATCCCACTGTTTTAATATACGATACAAACTTAAATTAACAACATATTTTACGATTCTATTTAAAAAACGTATAAGTTGTATGACGATATTTCCCAAATATTTGTTTTTGTGTGGAATTGTTTTCAATTTATATTAGTTTTTCTATATATAATTCCATTTTAACATTTTTGGAGATTTGTTGTCAGTGGCATAGTTAGTATAAGCTTTTGTTGTACTTTTAATTTTTAAATTTTAATATCTGTATTGAATACTAACTGTTTATGTGCTAAAACCGTTTGAATGAAAATATTTCACATTTTTTGTCATCAGCTAAACTGTTAAAAATCCCTAAGAGTAGGCTAATAAAAAGCTCTGTCTATCCGAAGACGACATACAAATCAATAGTTTGTCACCATTAGATGAGTTACTATCTCATTTACTTTAAAAAATAGCAAAGCTGCAATTTACTGACATTCGTCGGGTAATTTTCAAAAGCCTAGTAAAGGGCTAAATAGAAATAATGAGATTATTTTGCAACTTCATAAAGCTTCACTTTTCTGTACTCGGATATTTAGGTTTTAAAACTAAATTAATAATATTTATAAACAGTAAATGCGTTCTCTTAATAAAATATTTGTTTTGTAAATTTCCTGATAAGGTAAAACGTAACTTTTGATTGCATGTGGCAAAATAATTGTTATAGAAAAACGTAAGTAAACACGCGACATGACAAAGTAAATTGAACATTTGAAGGTTAAATAATTGAAAAGTTGTTATGCAAATGATGAAGGAAGAAACCGACTTAAGTCAAGATATAACACAGGTGTTTAGTCACGTGACTTGACGTGTAGACGAGCCTCCAACGACACACCTCCAACAAGCTTGTCTCTGTCCTTTACGCAGTCCTCCGCCATATTTTATATATTTCCTTACAACTTGTTTACTGTTGTCAGTGTTGTGCCAACCCAGCCAACCTTAAGTTAATTTATTATTCATGTAATTACGGTTGTCTTCCTTTTTTGAAATCTCAACTACCGTTTTCTAATTTACAAGTAACTAAATTTTTATTAACGAAATCAACTAGCGTTTTCCATTTTTCTATTTTACAAGTAACTAACGAAATTCAAATACTGCCTTTATTTAAAACAAATAAATCAAATAACTTAATAAAAAAAGCAAAATTAAGTTACTTATTTAATGAATTATCAACTTTTTTTCAAGAATACAAAATGTCAGTTACGAGCTTTCCTAATTAGACGGTCTTGCAGCTGATGTACTCGATTAGAATCCGTATGATGTTTGTGTATTGGGGGGTAAAAAGGCCTAAACATAATTTCTTTTAAAAGTCGAACTACACAAACCATGTTCAGAGAACGAAGACATTAGGCAGTGGTTAGAAAACAATTGTTTTAAGTGGCATTTTAAAGAGCCTGTCTTGCAAATAATTGTTATTGTACTATATTTAGCAATTTAAGTGTACTAGTGTTTGCATATTTTAGCTTTGAGCTTGATTTTTTATGGTATTTCCTTTAAGACGAAAAAATATTGTAAATAGTAAAAAAAACCTGCCTCTCTACAAACTTTTTTGACGTGAAAACATCTACTTGCTCAGTACAGTGCCAGCCGGTCTAAGTTTCTTGTTTTCAAACGATTTTTTCGAAAACATATTAATGCCTAACCGCCAGAATTTGTGTAACCAAGAACAGATAATTAGAATGATCATGAAAGTATAATTTTGTTCAAACTGCGTAAACGTATTTGAAATGAATAGTATAAGCTAGGGAAATACGTAGAAGTGTATTTTAAGACGTATAATCAGAACGTGTTCCTTCCTCTACCATCACTGTGACTGTTCCTTTCCCGGGAAATCGAGCCTCCCAGGAAGTTACTGTATGATGTAACCCCGAACCACATTCTGTAACGGTCGCTTTCCTTATTTGTTTTAAATGATGAAATGACATAGGCTACTGTATTACGTTTATTCTTGCGAAAACGTCAAATATAAACGGTGACCTGTCGCCAAGGAAATGTACTTGAATAGTCCTTCAAGAAAAAAAACCTTACCAAAGACACGTACGCATGAAAATAGTTGCTATTCAATTTGTAATTTCGCATTATTTTATTTGTTTTATTATTATTTTCTTTAGGTTACGCGTATTTATTATGTTTTATGTGCGATCGTTTCTTGTAATTTTTAAATACTAGACAGTGGCAAAAAATATATAAAGTACAGTAATGATCTAACTGTACAATACAGTACTTTGATAAAAGCAAACATATTTTTATTTGAGCATTAGGGTTAATTCGATTCAGATTAAATACAAAACACTATCGTGGGGACACGTTGCAATTGTTCAAATTAAATTCGTTTTTGTTTGAAATGCATGGTATTTTTAATTGTTTTAAAATTACGATTTTTTTAGCATCGTTAATAATTTGTAAGGTTTTAAGGTACAATTCAGTCAAAAAACATAAATTATCCTCAAATATATACAAAAAAAATTTGGAAAACGATTGACCCTAAAGGCCATCCCTGTAACTTGCCGCTAAGTTTAATTACAAAAGTGTGATGAAAGTTTGATAAACACTATTTTTGGAAATTTTGAACTGCCATAACTTTTGAATGGATCAACCGATATTTATGCGATTTGCGGCAATCGATGCAGTTTTTTAAGTCCATTGAAAGAATCAACAACAAAAATTTTTCAGATGAAAAATTTCGGAGAAATTGAGAAAAAACACTTTTTTTGATTTTATTTCGTTCACGATATCTCACGAACGAATTAACCGATTTTGACCGGACTGGTAGCGATCGACGTCGCTTTTCAAGGTTAAAAGCTGATTAGATTTTGGAATTGATCGGTAAAGCCGTTTAAAAGTTATTCCAAAAAAACCTGATTTGAAATTTTTTTATTTTTTATTTTTTTTGAAATTTCTCAGAACCTACCGGTCCGAATTAGTTGAAATTTTCAGGAAATCTAAGTTTGATGGAACTCTTTAGAACGCCGTTTAGTAGGACCCAATCGGTTAAGCCGTTCAAAAGTTATAAGCGGGTCACATACTTACATACACACACACACACACACACACACACCCACATACATACAGACAGGGAGACACCCTCTCGGGAGTGGTCAGGGAAGATTCCTAGGACCTCAAAACGTCGAGATCTAATGAATACTCGATTTTCGATAAACGGGGTAAAACCAATAACTTCCCGATTTTAGAAAATTTTCAATTTTCTTAGCGGAAAGTTAAAAAACTCTTAGATATACAAAAAAACAGTCTTATTCATTTATTTGTCAAAGAAATTTAAAATCGTCTAAATTAAAAAACTTTTCACATCTAAGATTCCGAATTACTTTGATAATGAATCTATTGAATGCCTCCATGTGTGGTGATTGCTGTAGATTTGGTTTAGCTGCCTCCTTAATTCAAAGAAAGTCATCAATTCTTCAGTTATGCCGTTGTTAATTTCATTGCATTTAAAAGATTGCGCAATTAGTTTTTTTTTTGCAAACAATGTATAATCCGGTGATGATGAAACTGTTGCATCATATAAGCCATGCGTTGCATGCAACGTCAGAGTATATTTAGCAATAGATTGGAGGCTCGTCGAAGGCGTGGCTAAGTATTCGACTCATGTGACTATAGTTTATTTGTTCAGCCATTGTTGGCAAATATATATGTAGTCAACACAAGATTGTGACGTAAGGTTAATCACTTGAAACAGATGTTTGAATGCCTAATGTCAAGGCGATTTCAATTTACTGTATTGTTTCAAAAGTTAAATAGATCGCAACTGTTCTTTATTTTTTACGTTTAATTTTGTTCGACATTCTTATCGGATCCTCGCATATTTAAAAATAAAACGGCATGTGTGTAATAGTTCATGGCAAACGACATTTTCCAACTACAAAATGTATGCTCCATTTTAACGTTTTACTGGAAATACGCATAATTAGCTATTAAAAAATATATTATTTTTTGAAGTAGCTAGTATCATAGATCATGAATAATATTACGTTATCCAAATACAATGCTAGCATGTAACGAACTTAATTCAAGACACTTTTTTATTCGTTGTAAATTGTAATTTTTTAAAGCGCTTTAGAAATAACATTTTTCTATACTTTACATCATCATGATTAATGAAAGTCGTGTAGAGAAATAACAGATGAAATAACTTACAGCAGTCCAAACCGAGGCATTAATTTTATAACTATAATTTTTGTCAGTCACTTGACGTATAGTGATGTATAAACATAATAAATAGGTTATGTATAAAGAAATTTAGTTAAATTATTTGTATTTTAAAAACAAAACCCTAAACTTTTTCTAAAAAACTGTGTCGGTGTGTCTAAAAATTTAAATACTTATAAAGAAAGTTATGCTTTTCATATTTCAAGGTAAAGTCATGTTAATTTCTGTTTGCACTTGGTTTTAGTGTTTAAATTTATTATTAACTGAAATAGTAATAGAAATTTGAGACCTTCAATCCTTCGCAGCTATTTTGTGTAGTTAAATACGGTGTTTAATGTAAGTGTTATATTAAAATTTTTAGTTATTTAACATTTTTTATAGCTCCCTCCTTTCTTGAAATCAAAGAATGGAATAACGTTTCTTTTGAAATAACTGAAATCAAATCAAATTTGCATTAATTAGTAATTGCATTTGTTTAAGTAAAATGCATTTGTTTTTCGACTTTACGGGCATCTAAGGGATACAGTACTAGAGCCAATTTTTTCTAAGAACCTCTCAAGACATATTTGTAAAGGAAAATCAGGCATCTGAACGAATTAAAGCACGCGTTGTTACCTTGCCAAGTAAAGTTACGTGCCATTGCGCAGGTCCTTCAAGTGTCAAACCACTCATGTTTGGCGCGCTGACTTTCAAGAAGGACGCACCCAACTGTGTAGGGCTAATTTCATTATGCACTAATCAAACTCATTGCCTTACCATCGTTCTGTTGATTATATCAAGATGCCAGAAGATTTCACTTAATATTGCTAACTTTACAAATTAGGGTTTTTGGTTTAATTTAGCATGATAAATATTTTATATTTTCTATGGGTGTCGTGTTACATCTAGGTGGGGGTAAATGTATTAGGGTTTACTTAAAGAAAACTCATAATTATTGTAGCGCACTATGCAAATCAACGAAATGTGGAGGAAATTGGCTAAGCCAGTTGAGGTACTGAAAATAGCTGCTAAAGAAAATGTAAAAGTAAATTCGCAGCAAAACTCGATTAAAACAATTCCCATCTTGATCAGTGATTATTGAACCCCGGGGTATAGATATAGAATGTAGTTTTTTTTTTATGTTAGGCTTCTGGTCTTGACTTAGATTTT
This sequence comes from Philaenus spumarius, assembly GCA_018207615.1. Lineage (NCBI taxonomy): Eukaryota > Metazoa > Arthropoda > Insecta > Hemiptera > Aphrophoridae > Philaenus > Philaenus spumarius. The sequence continues at coordinate 130,733 of JAGFPH010000614.1, read as the reverse complement.
CTTTCTTAATTGTTGGAAATGTTGGTTTCCTGACAGTCACGAAAAGTTTATGATAGAAAATAGCTTAAACGATTTGTTATAATTACTTCTTTTCTACAAAACAAATTTCACCTGTCTGAACTATGGCCAATCCACCAATTAAAATTGAATTTCTTTTTTCTGTTTATTTATTGCCAATTATAAACTTTTGTAAAATAAAACGAACTATGCCAAATCCAAACGATTGCACCTTCATCAATATACTTTCTTTAATTCGTTGGCAATATCACAAATATTTCTTCAAATTTGCCTTAAATATATTTTTGAATACAAATTTAAGTAGACACAATTGTTCATAGGTTGCTGCCAGATAAATTGGGGCAGTACCTTATGGCTTACCTGTTACACAGTCGGTTATTGAATTTAGCTCAAAAGTGTGAAACCACGGGAAAACAGCGTTTCTTGTATAGAGCGAGCTAACAACCTCAAGTTTGTGTGCTACTATCGATTTGACAAAATATTTCTACAAACTATAGGCCTATTATCTTGCTATATTTCAGTAGTTGTCCAAATAAATAGTCTAACAATGCAATAATTATGCAATTGTAAAGAATCAGGCAACTGCTATAAGGTGCAAATGATTCCTCGTCTATAAATAAAAGTGTAATTGCGACGTATTTAATCTAACACTTTCTATTTTTGACAAACGAAAACAAAAATGTTTATTTCCTTATGGGTAGGCTACCTACTATTGTAAGGATGCACATCTCAAAGTGCGTACGTCGTGTTTGTTGTGACGTCTAATAGGAAGACGTCATTCCGCCAAATTGTAGTGAAAATACCCGCCAAACTCCTACTCGGTAGTCGGTAGCCTTGAGTAGTAAGTCCAAGGGCATATTTTTGTCTCCCTAAAGAAATTGCTACGTAATGCTACAAGTTATTTTTAATTGTATGTTAATTATGTGCATGAGAGCAAAATAAACTATAAAAAGTTTAAAAGGAGTTTTATAGCCCAAACTCCTAATTTGTGTATGAGTGCGAAAAGTTATGAGAATAAACTTATTGATAAAGTAATATATATTTTAAATATATTAGGCCTATTGCAAAACATTTTTTGATGTTTAAGGTGAAATGCACCGCTGGTCTATCATTTCATATATATCAAATATTATTTATTTTAATTTTTTAATGTTATTTAAAATTGTGAGCCCCTCAGACTTAGAAAAGGAGGAATGATTGGAGAATAACAAATATAAAATCTCAAACATCCGACATGTGTTATAAAAATAACTTTGGTAACAGCAAAGGCTTTGTTGTACGACCACTATAGTGGATTCTCTGTAAGAATAATGTTTAATTTAAACAAAGGTAGTGTTGTAATTTTTTAACTCGGACTTATCATTTTCTGCTCTATAGGCTACGTTAATATAGTACTATATTTCTTTACTTAAAGATTTGCTACGCTCATTAATTCTAACACAACAAAGAACTACAGTATATGGTAGTGAATTCCACGTTTTATTATCAAATATTTCATCGTTTTGAATGGACAAAGTATTCACTTTTATCGGTGTTTTAAATTGAGCCTCTGATGATCATTTTGAGTTTAAAACTGGCAGTAGTAAACAAAGACTCGAATCGTTCAGTTTACAAAGAAAAACGTATATAGCCTTGATGTCTTTCCAACATCAGTACTGATGTATACAGACAAGACCAGTTAGGCTTACTAAACTTAAATTCTTAGAAATATAAGAGGAGTTGACACGCCCTTCCGAAACCTAACCTTGGATATACAAGGCCAATCAAAATCCACAAGGTTACCTCCTTATCAGGTGTACACTAAACTATTAAATGTAAATAACGGCTTACCTACAGTGTATATTTGCTACCGCAAATCAAAAATTGACATTTAAAAAAGTCTTACAAACACATACATACACGTTTTAAAATTGTTAGTTCTTGAAATAATAATATAAAAGAAATATATTCAGTTTGATCATTTTGATATTGTTTACATTATTTTGATGCGTTTTCGCCTGCGTAACATGGCGTAGATTCTCATGCGACAAAGAATTTAGCCAAGAGGGAAAATAGCTGCAAAGCACTTTGGAAGTTATTTGACGTAATTCGAATTGGCACTACAATAAGAAATGTTGGCATATTAAAATGAGCGACTGTCTTTTAATTAATGAGTTTTGATTTTGATTGTCCTGTATCAAACTCAGTTTCGTTTTACTAACTGTGTTGATTTTGCTTAGTGTGTTTGAACAGTAACATTTTTCGATTACTATACTGTGTTCCACGAGAGTTCGCTATTTTTGAACTAATATGTCGAACATATGGAAGATTCTACAAACTTCAACACATACAGTTATGTAAAAATGTATACAGAAAGGTAAAAATGTGCTCTAGAGTTTAATTTGTGTACAGCCAATAAAAACGAAATGTAAGAAAAATTCAAGTAATGGTAACTTTTCATCAAAATGATTTTATTTGCATAACCTTTACAAAATTTGTATTTTCAGGTAACATTTAAATATATAAAATTAATAAGTAAAGAAATATAACTGTAATAAATTATTAATGTTCCAAATTTGACCTTTGCCGAGGTATCAACAATAGTTCCTCTTCAGTCAGCTTTAATAATTCGTCATCTGTTTCTATATAGGGTGAAAATAAACATTTCTTTCAAAAGCCCAAAAGGAAAAAATATCGCAATCGGTCAAGTCTGTCGATCCATAAAGTATCTGGCACGACCTGTCCATCGGTTTTGAAAATCTTGACCTAAAATCGCTTTGGCACATTAGCATAATGAGGAGGAGCTCCATCCCGCTGGAAAAATCGCCTGTCATATCCACCTGAGTGAGATGAGGAACTATGTATAATCAGTTAATATTGATGCTTATCCGTCTCCAGCCGTGCTCTTACAGCGTCTTTGGTGGTGGCAGTCCAAACAGTTTTACCATTTTGATTTGTGAATTGATTTTCTTGCCGGAGGAACACCACTCTTGGGATAGGTTCTTCTAAACACCTATTCCCTTTATATTCATTCTCAAAAGCAATAGCCCACTTAGTACTCGTATTTCTAATTAGTTTGGAAATAAATACCACTAAGTATAAATAATAAACATTTTTAAATTGGTTAACAATCTGTTTGAGCATTTAAAACATATATTTGTTTACCTACGAGATTATTTTATACTTGAGGAAACCCCTGCGTGCTCCGCACGCCAACCCCGTTGGACCGTTCTATACTCATAGACATGGTATGTTTTCTTTACGGTATAATAAAGGTGTAGGATTAATAATAACTCCAAAGCTAAGATAGTAAATAATGTTAAATGTTCAAATCAAATTATTTTGTGTATTTTATAACAGCAGTTATAATAAAGTTTAAAAGAACCAGCAAGGCTCAGGTCTACACTTTGAAAAACTAACCTAAAAGTTGGAAATACAAAAATAATTGCTTCAAAGTTAGAAATCAGTTGTTAATGGAGCAAACATCTGTTTTATCTGTTATTTTATTCATTTGGTTGCTCTGGTAACAAATGTAAATACATGTGTTGGTTCATCAGTCTAGGTCTAACCTAAGATTTTGTTTCATCTAAATTTGCAAATATTGAGATAAAATGTTTTTATAAAAATGAATTATAGCCTATATTACTCAGGGATCGTGTAGCTTTTTATTAGTAAAACTATTTTTTCAATTGGTTGAGTAGTTCCAGAGATTACTACATACAAACAAACAAACAAACAAACAAACTTTACCTCTTTATAATACTAGTATAGAAATGTTGGTTAAATTTCTGATAACTAGTACAAGATAATGTTATTTCTCCATTACATCGGAAATACTATACTATACGATTGAACATTATTTGTTTAGTTATTAAAAAAGATTAAGATAAAATACAATACCTTCGTACACTGTGTTTATTCAAATGCATTAATATACGTACCACTCATATTGCCTTTAAATTAGGGATGGGTCGATTCTCGATACCGATTCTCGATACCACCGATACTTAGCTTTGGTATCGGTATCGAGAATCGATAGCCGAAACTCGATACCGATACCAAGAGATACTCAGTTGTCAGAACTGCCCGTTCTCGTATAGACTCCGTGAATGTAATCTCCGGTATTTGCAATCGCATTCTCTGTATTTTAACTCAATTCAGCATTTAACAATAAATATCAGTAGGGAAAATGTAAAACATTATTAATTTTATGTAAGTAGACATTTTCCCCAGTAAAATGTTTTAGGCAATTGTTTCCTTTCTTAAGTAAACGCTCCTTGTTTTATTTTTATTCATGCGTAGGCTGTTATTTGTACACAAGAAGTCTAGAGTAGGCTCAAGGTCAAACATTTATTGATTCGTTTGTTATCGTGTCTATAGAATTAGGGTGTCTACTGCGAAGAAAAATAACACATTTTATAGATCGGTAACAAAAGTATAAAGCAATAATTTTATTTGTTTGAAATCGGGTAAAACTTGTTGGGACTTACGTTACCCGTGATTTATGATTTTTATGGGAGACCCGACGGAATTTCTTTGTTTTACTTTTTATTTAGAGATGAGTCGTTTCTATTTTTTTTCGGTTCCCGGTTCTAGAGTCAAATCGGTTCTATTTATTATTCAAGGAATTTAACAAGAATTTAAGAGTAAAGTATAAGATTTAATTTGAATACTGAAATGATTAAGTATGTTATGTACAGATAATTAAATACAAGTATTCAGCTAAGTTAAATTACAGACAAAAGTCCATCACTTTCAAAGTCTATTATAAAATATTGCCACCCTTCGATGCCATTGCTGAATAGACTAGCCTACTCCGGTTAAGTTTCCACATATCCTCAACTAACTAAACTTAATCAAATTAATATGTTAATTCAGTATAGTGTCGATTATCCGAAAGAGGAAATGTACTGTAAATAAATAAATACATTACAGTACTGCACGTCGTGCACGTAATTCCGAATTTAAAGCTTTTTACTCGCATAATCAGCCGAGTTTTAGATTTCAGGGAGTTTGTGCGCTCAACGGAACAGCGGCCGCTGTTGAGCCCTTCGTAAGTGAGTAGGCCTACACAATTTAATTACCCGAACAAATCGTCGCTCTACTATTAACTAATAATAAAAAAAAAAAAATGAATAAAATACTGCACTAAAACTGAATACTGTATTTACACACAGCGTTATTAACTTGATATTACAGTACTTTGTAGTTTGTTCTAACAAGTTGTTCAGACTTCGGCGGGATTAAACTGACGCCGTCGAATCAAATTTTCGATGATTGAAGTTCCGATTATTTCTGAACTTATCCTAATTGAACGTTCAGAATCAAAACATATGATATTCCGAGTAACTCAATCCTAGTCAGCCGTAAAAAAATATTATTCCGAAAAATTAAAAACTTGTTTTATTTTAAATGTAACGCATTCTGCTTTTTCGTTACTGAAACTCTCACGTGTTTTTCATTGGACTAGGTTAATTGTATTTTCTTATGCGGACATTCCATTGTTTTCGGGAGTATGCTTTTTCGTGTACATACGCTGTTGTATATTAAATTGCGTTTGAATGCCGCGTTTTATAAAATTAGCGCTAATAATATTCGGACGACGTATTCTTTTGCGGACATTCGTCATTTTATTTTTAATAACATTTCACCAATGGTAGTTCATAAAATTAGTACTAATTATATTCGGGCGTCGATTTTTTGCGGGCATTTACTGTGGTACTTAAATTATTTTTAACGCCGGCGTTTTTTTAAATTAGCGCTAATAATATTCGGACGTCGTATTCTTTGCGGACATTCGTCATTTTATTAATTTTTTTTCGCTGCTGATTTTTTTTTTTTTTTTAGGTATCGGTATCGGGAATCTAGAATCGATTTTTCAAAGTATCGGTATCGGTATCGAGAATCGAAAAATCTGGTATCGACACATCCCTACTTTAAATAAATGGGTTTATGAAACGCCTAAGTATTTTTGTAATAGGATTATATTTTCATCACTTTTGTCATCAATTTATTTTTACCTAAACTTATCCATTTTTATGTTCCGCAAAATCCACTTATTCCAAAAATACGTATTGTATTGCTTGAAAATAACTGTTAATGCTTTAAATGTAACAATAATTACATTTTGTTACAAATATTATTGCAATTATAAGTACTCCGATCGCCAAGTAAAAATACATTTCCAGATTTTTACTAATCGCCAAGCAACTGCATAATCTAAGATTTAAATCATCAGCATCAACGTATATGACCGGCAATTTGTTCTTTAAGCCATGTGTATACACGACATACAAAATCGCCATTGTATTCGAGTGTTTTAACCAAGTCAGATGCTGAGTAATGAATGGTTGCTTATGTATGACTTGTAGATAAATTTAGAAATATCTGTTGATCGTAGCCTTAGTGTGTTATCAATGTTTGTATAATTTCCACCCACAGTTGATAAAGTGAGTGCAAATTTCCACTAGGCATGACTCATTCGTCTATACATTTTTAAAATATAATGTCCGTTGATTGTTATGCATTACTTTGTCAACTACTAAACGTCGTGCTTTGTGTGTAAAATCTGAAAGCACTCGTCAATGTATACTTTTTTATCAAAACTTACGTATTGGATTTTTCTAAAAAAAAACAACCGACAATGCCTTACCAATGTCCTGTAATCGCGAAACTATAAGACTACTGTTGCCATTAGTTATCTTATTATGGTATCTTTATTATGTTACATACAATTAATGGCAGAGTTTTTAAGTCAGTTTTTTAATTCTAAAATTGAAGTCTGCGATTGTACCATCATAATAAATAATGTATATCTGATTGTCTGAAGGAAGAATAAATAAAAGGCTTAAACTTTATTCCTGAAACATATTCGATTTTGCATTCTTTCGTCTAAATTGTTGAGTAGAATTTCATAAAATAGAATTTAGTATAATTTGTTGTAGTCACGGGATCGGACTGGAGCGTGGGGTGTATTCAACTGTATAAATAAATAGAGCACTATAGTTCACACGTAAAATCTCGGTACGATAGTGTATCAGTTTTAAATGTTGGCTTGTATATTTAACTAAACAAGTAGAATTCATCTAAAAATTTCAAAATATTTAGACTTTGTAGAAGTCCTCATACTGAACTACTAATGTGTGCCATTAAACATAATGTCCCGAACTCTCTGGATCCCTTTTGTGCATATGTTCCTGGGATTAAGACAAACATATTTCACAATATAAACATGGGTCTGTCTGTCTGCATGTGTTTTTTACAAAATACTTAATATTTTAAGAAGTAGAAAAAATACTGAGCTCAAACTTTGTATAAATATTTGTTGCGTAACCTTTTATCAGTGTACGAAAAATTAGAACATTATTTTAAATATTTTCAAAATGGCGACAGTTTATAATTTTTAATGTCAAATATCTCAAAAATCGCTAACTTAACAAAAAAATTACAAGAAACAAAAAAGTTTCCTTTTTCAATGAAAAATACAATGGCTTTTTTTATTTTGTAGCTCAAAGGATAACATAGATATTGACAAACAAAAGGAAAAATGTATTTCTTGGTAGTTTTCAACAATACCGAGATTTACTCTAGAAACAAAACATTTTAATGTTATTATGAGCTAAAATAATAATTTATTTGCATAATGTTCCGAGCACTTTCTGAGCTGATTCCACTAGCAAATACAATGAAAAAAGTTCATATATTAATAGGTCCGTAAATTCTTCTTTAGAGAGCTACAGCTGGCGAAAGATTTCCCCCGTGTTTCAGATTACTCACAGAAACGAATCCCTATTAAAATATGTAAGGCGTGTTAATTAAAGTGTAAAATTTAATTTAATGTAAGTAAAATGAGCAGATAAACTTAATAAAATAGGTCCCAGTTCTGTAACTGCAGTAATTGTTGCAATATTTGACTCAAAACACCAAATTCGGTCTCATAAAATATGATATACAGGGGTCCTATTTTATTAAATTTATCTGCTCATCTTACGTAAATTAAATTAAATTTTACACCTTAATTAACGGCCTACATATTTCAATAGGGATTCGTTTCTGTGAGTAATCTGTAACACGGGGGGAAATCTTTCGCCAGCTGTAACTCTCTAAAGAAGAATTTACGGACCTATTACATTAATATATGAACTTTTTTCATTGTATTTGCTAGTAGAATCAGCTCAGAAAATGCTCGGAACATTATGCAAATAAATTATTATTTTAGTTCATAATAACATTAAAATATTTTGTTTCTAGAGTAAATCTCGGTATTGTTGAAAACTACCAAGAAATACATTTTTCCTTCTAAAGAAGCATTACCGGGACCTATGAATATATGAACTTTTTTCATTATTTTTTGCTAGTGGAATCAGCTCAGAAAGTGCTTGGAGCATTATGCAAATAAATTATTATTTTAGCTCATAATAACATTAAAATATTTTGTTTCTAGAGTAATTCTGGGTATTGTTGACAACTACCAAGAAATACATTTTTACTTTTTTTTTTTGTCAATATCTCTGTTATCCTTTGAGCTACATACAAAATAAAATAAAAACATTGTGTTTCTCATTAAAAAAACAAACTTTTTTGTCTCTTGTAATTTTGTTGTAAAGTTAGCGGTTTTTGAGATATTTTAAATTAAAAATTATAAACGGCCATTATTTTGAAAATATTTAAAATAATGTTCTAATTTTTCGTACTGTGGTCAAAGGTTACGCATCAAATATGTATACAAAGTTTGAGTGCAATATCGTTTCTACATCCAAAAATATTAAGTATTTTGTAAAAAACACATACAGACAGACGAAAAGATAAGCACCGTAGACCCATGTTTATATTGTAAAATATGTTTGTCTGGATCCCTGGAACATAACAAAAGGGGTACAGAGAGTTCGGGAACACCCTGTATATATTCTTATTATTCTGTTCATTGTTAGGTTGTATTGGTTTTAATATTAGTGAAATATTTTTGGTTTAAATTAGTATATTCAAAGTTGGTAATAATTGTGAAGAAGAACCTAACATATTATTATGTCTGCGCAAATTGTTAATGATATACGAGTTGCCATGCCTTTCTTAGAATTGTAACAAACAATAATTTAGGCCTATATCGAAGTCATGAAACTAACTGGGGAAGAGAAAACATTTATTACAAAATAGTATTGGTTAATACAACTGTAGTCAAAATAACATATTTTATTTGTTAAACATTATTATTTATTAGAATATAAAGTAATTTAGTTGCACAATTTTTGAATATGCTTAATAAGTTGTAGTTTTGATCGATTGTGTATCTTTTTTGTTTCTAAACCGAGCCCTCAAATGATTTCACGGCCTTATAGGTAATTCAATCGACAATTAACTTGTTGCACAAAGCTGGAAATGTAGTAAGCTGTGTCCCAAACAATATGCGTGAACGAGCGTTTTGTACGTGTGATAGAATTAATTGAACAGGCGCACTTGTAAAACTGACAAAGTGTGTATTTCAATACAGGAAACACAGATGATAGACCTCCCGCATGTCCATCATTTGTATTCGCTTGTATTGTATGAGGAACTAGCGCACTATGTAGGTACATGTTAGTAAAGGCGCCTTTGTAGGCACTTTGCATAGATCACCTAGGCGTGTCCCATGAAAATATACATCATATATAACTTATATCATCGCTAACTATCGAAATCAGTCAAGAATCGTTGGGCACAGGTAATGTCTAATATAAAAGTAGGCAACCACAAACTGTCACCTTCTAATTTTTACAAGTAGCAAAACTAATACGTTCAAATAGGTTTTAACCTCTTCCTAATGATTGCTGATAAATTATATCGAAAAGTCATGTGTTATTATTTTGTATTCACATTTGGTACCAAATGTCCGAAAATACAGTTACAAACATAACTTCATATACAAAATTTAAAAAACTTTAAACGAAATAAAAGCTTGTATTTTGTATTAACCCTTCTATTAATTTTTAGTCAGGTAAAATTATACAATATGTCCAAAAACAGCAATACTGTTTCACAAAGTTACGAACAAAATGTTGCTGTGTGCACCTATTATTATTTCATGGAATATTATTATATTTTATTCGAGTAGAAAGAAGTTTATTTTGCTTGCTTTTAAAACTCATGACTCTACCGGCGGTGTTCTTGTCAGATAGTGAATTTATACTAAAAGTATTTTAAATGATGCCTCGTAATTTAGTTACATATTTTTCTTACAGCTATTTAACAAAGTGCGTTTTTGCACTCACATCAGTTCGCAAACTAAACTACATGTGTTCAGCGTCAAGTAATTATACCTCTTGGATTTACTTTTCTCGTGCTGCGTGGAAAATTACTTTTTAACCTACGCTACGGTTCAAAGTAATTCAGCTGATGTAGGCTATGTTTTGAAAATTTTGATTGAGCTTAGAGTTGTGCTGCTCTTGGTGGCACACATGTGAACTCCAATACTATCTGTAATATACATATAGAACTAGATTGTACCGTTAACACGTTCTGTTTAGTAAAACAGATCTTTTTTTAAAAACTAAAACACTAATTTAAAATGCAGCTGTAGGAAAAACATTGTGTGCATTACAGGTGCAAAGTTTATTTAGTCACCCTCAATAAACTGTAACGCCATGTTTATTTCGAGTGACAATTTAAACTTTGCTCCCAAATAACTATTTCCTCCAGCTACTACTTTAACAGATATTTTCTGCCTCATTATAATTGGGTAGAAAGAACCACTTATCAACCGGGGACGGTGAAGTTTCCGTATAAAATGCATTTATTTTACTTTGTCGCCCTCCTATTAGATGGGTTGTAAAGTAAACTCAATGCTTTAATGGGCACTTAACCGCCCGCTAAATCGTATGTTAGTAAAACAGCTGATAAAATAACAATGTGTCAATGAACTTCCGAATCTACGTAGGTATTCTTGGCATAACCTCAATTGTTTTTGTAAATACGAACGTCCGTGTTATAATAAAGTTTTATTAAACTGATTTCTAATAGATTGTTAAAACTGTGCTGGAGGGAAAATGCTAAGTGTCTTATGCCTAGTTTACACGAGCTTAGTAGCTAATACTTAATACTTGTCACTACTACTAATACCTTGCGTGTAAACATGCTGAATAGTGCTAAGTATTAATTAGTGAAACTGCCAGTGCAAGTGAATAGAAGTCGATCCTATTTACTTGGCGACAATATGACTACCCCCCACCACAATTTACTAAGCACTTGTTGCTTGCTGACCGTGTGAACAGCCACGACAAGTGCTTGGTGGTAACAAATTGAAACGGCAAGTGAAAACACGTGCCTTTTAAAAGTTAGTTTACGCGATATTTGTTTATTTTGCGATTATGGCTGAGGAAAGGTAGAATTCCGAAACTACTATAAGATTCATTCAGGAATTTAAAACCTTCGAATGTTTATGGAATCAAAAATCGTCAATATATAAAAATAAACATGCGAAAGAGGCTGCATATCAGAAACTTGTTCAAGAAAAATACACATTGGCCACGGGGTTCCCGAGGCGGAAAAAAATTAGAACACTTCGTTCAACCTATTACCAGGAAAAGAAAAAGATACGAAATTCAGTATGTTCAGGAAGTGGAAGTGATACTGTATACGTACCAAATATACCAAGGAGCCAGGAAGTGGATAGTTTGCTAAAAGATGTAGATAATAGGCGCACGACTATAGACAATGTAAGTAATAAAAACATAATATTTTACATATAGTACTAGTGTGACCCGGCTATTGCTTCTTCATTTGTGCCATATATAAATATCACCTAGTAAATAGGCCTATAATTGCTTTATTTTAACAATTTAGTTACTAACTTGTGGTTTTGTTAAACGGGATCTAGTGCAAAAGTGGGTTAAAATTAAGAATATGCCAAGACACATATCTTAATGTTTTTGTAAGGCTAAACATAACTAAATCCTGAACATAAATTTAGAGCCTCGAGTCTTTAAAATGTATGCATATAGATTTAGGTATGGTAACACATAGATTATAGACTCAAGGCCTACAATGGTCACAGCACGTTTCCGGTTGGTAAACATGTACAATATGATAATGTACCACTGCTGAACTTTCATAAGAACTTTCTTATACGTCACCTAAAATTTACTATTTGTCTTCCAAAAACGTATTATTTGAAGCATGATTTTTTTTATTGATTCTTGTAAAACACTTTTTTGAGTTAATAGATAAGAAAGAAACATTAATTTGTATATACAGTATATAGATTAGCTTTATTTGAAATAAAGACGCACACTTAATGTCTTACACTAATGCACACTAATGGATCATTCTCGATTGCCACGAGACTGCACCTTCATTTACAAAGTATGTCGTATATGTTTCTCTTAATTCTCGGGCCATTCTTGATGAGTGATTGCTACCTATTTGGCCAATACTTTCCAATAAATTTAAACTCTCTTGATCCTTCTATAATTTCTCCAGTATCCAGATCTTCATAGTCAACACACCCCCTTGTCAAGTATGTGGCTGAAGTTTTTCTGAGCCAGTTATATAAAGTACATGCTGTACGAATAATTTTATCTGTAACCGTCACATCTGTAGATATCGCTTTTTCAAAAATTCTGAAGCAACTCACTAGGATACCAAAAGTGTTCTCGACGATTCTTCGAGCTCTTGATAGTCGATAATTAAAAATTTTCTGTGGGTACGTTAAGGGATTATGTTTGTAATGTTTTAACAAATATGTCTTTAGTGGAAATGCATCATATGCAACAAAAAATCCACCGTTTGACAGCAGATTATTTTCAAAACCGCGAATTATCGAACAGTTTTGAAAAACTCCACCATCCGAGCATCGGCCATTTGCTCCAATATTGATGTATTGAAAGCAGTAATTATCATCAACGACATCCATTAGTATGATGCTGTTGCTTCCTTTATAATTATAGTAATCACTTCCACAGTTAGATGGTGCTTGAATTAACACGTGCTTGCCATCTAAGCACCTTAAATACCTGGAAAGTTCCATCGCGTGTTGAATCCTCTTTCTATTTTCTTCCACTCTTCATGTGAAGCAGGAACCTGAAATTTGTATTTTGTAGGTTAACAATTCTACCATAAGTGAAATAGATGACTATAGTACTGTAGCTTCTGATACAAAGGAGTCTGTGAGTGAAGATAGAACTAGTACGGTAACTCAGAACTCGGCCACTCAGAACAGCCTGCAGTTAAAAACATGTCAAAGAGAAAGGGAATATTCCGTGCTATTGAGGAGTTAAAAAAATTACAAGAAACAATCCATTAGGAGGTACCTGTGCCGACTGATAAAGAAGACCGATTCGATGTATTTTGTAAGAGTGTGGCAATGCAGTAAGAGCTTTGTCATTAGAGGTATGATTGGACAAGCAAGAATACAGAATATTTTGACTGAGCTTTCAATCTACAACTATAGCTATAGTAATTCGCCCGTTTCCTTTGAAACGTTAACCTCATCTGAAAGATCTACACCCGGATTGAATACATTATTTTCTGAATCAGACGGAACACATAATCCAGCAACAGCTATTGGGGCATCTGAGACTATAATATTACCTGATAATATTATATCACCGGCCATTACTGTAACACTTGAAAATAATAACATATTTTAATAATTTCTATAATATTTGAATAATAACCATAATTAATTATAATACCACGCTTTTAAATGTAACACTACAAAATTATTATCTGTTTTTTCTGTTAAATAAATAATTTTATTAGAGATGGAACTTGCATTGCCTTTATATAATCCAAAAGTTGATCGTAAATTGCATCTAACACTTCAGGGATGAATTTTGAAATCGTTGGTTTTAAAATTCTGAAGAAATGTGATAAACTGCAGTAGCTGTTTCCTGTTGTCAAAAATGACAGGGTAAACTCTAATTTTATTTTCGCTGGTATGCACCTCTCATATTAGTGTCTCATCGTTGAATCGCTGGTGCAACTTTTTGTAACAAAACATTAAGGTTGAGCGAGGGTCTTGCCAGTTTCGCGACAGCCTTGAGAGAGCTTCAATCTTTTGGCGCTGGATCGCTAGTAGTAGCGAACGAAACTGTGTTCTCCCACCACCTTGCCTTTCTCCTCTCTCTCTCTCTGCAAACATCTCTTTCAAGTTTCAATTTCTCAATCTAACAGATCAAACTATACTCGCGTCCAAGAAATTAGGCGGGTGATAGAAATGGCGGTGATGCCACTTCGTGCTGTATTTATTTATACAAATACACCCGTCAAGTAAAGATTTTTGAGTGTGCTTTCTCTCGAGCTTGTGAATCTGTCTACAGGGCATAGTGAAATAAAATTATACCACTGCCTTCAGAAAATGCTACTGATTCCAATGGTATGACTTTTTATTTTTTATAACGGCAGCAAATAATTAACAAAAATAAAAAACCTAAATTGTAATTTAATTCAAAACCGCCATGTATTGAATTTTTCACCAAGCGAGGATTTTTTTGTCTTTTTGGTCAGGAAGATTTCGTCTGCGGTAAAGTTGTAGAAAATCGTATGAATAAAATTTTTTGTTCGAAACTTTTTTTATGAGATTCTTAGTTTAGTTGTAAAATGCATAACTGTATGAAACAAAAACAAAGACACGCGGGCGCTCGGCGAGAACCGTAGCTCGTAACCCTTGTTTAATGTTGTAAGTTGCTATTTTATATTCAAGAGTAAAAAAGGAAATAATTTAAATGTTTATAGACAACATTTCCTTTACATATTATATGATGATGATACCATTATTTTTTTCGTTAAGCCATAATTCCAGTTATTTTTTTCTTATCTTAATAAAATTCCAACAACGTTTTTTAGACTTTTTAGTTAATTCCTGAAGCGAACTAACTCGTACTGTGTGTGAATAAGAAATGTCGGCTACATTTTAATAATAAAAAAATAATTAAAAATTGTATTTTCGTAAGAAAGTATTTTTAAGCCTTTATTCATTTTGTTGTTCATTTAACACCCCACAGGAAACATGTGCGAGATTGAAGACACCACGGTCGTGAACAACTTTACTTCCCATAATTTTCCTATATCTCGTTTTTACAATGTATTTACAGTATTCTATATTTACATATAATTTACAAAATTTATAAGTGATTCTGTTTGTATACAAAGTACAGTAGCCTAATTAAAATTTATAGGAAAACCAATTTAAAGAAAAATCATTAATTAAATATAATTTTAAACTAATATAATTACCTTTTATAATATATCCGTCTTGTAACTTCGTTTATTTTGTAAGTTAATACGCGTTTCGGGTCCGTGGTCCCATCACCAGTTTAACTCAAATCTGCTCCGTTGGAGGTCGTTAAATATTTATATTAAAAACACATAAAACACAACAAGTAACCTGCACATACATAAACTTAAGTTTCGAGGGCAACATCACGATGCACACTCTAAATGGTAATTATATTAATTTATAATTATATTTAATTTATAAAAGTGACTCTATTTAGAGTACATTTTAAACTTTTTCTTTTGTAGGAATGCCCAATATAGGTTTTGCCTAATGGATTCCTATTTATCGCTAAAATATTAAATATCTAACATAAATTTAAATTTATTTGGTACTAATTTTTTGAACATATTGTAAATTATTATTCTCATACAGTCAAAAAATGTTGTTTTCTTTTTAAACATACAAATCATTTTGTCAAAAATATACATAAATTTGAAACGTTACCGGTAAATAAGACGTTACAATAACTGTAAAGTTATAAGCAACTTGATAGTTAAAAAACGAAGTCAGTTAATAGCATTTACAATAACTAATAACAGTCTGTGCCAGTCGATAACACTTTTATAGGAAAACAATTTCATTGCTTATCCCTACCGAGTAGCCAGGCAGAAAGGCAACACTGCACGGTTAGGCATTGTCCTGCGTGAGCGACGGGGTGCGAGCGACGAGCGATTCGGGCGCGCGACCGTTTTGTCCTGTGTGAGCGATCTGGCGATGAAAGCGTAAATAAGGCCAGTCAGCAACATTACTTAAAATATGTGCTTGTTCAAGAATTGTGTAGGAAACCGACTAATGATATTTATTTAGAGAGGACTTGTTACGGAGAATATCACCACCTGTTCCATAAACTGAAAACCTGTCAAAATGGACCTGAGTTGTTTCATTCATATACTGGAATGCTACCAAGCACATTTTTTTATATCGCTGATGCTATACGAGGTGAAATAAAATATAAAGAAAGGAATTTCCAAAAACCAATCTCCGTGGAAGAACGACTGTTTAGAGAATTAACTAGCTGGTTTTGTATATGCATAGTAATGCAATTGTGTTATAGTAGTACACATGTGATATAAAAGTAAAAAATATAAATTAAATACATCCGAAAATTGAACAAAGATGCCCAGTTTTAACATGACATTCAAAACCAATGTGAAAAATAAATGATATACAATACAAAAGTGGAAAATATAACATTAAATGCATAAAAAGGTGACAAAGAAAAAACCAGTGACAACTAATTGTAGATCTACTCCGTATCTGATGCACTCAGGAAATGCGCAGTATGAACAAGCGACGGAGCGACCGAGGCGATTTGAAACAAATATTTTGTTCTTGTCGCGTCGCGCAAACATCGCTTTATCGCTCTGATCGTAGTGTAGGACACTCCTGGGAGATAACCCAGTTTGTTATTTTCGCGTCGCTCGCATCGCTCGCGTCGCTCGCACCCCGTCGCTCACGCAGGAAAATGCCTTAGTGTTGCCAATTCGTGCGTGGAGTAGGCGAATCTCGACCTTCCGTCGCTAGGCTAGTTACATATCCAGCAACACCGCAATTTCTATCACCCGCCTAATTTCGTGGCCGCGAGTATAAACTTCTAATCCTCATTCACTTTACATGGAATTTAGTTGCTTTTTCTGTTTTCTGGGGAATTTGTTGATTATAATTGATTACTTCTGGTTACATAATACAATTACAGAAATAATAAATGCTTTGCATGTCTTTAGGATTAAATATAAACGAAAGTTGTTTTAAAAATACGCAAAAATCAATCAATGATGAAACTGGCGAATTATGAGACAAGTATTAGGCCTTCTTGTAACAATAGTAGACCTATAATAACTTGAAATTCGCCCTTCTTGCTTGAATAGGTTTAATTAAGTTATTATGTACATTTTTATGATAACTTATACAGAATGTTGCAATTAAATTTTGTTTACTCTTTTTAAAGTTTATTATCGTGTATACATAAATAAGTAATTAAAAGTAAAACAATATTTTGAGAATTCTATATTCAGAGTGTTTGAAAAGTCTGGAAACGGCTTCATATAGCAAAAAGGTCATGTCTTACAATATAGAAATAAATGCAGTTACAAACATACATAAAAGACCCACTTTTTTGGGAGTTTGAAATTATTGTTCGCCAGGTAGAAATAAATGCAAATACACAAAATAATCAATGAAAACTGCATTGCATGCTACTTAATTCTTTTATAACTTTAGACGTTACCTTTTACAATGAGATATAATATACTAAATGTTATTAATGTCCTAAACTTTGTTAAATAACGTGATTAGAATAATATACTAAAATAGAAGAAAATATCTAAACTTTGCTTGAAAAACAAGTACAGAAAAAATTAATTTGATAAAAATTAAACAAAAATAATTTAATACAATAAAATATTTTTTTTATTTTAACCCTAGAACCGGCAGACGGTACATAATGTACCGTCACTCCAACACATTTGTAACGAGTGATTGTATTGAATATTTGACCCTTTGAAAATCTTTCAATCTCAAAAAGACAAACACCATTGGAAAGGTCATGTATCAAACTTTAATTTTCGTATTTATAATTTCTTTCTAAAACGTATATTTACGTATGTAATCGTCGTTTTAAAATTGTAGATTTCTGTAAACCTGATTCCACGCGTGGATTCGAATACAATTAATTGTACTGTTATTTCCCACTTATTCAACGTCCCAGACCATCTACAGTAATATTTTGATCAAAATTAATTATAAAGCTACCATGGGATTCGTCAATATTTGATCTATCTAAAGATGCCTTGCAATAAGATGTCAGTACCATACAATTTGAATGACTAAGCTTTCTGTAAACCCTTGCGATTCGGCACAACAACCAACATCCGCAGTCACAGCAAGAGAGCGTAGACTGGGGAGGTTTGCAAAAGGGGAAGGAAGAGAAATATTGGAATGGGTAAGCAGTGAGCGCAGGGTTGCGTCCCGATTTTGTTGAAGGCGGTTTCCAAAACCTAAGGGTGAGTTTATTTCTTGAAGGATTTGAGATAAACTTATGTTGTTTTTTGTAAAAAAAAGTTCAAGAGTTATAGATTAAAACGCTATAATTTTCACCTTAAAAATTATTTTAATACGTTTGTAAAAATTCACTGAATATTTTAAAATGTTGAAATACGTGATTTTTCAAAAAATAGAATATGGGACTTTTATCACCATATTTTAATAAGAATAACTGAAAAATTTAGTTTTCATACGCTCAACCGTTACATAGATGAACTCTTCCCAAGAAGTCGAAAAATGAGCACTTTTACAGCCCATATTTCGCAAAATATTCGTTGTATTTTTTTTTGTCTAATTTATATTGATAACATGTTAGTAGGTTAATAGTTTTCAACACAAAAAAACATGAAAAAAAAATATGTCGTAAACCCATCGCACAACCTTAAACTGATCTGTTGCCATTCTCATAAACATTGTATTCACGTGAACTAATTAAATAGTTCTTAGTTACATTAAAAGCTATGCCATTTAATTACTCAACATTTACCGATTTACTTCAAATTTGGTACCAAAATAAACAGACGATCATGATACACAACGTTATGTGATTTATTTTTATATTTTCTTGTTATAAAAAAAGTTTGCATAACGCTACTATAAACAATTAAAATTCAGGTAGGTGTGGAGCGGAAACCAGTCGACCGTGCTGACCCTCCGTAGGCTTAAACTTCCGCCTCACTCTGAGTTGAATTTGACTATAATACCAACTTGTAAACTTCTCCACTTGTCACTAAACAGCTTGACAAGTACTAAGCATTAGCTACTAAGCTCGTGTAAACTAGGCATTATCTTAGCCGCCCTCGTGAAAATTACCGCCCTCGCTGTGTGCGTGTGGATGTGTGGTAACATTTTCTTTCGGGGCGACAAAGTGAAACTTTCCACCCTTAAGACACAAATAACAATAACAACAGTTAAGGTTTTAATTTTCAACAGTTTTAATAAATGTGCATCATACATTTGATGATTTTGCCAGTAAAATGTAAATTTGAAACCAAATAAAATGTATATTTTGTGAAGGTTGAGAAAGTAGAACCAGTTTTACAATTTGTAAAGATTGCAAATTGGAAACCACCCATAGAGGTTTTAAGAACAAACACGGAGGCAACCGTGTAATTTGTTAATTAGTTTTTAGCTAATTTCCATAGGAAAAATGAGCTATTGCAGTGGCCCTTATGGTAAGACCCAAGGTCGGGAGTAGCAAATGAGCACCGATCATAGTCCCCCAGAATACGTTTTGTGGTGTCATTAAAAATCATATATATACATATGTATATATGTGTGCGCACTATAACGGACGCATTTTACGTCCGATTTGGTCCAAATTTGGTACACACGTTGGTTTTATGAGTCGCTTGAACTGGTGAGTTAGGAAAAAAAAAAAAAAAAAAAAAAAATAGACCATAGGAAGTAGACCAAATTTTTGACCGGAAGTAACTTTATGAATACATGTGTGCGCACTCTAACGGACGTATTTTACGTCCAATTTGGTATACAGGTTGATTTTCTAAGTCGCTTGGACGAGTTCGTTAGCCAAAAAAGTTGACCGGAAGTAACATGTATATATGTGTGCGCACTCTAACGGTCGCATTTTATGTCCGATTTGGTCCAAATTTGGTACACAGGTTGGTTTTCTAAGTCGCTTGGACGAGTTCGTTAATCAAAAACATTGACCGGAAGTAGACCATATTTTTGACCGGAAGTAACAATTGTTTGAGATTTTTCATACTAGAAATAAACTTTTTCGAAGTTTTCTTTAAAAAAATAGACATATGAAATAATTCTGCACATTTTGTTTTTTTTTTTACGCGACTTTATCTGGTTCCCCCAAAAACAATCAAAACGTAAAAAATACCAGAATTAAATCCACGGTTTTTACCTTGGTGGCCGAAGGCAATATATTTGGTACATGCTGGCAGCAGCTACTTGAGCTGATCAATTTCCCAAATAGTTGTTTGAAACCCAAAAACATATATACATTTAATTTTGGAAATTCGCTCAACTCACGTCAGCAGTTCAGCTGCGTGGTCGAATTATTTTTTATTTGTGCGTATTTTGTTAGGGAAAATTTGTTTAAGTAAGTATGAATGCTAGCAAGCATGAAAGGTTTATAAAAATGTTTAAAACACAATGTGGTCGCTGTGTGTAGCTATATTTATCAGGAGTTTCATAATTTTCTTTTGTATTTTGACACGGAAACAAGTAATTTGCAACTATTATAATTAATTTACAAAACAATTAAATAAAGTAAGAAACATAGTTTTACCGTCTTTTCTGAAACGTTCAGCTATCACTGAGCGGCCTACATGTACGTAATGTATCTTATAATGTAGAATGTTATCTTATAGTGTAAAAATTCCACAATTTCAATACTACCTGTACTTGTTTTTATCAAATTTAACCTACACAGTCGTGATTACAAAGACATATATTTTAATCATATTTATCATTTCATAGAATAAAATGTTTGCTAAAACAAAATATTTTTACAGGCTGAAATGGAAAATTTGTAGGCTTATCGTTAAAATGTGCTGGTGTATGCAATAAAGTGTTAATTAATGATGACAAACGTTTTGAAAATGCAGTTTTTTTTATTTAATTTATTATTAAATTAAAATTCCGTTGATACTAGTAAATCATGAAAAAAATTATTTCGGGCCATATAGATAGAAAACAATAAAATAACTTAAATATATCTACAATATCTAATACTTTTGTTTTATATAAGTTGCAGGCTGGAAAAGTTACACGTAACATTAATAATTAAAACAGATATTTTATAATAGATTGTCACATTATATGAGTTAAAATAAGTGACACGTAACAAGGGCCCTGTGGCGCAACGGATAACGCGTCTGACTACGGATCAGAAGATTCCAGGTTCGAATCCTGGCAGGGTCGAGTCTTTTTTATTTACCATTTTTACGGATGTACTATTTTTCTTTCATTTAAATTTAACATTTTATCTTGTAGGAATTATCTCAAATATTTTTTTTTAATATTTGAGGCAGACATAATATGTTTTTTTTTTAATATTTGAGGCAGACATAATATGAAGCAATTATTTTATGCTTTGGTTTTGGCAAATGGCAATCCATGGGTCCAAATAATAGGACAGGTCTTCGTTATGTAGGCCTACTTAAGATTTTGCGATTAAGTAACATTATGATACTATCAGATAGTTTACTATAGACTTTTCGCTTTACAAGGCTTGTGAAATGCGCACACACTCAATGATAAAAAAAAATAATTGTAAAAAGTATCATTTAATTTGTAATGTTTTCCTATTTTATCATATAAAACAATAATGTTTAATGTATATTAATAATATAAGTCAATTAAAAACATAGTTTTTACAGAATTTTCCGAAAAGTTCGGCTTTATTATTTTGTAGCGTAGCCTAAACCCTACAGCTTTATAATTTTGTAGAGTTGACCGAAGCAAGTAGCCTACTTTACTTAGCACTCGTCTCATCAGATTAATTCAAATAAGTTTCAAAATCGTTTCTGAAATATTTACCCAGTAATTGTATAAGTGATCAATATAAACAAATCAAACCTTGCTAAACATAACTGATTTGGTAAAATTTGATGAAAGTCGTTAGTATTGAACAATTGATCAGTCACAACACAAAAACAGAATAAATAATTCCTCAAATATTATTAAAAATCTGAGTTTAAAAATGTATAACATTAAAAACAATACAGGTCGTAATTCTTGAAAAATAAACATTTGTTTATTTAATAATACTGTATTAACAGTTTTACTCGGAAGATTATTTTGGAAAAGGCGGTAAAAAATAATGTATTTTCTTGAAATCTATTAATAACAGCCATAAATTATGTACTTGCATGACTAGGCTCAGAACTCGGTGATAAATACAGTGATATAATTACTTATTTTTAAAACATAATTTTCGTGTTCCAAATTATTACAAAGTTAGGCAACTATAATAAACTCCGATAGTAGTTCAATATTCATTTCAAAATTATACATTATGTAAAAATATGTTTATGGTTATTGTTTAAAATTTACTCGCAAAGTACTTAGGGAATGATAGTAAAAACTACCAAAATATTAATAGTTAAAACTGAGTTTAAAAAAGAATTATAATAATTGTATTTTGTTTCCTGATACTAATTTTGTACGCAACCATGATATTTTAAGAGAAATTCAAAACGTATTATGAAGAGTGTTACAAATGTTTGTAAATGTTATACTGTACTTCTCAAAATGAGTACCTACAATCGAAAAAATGTAAAAATATTAAATCTGTTTGATATTTAAAAAAATAGATCAAGTTTTTTTTTTAAATAGATTTTAGTAGTACTAGTTTTGAAGTTGATAGTTCCAAAACAGAAAATGAAATTATGAAAAGAAGATTACTAGACATAGGCTACGATTGACAATTAATGTTAATACAAATCGTGTAAAAGTTTTTGAGAAAATAAGTATTTTTTTCATAGCGTGTGAATGCCCATCAATTTCAGCAGGAGATGAACCCCTACGGCTTTTCGTCTTAAATTTCCCTTTCAAAAAGTGATAATTTTATGTAGCTGTGAACAGGAATGATATTATATCTAAAAGTGAAACCAATTCGTGGTGAAAAGGCTTTATATTTTGACAGAAAAGATTATAAACAAATTACCAGAGCTTAGCTCGTTTGGGCTTGCTCCCAGCTGGTTTTGACAAATCGGGGAGTAACACTTTTTGTTAAAAACAAAGAGTCATTGTATCAAAACGTGGAAAATTCAAAAATTACGAAAATTTAAATTCGTGGCACGCTTTTTTGTAGGTTTATTGACAGATCTTGAGTTTGATCCTATGTTTTTGACGTATCTCCATCGGTTATACAGTACCTTACAGCTAGAAATTTAATTTTTGTTAAATTTTGAACATTTCCCATACTTTATTGACACATTTTTAGGACAGCTAGAATCGTTACATTTTGCAGACAAGTAATAGGACCAAATGTTAAATCAAATTCTCGGAAAATCAGTTGCTGATGGTGTATCCGCTGTTTTATAGGTTTTACCGTTTAGCCCAAATAGGCCACTAACAAAGATCCTCACCGACTTTAAATTTGCGTATCCATTTTTAATGTTTCTGTGGTTAAAATCTAAACTTAAAATTGTTTAATGATAATACTGTAGCTATAAGATTTCCAAATTTCTAGTTTATCCCGAAGTTACTTAGAATTTGTGTAGATGAGTGAGTGAAGCATATGGGGTTGATTTTTTTGGAAATATATTCTAATTTCAATATTATTTTTTCAGACATACACAATACTCCTGTAAACTACCCCTGTTAAATTTAAATAACATTATTCTTGCAGTTTATTTAGTCTCTTATGTATTTTATGTTTTCCCTTCATTTCAGAAAGTTTTATATTATAGCGACTAAAGATATATTACGTCCTAACGTCTAATTTAGAGAAGGGGTGTGATCAAGAGTAGATATTTATAGACAATTTGAAAAATAACTAATTTATTGAAACATTTAAATCTAATTATATTATAATTACATACGAAATTTTAATAAGTGTGTAATTTAATTTTCCACACAGATTAACAGTCACTTGCAAAATACTCCTTTTTTGAATCCCTCAAAACTGTAAATTTCGCACAAAAAATCTAAATACTATTGGTGTATATTCTCTTTACTGATATAATAAATGTCAGGAACTAAAAGTACTGACATAAATCTGTTGTTGGTATAATAACCTCTAAGTTCCCTATTGTATGAAATACTGTACATCCTTTTCACCTGTTGAAGCAGTAAATCCATTTTTATATCATAAGCCTTGGTGTTATTATTTACAATTTTGTTTATTTAAAGTGTGTGTTAGTTATAGTAGCAAGTGTGTTTTCAGTTCTTAAGTTCTTAGCTTAATATATTACTTGCTCGGATTTGATAAAACGGTAATTGTTTAATTTGTATCATACATTTTGTTCCTGAAAGAAAACGACTATGTTAAACATTACTTATACTAATTACTAATATACAGTAAATACAATAAAATACAAATAGTACAATTACCTAAATGCAAAGCTGATCTAGAAGGTGTAAAGTGATAATGAGTTTAAAGGCGATTCCGCACTACTGAAAACCTTGGACCTTGCATTCGCATAAACAACTAACTCTTAACCTAGAAATTAAATAATCTTCTTTATGAATTTATTATTTTATTGTTACTGTTGTTAAGATATGTTTGTACACAATATAATCATCCAATGTACACGAATTGTTCTTATGGATGAATTTGTAGGACTACGCAACCTATTTGAAAGTTACAAGAAATAACTAACATTTATTAACTTAGTGACGCTGATGTTTTCTACCCCTTCTAATTTTATTATGTAAATAATTGGAAGGTTAGTACTTAAAATAAAAAGTCCATCACTTCAATTTCATCCGATCGATTTAGTAAATAACGAATACATCCTTTTACAGTAATGACAAAATATTTTCCTCAGACCGTTCTAGTTGGCTAATAGAAATAGAATAAATAATATTCAATTTAGTAGAATAAACGTTAATTCATACATTATTATTAGATTTCTGCATTATAGACCCTTAACTTTGTAACATGTCTGTTGGAGAAACAGAATATAGATGGATTTAGTGGTATAAATAGGCATTGTAATTAAATAAGTGAAAATAAAAATAGCCCAATAAAATTTTACAAAAATACACTCGGAATGTATTTTGTTTCTACTGGTAGGAAAATTCTTTTGTTTGTTTGTATTGTACATAATCTATAGCTCCTGTTGTAAGAATGTTCATGAACAAATTCAGACTCTCTGGAGATGTTGATGTAAGTGTCTTTAATAATTGAGACAAGAATCTAAACGATAAATTAAAATTTGACTCTACTGAACACGTTTGACATGTATGTTGCAGACGAAAGCGAAAGCACTCACGCACTTGCATCATACGATTTAATGTTTCAGAGTCAACAATTTTCAAGATATCTTTTTGAAACTGAGCATATCGTTCAAACATATATGCAGATAAAAGTGTTATGTCTAATTTTACTGGGGTAAATGTTATTCCACTTTCCGTAATGTTTAACTTCCTTATTTTTTCGATAAATAAAAATGTTGATTTTAGTTTAAATTTTTAGTAATAAAAATGTTTGTTTTTTAGTATCCAGATTTACCTGTAACATTTAAGGAGTTACATAGTTTTGTATGAAATATCGCCATTGCAATATTTAGTTGTTCAGCAACGTGTAATATATTCATATTTTATTAGTGAACATTTATTTCAGGAACTATTTGTATTTGAAACGTATTTTAGGCAATATATCATGCGGAGAGGTTTATAACTGCCACCCTCTACTGATTCCGTACAATAGATACATTAATATAAGTTTCAACTATAAAACGTTTCTGAAATAACTTTTTATGAACATATTTTATATTGATAATCATCGCTGTGAAGGTAGGATATTTAAAGACCTTACTTATTGAAACCTTACATAAAAACTGTTTTTTTTTTCAAAATAAGAAATTTTAAATTGGTAAATATTTTTATACAGTTCTATTTAGAACTAAATTACGAACTTTTTATGTATGCCTAAAGTTGAACTTTTTCCTTTCGTTAATGAACATGTTTGTTTCTTCAGCTTTTTCAATCTTTTTTTACTGACATATATGAATTCTATGAACCTTTATCTACAAAAAAAGCTATGGAACACTTTTGAATTGGTTTAGAATAAACGTATAAAAACATGGTTAAAATACAAAAACTTGGACGAATTTAACAAATTTGAAGTTTACGGCCATTTTGTGAGCTTACCGTTAGAGATACGGAAAAAATCAAGAATACAATTTTGTTGAAAATCTAATTTGCTACCCGCCAAATGTTATTACTGTTATTAGTTTTTAAATTCGACTTAAGAGACAAACGTAAGTAACAATAAAAACTACTACTGTCCTACTGTACTAAATAGGTTAGGTTTGGTTTGGTTAGGTTAGGTTAGGTTAGGTTACTATTAGAAGTGCGAGTAAGCACGCAACGGTTACTATTAGATAAGTGCGAGTAAGCACGCAACGGTTCCTATTAGATAAGAATAACAGATAAATAAAAATACACGAATATACTGGCTGTTTCAACTTGGTTCATAAATTATCTGCATTTTTTTGTATGTCTAAACAATGTATGCAAACGAAGTGGGTCTACTAGTTATTATAATCTAATATAAATTATTTATTGGTATGAGGGAATTCGGAGGGAAATATCCCGTATCTGTGTCAGGTAGAAAAGGTGGTCAGTTTGTATGTCGCTGACACCCCGGCCTGTCCCTTGTTTTTATACCTGTATCTTGTTGGTCAGTTTGTATATTAGAAATTACCCAAAAAATGTTGGGCAGTTTGTATGTGGCCTTAAAAAAGTACATCAGTACGTTTATTCATGTACCGGAGTATCGGTACACTTTTTTTACTGATATTTCGGCTGTTCTTTGACTTAATTAATAGTACCTAAGTGCTTCATATTCAGTATTAAAATGGAATCCCTTGACATAATAAAAAATACATTTAAATAGTTTTCAAAATATCTAGCTATAGAAATTTCAATGGAAGTTATTTTGAAACAGATAAGATAAAATCTATAAAACTTCCTGACAAACTTTATACTGTTGGTAGGTGGTATACAACGTTCTTTAAAACTTGGTAAGAGTTAACTTGGTTCTCAAGTTACTAATTTTTTTTTTAAACAAACAAAATTGGCGGCAGAAGGAAAACTTCATGTCAGACAATATTATGTTTCTATGGTATTTTATGTTTGCTTCATTCCAAGGACAATTAATTCTGGAATGCATTTCCTGAGAGTTCCAAAACATGTGTTACAAAATTATGTGTGTGTGCGCGCGCGCGCGCGTATATATACAGCATATTAGTAGTTATGAAACGCAAGGAGCAATTTCAACAAAATTTAGTATACTGTATATATAAGATGTACTATCTGAAAAAAATACTGGGCAAGACTCCCTTATGGGTGACATGTAAATAATCGAAAGACTAATTTTATCGTCTTATCCAAAGTCCAGTTCGGTGTTATATGAATAATACCGGTAATTAATTATTCAGTTAATGTTTTTCGCTGGAAAACTTGACAATTAATTGTTTCGTAATTCAAAACACGGACATTTCACAAGTATAATTTATATATTTACATATAGGATTGCTGTTATTTTGTATGTAATAAAAAAAACAAAATTAAAAAGAATGTTTATTTGCCGTATTTTGTGAGTTTCAATTGAGACTAGTCTTCATTACAAGACCTCGTGGCGCAACGGTAGCGCGTCTGACTCCAGATCAGAAGGTTGCGTGTTCAAATCACGTCGGGGTCATAACTTTTTTCTTACTCACAAAATGTCAAATTGAACTTATTTGATCAAATAGGCTTAAAATTTTATAATTTTGTTAACACTTCAATAATAAATTATAGTTACGAATATTTAATTTGATAGACAGTTCATTTTGAACCATTAACAGTTTGTTGTAAAGACAAACGTAAAACAAATTTGACTCTTGTTCACTTTTTGTAATTTTGAAATACTATATTTAAAAAATATATACATATTGGAGGAACGAGTCTAAAAAATAACATGCACTATTAATTTAAGCCAGCCACTGCAATTTCCCGTATCATGAATGAATATTGTACAAATGTTTTATTCAATTAATTAGTGAATATAAATTTATTATCTCTTTTAGAGAAAATTAACATTACCTAAAAAGATAAGACGATAAAAAAGTGTCCCTAGTCTTAAAAATAGAATAAACATTTTTAGAAGAGGATACATTTTATAATTTCTTAAAATGTAAGTATTTTTATAAATAGGCTACTTAGGAATATACTTTAAATTTGTATTTGTGTAATGAAGTTTAACAATAATTATGTATTGTTTTTTAAGACAGGTAATTTGTTTAAATCTGGATTAAACCTTCATTATGTACTGTCTATAATGAATATAATAGCCTCCCTACATTAAGGCTGGGCTCCCTAAATTCAAAACGGCGAAGTTGGGTACCAATTTCAATGTCAAGTAACCAAACATACCTTCACTATTAAGCATATTTTTGTGTTATTTTTGTCAAAAAACGAAAGCTGTATTTTTTTTCTTAAAGTAAAATAGATTGTGGGTGGTTTCTAAAGGTTTGTTTAAGGTTTTTGTTTAACTAAGGTTTTTTGCAATATCTCTTTTTGCAACTGAGTAAAAAATTTATAAAGTTTACTATTTTTTACTATTTATATTATACGTTTGTGAAAACAATAAAACGGTTTTCGAAAATGTATTCAGCAATCAACATCTTCATATGACAGTACGGTACTTCAAAATGAAACCAAATTTTAAAATTTATTCCACGAATTAACGGGGAAAAAAGACTTATTCTGTAGCATTGCTCTTATGGGAATCAGATTCAATATGGCGGACAGGGTAACCTCCCCTTAAGGCTCGGCAGGAGTGAAAAAATATGTCTGGGTTGACCGCAGCGCTCCAAGTGGCAGAGCTGTACACTACTAGAATTTAGTTTGCTAGTTTTTCATTCTTCCGCTAGCAAAAATAGACCATTTTCATAAAGGCGGAAAATAGAGGATTACAGACGTAACCCTGATTGTAAACGTACTGAAATGGGCATGCGTGACAAGGTATGGTAGTAGGCCAGTCGGTAAAGGTCAATTTAGACCAAAAGTACCAGTAATTTGCAATACGGCTGAATTTTTTTTATAAGTACATTAAAGTATGTAGATTAACATAAACAAAAGTTTACCAGTCTATCGATTTCCCAAAGTCGAAAAAAAATCGATTATCATTTTTTGTTCGATTATCCTTTATATTTCGAGCTGGGATGAAGATAGAGGAAAATAAAAAATACCACCGTGTAGGGGAGGTATTTTTCAACAAAAAAGGTAATATGTATTTATTTCGCCCGAGCAATGGTTTGTCTGGAAAAAATTCGATAATGCAGGTATGTATTTGGCAGCAGGGGAAATCACTAAAAGGGGACATCTTATTCATATATGAAGCGTTGGCTCATTCTAAATTGGCCGAATTTTAATGTATCGAATTGAAACTTGACATAGGAGTTAAAATATATATTTTAAACATTTGTGCTGAGTCTCAGCTCAAATGTTAAATTAAACATAAATTAAACATAAGCTCACAACATAGAATTAAATATTTACATACTTAAATAACTAAAACTTAACAATGTATTTACAGTTCCATAACTTCCATATCATATATTATTTTCCAATATTAGAAATAATGAAAACAAACGATGTTAAAACGTCGTGATAGTGATCTCAACCCATGTACTATGTACCAACATTTCCCACGGTGACCAACGGTCATTTTTTGTATGTCCTTTATCGCTGAGAGGTTTCATTTGTTTCATCTCATTTTTTAATTCAAGTAAAGCCAAGTCAAATACTTTTATGAAATTTACAATGATAGTTTGCAAGTATTCAGTTTAATTCTTTGATTTATCCTCTATACTTTCTTATTATTATATGCCATTTTTTGGTAAAGGATATATTCCTAAATTACTATTCAAAACAGGCCTAGTTTTGTTAGCAGTCTTGTAGTAGGAACATAAAAGCTGGTGTTTTCAAAATAAGAAATTTGAAATTGATTAATATTTTTATACAATTCTATTAAGAACTAAATTACGAAAATTTTACATTTATGAAAAAATTACAATAATTTGTACTACTTTTTATGTAGGCCTAAAGTTGAACTTTTTCCTTTCGTTACTGAACATGCTTGTTTCTTGAGCTAATAACTTGTTAATTTTACTTCAATCATTTTTTTACTGGCATATATGAATTCTTTGAACCTTTATCTACAAAAAAGCTATGGAACACTTTTGAATTGGTTTAGAATAAACGTATAAAAACATGGTTGAAATACAAAAACTTTGTCGATTTTTTAACAAAGTTGAAGTTTACTGCCATTTTGTGAGCTTACCGTTAGAGATACGGAAAAAATCAAGAATACAATTTTGATGAAAATCAAATTTGCTACTAGCAAAATGTTATAAATTTTTAAATTCGACTTACAGTTAAGCCACAAACTGGCTTTGGAAAAAAGCTTACACTGAGAGAAACGGTGCGGCCGCCATTTTTATTTTATTAAATATGAAAAATGGAAAAAACCTTATATATACATGGCTCGGCCTAGGAATAAGGAACATTCATGCAAAAAATCATCAAAATCGGTCAAGGCGTTTGGCCGTAATCGTGAGACAGACACACAGACGAAATGCCGAACGGTCGAGTAAAACAGAAAGCAACCTGCGACTCCCTATAGCGGCGGTAGGTTAAGCGGACATTGCTCATCCTAAATCCATTTAAAACCCGCAATTATTCAAATAGCGTTTTTAAAAAAATACCAAACTCTTGGGGACAAAATTCTTCATCCGAATGGCTTGGTAATTTTTCGCTGTCCTATAATTAATAGTTACAACGTAAAAAAATATTTAAAATCACCCTATAGCGGCGGTAGGTTACACGGACATTGCTCAGCCTAAATCCTTTTTAAAACCCGCAATTGTTCAAATAGCGTTTTTAAAAAAATACCAAACTCTTGGGGACGAAATTCTTCATGCAAATGGCTTGGTAGTTTTTCGCTATATATAATTAATAGTGACAACATACAAAAATATTAAAAATCAATGCTTTAAATTGTTAATAAATATTAAACAAAATATTTTTCTTAGTTTTGAAAAAGCCATTTGCATGCATATTGACCATAGCTTTAAAATGACATATCGTTTATAATTTTCCGATCAAAAATGAAGGAAAATTTGGATTTTAATTTTAACATTGGTGTTATGGAGTGTCAGCCAACATGGCCGACAGCTAGAGCCGACCCTTAAAACGGAGACCTCGCTTCACTTGGTCAATTATATAAAATTATTGAAATTTCTTTTATTTGAAAGGTAATTAAACTTCGAATGTGGATATCTTTTTACATTTTTGATATTTGCATTATTGAACAAGAAAAAAAGCACAAACTTTGATTTTGAGTTAGGCCAAAGAACAAAATTAGTTAAAAACTAATTATTTAAAAAACTAAAAGATATCCATATTCGAACTGTTCTAACCTTTAAAATGACACATTCAGAATAATTTTCTAATCATTATTACTCCATTAATCTTAGAATCCTATTAACATTGCTCTTATGGGAGTTGAAATTGAAGATGGTGGCTGGTTCTGTTGAGCAGGGCCGGATTTTGGTCACAAGGGCCCCTAGGCTCAGCGTGTGGTGCGGGCCCTACCGTGGGGGGGACGGGGTATGGAATTCCCCCAGCAAAACGGGGGGTCCGGGGAAATTTAAAAAAATACAACCTCTGAAAACATGTTTTTTTGCAATTTGGAAGTCAATTTTACTACTAATAAAAGCACTTTTGAGACTGGAATTTATAATACCGTAAATATTTTACCCTAGATTAAATTTATATTCTAACAGTTTTGAAAAAAGAATCGTAAACGTTTTTGAGCCATCTCTCTTTACTCATGATAACTTCACTTTTTTCAAAGTCTGATTGGTATTGAATAGATAACGCTTGAAACTGAATGAATTTCATTTCCTATGTTGTCATCCAAGCCATTACAATATATGTTAGCAAGTTTTTCACTTGCAGCTAGGACTTCTTTAGCAGACAGTGTCATTAACTTGTTAAGAAACCCAAAACGAGTGTGGACAAGTTTGTAAGCTTCAAGTCTCATAACCTCTCAGCCAAACCAATTTTTATGAGCACTGCACTATTAGCCGTGCGTGCGAATTTCAAATGACAATATTATTATCATATACTAGTGGCATTTCATCGACATCGGAAATCTTTTTATCTAGCCTACCGGTACTGCCTAAAAAATTAATTAATTAATTTTTTTTTTTTTTTTGTGGTGCGGGCCCTTGTGTGGCGTGGGCCCCTAGGCGAGCGCCTACTTTGCCTGTGCCTAAATCCGGCCCTGCTGCTGAGCATTAAAATATATTCATAAATTACTAAAAGAAGTAGCTATAGAACAGTTTAAATAATATCAGGGATAATTGGGTGTTTTATTTACTTCTTTATCTGCTTCTGCCATTCATTTGACACCACTTCATGGAAACGGCTTTCCTTTAGTGTACCTAATTAGTTCTTCCAAAATACAATTGCCGAAAATTCATGAAATAATTTTTGAAAGTATAATCATTAGTTGAATTTAAATTTCTATTTATCTTAAATAATTTTTACCTGAATTTTTCATTTTATTTTTTGTTTTGGTTTTAGGAATGTAGTATAGTAGAACTAGTAAATAAAAATAACACAGGTTGATGCAGCAAACACTTAAATTTTGTTGAAATTTTTATGTCTGGAGAAAAATTATCTTTCAGAAAATATTTTGTGACAGTGTAGTTACTCATCAACACTCAAAAATTATCGGCCGGCATCACTATATAGAATGTGATTCAATCTTTAATTACTTTTAATTAAGTTAAAAATGTCTAGGTATTATTTTGTACGTTTTTTGTATCCTATTATGGAGTTTCACCAAGTACCTACTTTTTTTACTTTCAAAATTATGTTAAACAATTTTATAAATTGACTGTTATGACTGAGTAATTGTATTTTCTTAAATTAACTTGTTTCTTGTTGACAGATGCCTGCCTAAGATGTCAAGCAGAGAGTAAGCAAGACACTCGTTATGGCAGACAGGACTGTGTTGTGGTATGGGGTGAATGTAACCACTCTTTCCACTACTGCTGTATGTCTCTATGGGTGAAACAGAACAACAGATGTCCTCTCTGCCAACAGGAATGGTCCATCCAACGTATGGGAAAATAACATCCCAGACAATATTACTTTATCTAATATCTATCTGATTTATATAGTGGGATAATTCTTTATTTTAAAATTTGGTGTATCTTGGGGATCATATATCATTTAATTTTCCTTTTACATGTGATATAAGTAATAAATACAAATTTGTTAATCAGGCAAGTGTATTAATATTTCCTGCTGTACGGTATATTTAATTTAATTGTTCAGTTGTGTAGATTAAAATACTTTGCACAATACGTGCTATCAGCAGAGTTTGCAATGCCAAAAATTATACAAAATGTATCAAGCTATACATAGGCCTACAATAATCCTACAAGATTTTACCAATAATGTTTTACAAGTGTAATAAAACATAATTTGGTTATATATTTTTAAATTGTAAGCATTTCCTAACCCCAGTAGTATTTATCATAATATAACCTATTCAATACAGGTACATTATGAATTTGTAGGACTAGGCCTATTATGAATTACTTAATTTGTAAGCGTCTGGAATAAAATGTCTTACATTTTCCTAACAATAACAATCTCATTTCTTTAAAGTTATGATGTCAAAGTTAATTATACTTGTAAAGTTTATTTTTTAAATTCAAGTAGTTTTTTTATAATAGGCCAACAAAGTACATAACAATTAATTGTAGATAAGAATTTAAGTTGAAGCAAACAATTGAAGGACTTATAATTCTTTGTGGAAGTGCAAAAGAAATAATATGTGACACGTCTTTAGATAGAATATGATTTTGAATTGGGGCAAGTGCTGATCCTCTAAATATTTAAAATGCATTTGCAACAACATAATTATGTTCAAAAAATATAACCCTTAAATTTTATTCAAAATCATAAGAATACATCAATTTACAATATAATAGTTTACAAATTGATTAATGCACTAAAAATCTTACCATATCTTGATTATTCTTTTAAAATATAAATATCTGCATGTTTTTCTTTACATTTTTGTATATATTTCCCACCATCCCAGCTGTGTAACTACTAACCTTTCCCCTTCATACTCTACTACCGCTTCACACTTTC
>JAGFPH010000614.1:86390-96558 GCA_018207615.1 Philaenus spumarius | reverse complement strand
TTTTTTTACATTAATATAGAATTTTGTGTAGGTCCTAATTCATTATTACAATTATTATGATACAATATTTGTTAATATATATACAAAATTTCTATTATGTTACGTTTTTTACATTTTTCAACAATACAGAGTTTTTTATTTCAAAATTATGTTTTTCATCTAAACAATTCTTGGCCATAGCAGAATGAACAGGCATATTATATTTTAAATGGCTGAGCATAATCTTGGTAAAATGTTAAGTAATCCTAAAGATAAAATTCAAAAACAGGACAAATCTGAAATTTATTGTATAAACTGTCAAATGAATGCAAAGAAATATATCGGCCAAACCAAAAGATGCATGAAGACACAAGCTAAAAAACACTATAATCATCCTTTTTAAATAAAATAGACTTAAGTTAAGATTTCTTTTCTTTTAGAAAAAAAATTACCCAAACAATGAGATAATATAAATTGAAGTAGGTACCAAAACTTATGTTTTACAATACTGTCTTGGAGGGATATAAGTAAAAACTTATAAAACTTAAATAAAATTGTAAATAAATAAAAATTTAATAACCTGTAAATAGAGTTTCCTGGAGCTTTGGCAAAATTTCCGAAAGTCTAGTATCCTCCAGAGCAACAACTGAATCTGTTTGTGATCCTGGTAAAGCAGTTAGATGAACAAATCTGGGTGCATTCGCCCTGCTAGTCAAGTATACAAATTTTGTTGCTGAAAGATAAAAATATTAAGTCACAGAAAAAAGAAATGAGCAAATTGAAATGTAGCAAGTGATTAAAATAAATTGCAGTTATTCTAAAATTTTACCTGGATATTGTGATTTGATGCTTTTGATAACAATTTTGGCTCCTTTCATATTTTGATCACTTACAGTTGAGCTATAGCCTAGAATTAAAATCACAGTGCTTTCACTTCTTCTTGGCTTAGGTTTGGATGTGTGCTCTCTTTCAGTTTTTTCTTCTAGCTTTGAAGATAAGGTTAATAATGATTTTTCTAAACTTAAATCATTTATCTCTGAAAACATTTGAAAGTTTTAAAATTCTGTTTAAAATATTTTGAATGGTGTTCTGTCTAAGGAAGGGAGGGAAATGTGTAAAGGGTAGATCAGAACTGTCAAAATCCAGACAGTAGTAAGATTTAAAAACATGTGATTCACATAGGTTAGTAGACATGATCGTAAAAAAATGTAATATCACGACAATAGGCATGCAAAAGACCTAAGAAGTGACATATTAACTCCTACAAATCGAAAGCTCTGGGAGGAGGGAGGGTTGGTTTAAATATCCATTCAAATTTGTTTTGAAAATTAGAAAAGAAATGAAAGGTTTTGGGACTTTTAGGGCTGACTGTGATAACTAATAGTTTGGGCTGACATTTTTCTAATATTTATTATATACTGTAATATTTTGTGAGAAATTTCATGTCATTTTACAGCAAAATCGGTACAATGAAAATCATTACTTACAGTGTTAGACTTCACTAAATATAGTAAATACATTTTGAATTTTTAATGAAGTTTTAAATTATAGTTTAATAACCTATTTTTAGTGTTATTTTTAACGGTGTAGTTGGAATTACAAAAGAGGAATGCCCAAGTTACTAACATTAACAGACTTAACAACTGTATTTATAAATGGGAACTATTTATTAAACATGACATTTTAATGAATATTTCATTCACCCATTCATCCTAGTGCTTAATGGCAGTCAGCATGAGTTTTTGTAGTAAGTCCGCCAACGCCCTTACTCTTTTTGTGCCTACAGTGTCGGTATTGTTGTGTACAGTTTTGACTATTGTCGATTGATTTTAATTTAAAACTTATAAAACATTTTTTTCACACTCAGGCTGGTAGGAGCGCCATGTCACCTCCAGTCTTGTGCACTATTGGTTTAATGGTTTAAACATGGCTTAGTAAAAAATATAGTGTTTGGGTCCTACAAAAATATGAAAAATAATTTTGGTTTTACCTTTACAGTTATTTTTATTTACCTTTTAAAATAAATGAGTGGTTTTCTTTGAAATTTTTTTTCTAAAATAGAATTTCTAATCGAAAAAATAAAACTTTAAGTGCCAGATAAAAACTTCTTCAAAAGAAATAATTGATGAATTTTTCACCCTTGCGCCAAAATGTACAATAGTTCATAAATCACTGATTATGCCCTATTATGGTTTGATATGTTAATACAACTAATTTATTGACTCGCTACGTGACTCTAAAGTCCACCATATTTTCA
Organism: Philaenus spumarius; assembly: GCA_018207615.1. NCBI lineage: Eukaryota > Metazoa > Arthropoda > Insecta > Hemiptera > Aphrophoridae > Philaenus > Philaenus spumarius. The sequence continues at coordinate 94,322 of JAGFPH010000614.1, read as the reverse complement.
TCCAAGGTCAATAAGAGATAGAGTTAAGAAGACTTTTGGAAATTACTTCAAGATATAATTTGCTCTTTTTAAAATAAGGTTCATCAATTGATAAATTATGCCATGCATTCAAGAAAATATTTGTTAGAGTTTATTACTTGACAAGTCAACATTAGTTTCTGTTTCAAAGGATTTTAAAATTTCAGTTTTTAGCCAATTTCCATAGGAAAAATGAGCTATTGCAGTGGCTCTTATGGTGAGACCCAAGGTCGGGAGTAGCAAATGAGCACCGATCATGGTCCCCAGAACACGTTTTAGGGTGTTATTAAAATGCATATATGTATATATATATGTGTGTGTGTTCGCACTCTAGCGGCCGCATTTTAAGTCCGATTTGGTCCAAATTTGGTACACGTGTTGGTTGTCTATGTCGCTCGTTAGCCAAAAAAATTGAACAACAAAAACAAATTGACAGACAAATTTGAAGGCACTGGAATATACCAACTTTCTTGAAACGATTGTCCTAAAATATATATATAGGACAAACAGGAAGGTCATTTAAGAAAAGGTTCAAAGAACATCTCCCTTCATCCAAACAATATGCGAACCTCACAAGGACTGAATCAAAATTTGCCGAACATTTAATCCAAAATGACCATAGTAATGTTATTCCTGCATAAATGAGACCTTAAAAATATTACACCACTGCAAAAAGGGAAAGTTTATGAATGCTTTAGAACAATTTGAAATTTATAAGAACTATAAAGAGAATAACAACATTTTACTGAAAGAAAAATTATACTTTAATTCGAATGCGCTGTACGATACTGTTTTAACGAAGGTAGATAAGACACTACCCCCTCCCGAAGATATATCCGCAGTATGTACCGGGACATCATGAAAGACAGTCGAGTATTGAGTTCGTGTGTTTATTGAATGTTAAGTGATTGTAAATGTTTTGTGTTTATATGTAACTATGTGTTAAGTGTTTGTGTTTGACGAAGGGAAACCTGAACTGCTTGAAAATGGCTGAATAGCCGAAACGGCCGTCGTTTAAACAACGATAGTACAAGAGTATTGCAGACGGTAAGTTCATATACTTATTAAAGATAGTGTTAATCTATTACCAATGAAGGTAAGGTTCATCAAGTGATAAATTATTCCATGCATTTAAGAAAATATTTGTTAGAGTTTATTACTTGACATTAGTCTCTGTTTCAAAGGATTTTAAAATTAAAATTTTTTTGTGAAGTTTAAATACTATTGGTGTTTTAAAGATAGTGTTAGTCTAAAAGATGGTAACTATAAAAGAATATGTTATTATATTATGTTTGAGCATGCTATTTTAAGATTCATGTAAAATATGCTATTTTAACTTACAAATAATTCTTTTATTAGTTTCAAAAGAAATTCTATAAAGAAGAAAGTTTTCTGCTAACCTTTATCACGGTTTGATTTGTTGATCCATTGTATATAAAGGCCTGAAATACTATTTGTTTCATTGATAAGGATGTCTCCAGAGTCACCATTTACAACAGTAACATTGCTACCATAAGGACTAACATCAATCCTTTCGGAAAGAGGTCTAGAAAATAAGAGGTTTAGAGTAAGAGACATCAAGCATAAACTGAAAATTGTATCATGATTATAAAAAAATAATAATTTTGAATGTACCGTACTTACATTAGTAACTGTAATGCGTCGTAATTAGACCATGTAGCATCCATGATAATAAACAGATCTAAAAATGGTCCATGTGCATACTCAGGTGAACATTTTCTTGTTTTTCCCAGTACATTGGCTATAAACAAAATAATGACTTACAACTTTATTACATTTAAAATATTCTAGTGTAGTAGTTTTGCTTATGAGATAAATATTTCAGGCATAGAAACTTAATACTCTACTTAAAAACCCAAAGAAATTTAACTTGATTTTAGTCAGAAGTATTTTTATGTAACTTTTATTTTCCTGAATTTTAGTAAATACACAAGTAATTTTTTTCATTTTGGTGTGTTATAATTTCAAAATGACAAAAACTCAATGTCCTTTGTCTTCATGACTTTTTTTATTGGTATAAATACAATTTTTCTCAATAAATATATATGGTCAGTTACATAAACAGTTTGTACTATGAAAAATGCGATTAAACAACAAATTTATCTGATAGTTTTGGGGTTGCTGACCATTTTAGAATTGGGCTGCAAATCCTAAATCACAGCCCCAAATTTGAGTTATTGTGGAGAAAACATAATTCTATCAGAGTTGAGGAACCACAAACTCCATTTAAAAAATTTAAAAACTATGTAATTTATTGATAAAAACATTTTTACGATCTAGTGTTTACAGTCTTTTAACACGTTCGCTACCGGGCGGCTCATATATGAGCCGTGTTGGTCATTGTGGTAGCCCGCAATACTAAAAGAAAGTCCTTTGCTGTGGCCTAGATAAGTATGACCACCCCCACATCCCGGATAAAAAAATGTGTTTTATCTATTAGTTTTCATTACATTCAGCTTATATATCATTCTGGTGGCAAATGTGGCCTTTTTTTAGGATTTAGGCTATTTTTAGGTTCGGCTCATAAATGGTTCATTATGAATATATTATGAATACATAAAACATGTTATCGTACTCACTTCACGTCTCACTTCAACCATCTACAACACTAAAAACACCTGTTCGCACTGTTTCGGTTAGTTTCTGGTTATAGAAAACTAACAGGCTGCAAGTCAGCTGTGGTTGTCCAGGAGTACCAACATAGCAACACTGTATTTACCCTATAAGTCAAGAAACCCAGAGACCATACATACAGTATATGCGGCCGTATCCCTATAGACCGCTACAAAAGTTTCAAGCCTCTAAAATAGACGGAGACGGGTATCTCACAATCAACCATTTAGTTGCACTGTAATACCGGCTCATTTTAGAGCCCCCGGGCTATTTCTACATAACAGCCGACTCATAACTGAGCCGGCCGGGCTATATTTACGGATTTTTTTATGCATACCGGTAGCGAACGTGTTAATGACAATTAAATAATATGTACATTGAGATGAAAATGTTTTAAATAATGATAAAAATTTGACAAAAGACTGAGAACATTGACATTTAAAACTAACAATCCTGGACTATTTTTGTGTTTATTATTCTTGTTGAATAACCTCAAAATTTTTGACTTTTTTAAAGTTTTTTTCCCAAAACGTCATAAGATTTTTTACTTTTTGAGGTAGACTATTCTATACAAAATTAAAGTATATTAAATTTCGTACATAAAGCACCCCTCAAATGTATTTTTGGTTGAACGGTTTGGTCACTAGAGCGCGCTGAAAAAAGGCCAAAATTTTCTACTTTGAGGAAAACCTAGTTTTTTGTTAGTTTTTCGCTTGTAACATAAAAACTATGCTTGTAATTACAAAAAAGCTTGCATTCTGCTAAAACTACATTAAAACTTCTACAAATTGCACACCTTAAGAGGGGACAGGACTCAATCGTAAAACCACCTTTTAGTTTCCAAAGTGAACACTAGGGTAGCTCTACAAGTTCTTCCATATCACTACTTGGAGCGCTGCCTGCACAAACTGAGTTATAAAACTACCTGCTCCCAACTAACAGGGAGGGGGAGATTCCGACAGACAGCCGAAAAAATAAAGTAAATAACACTGTTATACTCATTCACAATCACAAGCTAGACCGGCTGGCCTTTAGCCGTAATAGAAAATCGTGAGGGCGATAATGCTTACAAAATGTAGATCCACCCGTAAGTATAAGAATCGCGTTGACATTATTAGTAGCCTACCACTCATAAGTAAATATTGAAATCTTGAGTTCTCTAATGGTACATTACTTGTAAATATTATATTTATAAACAGAAATTCAATGTTTTTTCAATTCATTACTGATGATTTTAAAAAGTTGTCCATCTTGGTTTTTTTATATTGCAACATGGTTTGCTTGTGACTTAATAGATTATAATATTTATTGCCACAAAGTATTATTATTTTTACCGATGTTGCCTGTTTCAAACACGAATAGTGTAGCCTAATGATAACAAACATTTTGCCATACCAATAAGTCTTATTTACTTCAGTAAAGTATATTGTACTTGTACAAATATAAATTCAAATATTGTAATAGCAATGTTTTAGCAATATTTCTTCAATACCTACAGCTTTCAAAGTTTGTGTATACCAAAGTCATATTATTTGTCATTTTTCTGGTGACTAAAATTCCAAAAACCCTTAAGATATTACAGATCTAATATCAGAAGTAATATAATATATTACTTATAATATAAACAAATATAATATATTATATTTGTTTCCTAATCATGTTTCATATTATTATATTTAAGATGTATTATATTTATTTTGTGTTTCTTTGAAATTGTAAGGCGTGCTGACTTTGGATGGGGTATAATTTAAACACGTAAAATCCATCCATTACTGTCAAAGGTTCCAAACAAACGGAACATGTAAAATTGGAAGGGATTTGGATAAAGCTGTCACACAAAACCACTTGACTTGTCACGCCTACTTGACACAAAAACTACTCACTGTAAACTATGAAAACTGGTCCCGCAATCAAAAAATATATCATTTGCATGAAGAAAAAAAACGAATTCAAAAGTTGTTCTTTTTCATACAACATACAATATTGGGTTTTTGTTTTTAATAACTTTCACGCACAACTTTCTAGTAATTAATTTGAATACAATAAAGTAATAATAAGACCTAAATCATCTTAAACATCGGTTTACATTAAACAATTCTTTATGTGTAAAATAATTATGTTTTATTGAACACACCAAAGTAGTGTTCTTCAATTATTTAAAAAATCCAAAAGTAAATAGGCACTCTTTATGGTTACATCATGCTTATTGCCAACATGAATAGCTTTTCCAAGCAATTGATTTGAATAAAATTATAAAATTGAAGTAATAATAAGACTACAATTAAAAAAATAATAAGACTACAATAATACAACAATTAGACTACAAGTAAATAATAACAAGACTACAATAATACTACATTTCAATAATAATAATACTACAATAAGACTAAAATCTTACTTATATAATAATTCAGTAAACCCTTTAAAAGTTTGGTAATACTATTGATAGCTATTTCTGAAGATCTACCGGACCGATTTTAGTGCTGTTTGTTTTAAATGACAGAAATTGTTGTCATTATTATCAAAAAATTATTAAATGTCAATTTTATTACATGGGCATATTGAAAAGGGCACTTTTTGAGTTTTTTGGCTTTTATGTTAAAATCCTATTGATAGCTATTTCTGAAGATCTACCGGGCCAATTTAAGTGCTGTTTGTTTTAAATAACAGAAAATGTTGTCATTATTATCAAAAAATTATGAAATGTAAATGTTATTTCATGGGCATATTTAAAAGGGCACTTTTTGAGTTTTTTTGCTTTTATGTTAACATCCTATTGATAGCTATTTCTAAAGATCTAACAGGACGATTTTCTTCTGGTTTGTTTTAAATGAAAGTAAATGTAATTATTATCAACAAAATAAGAATTGTCATTTTTATTTTATCGGTTATTTATAAGGACTTTTTTAGTTTGCTTGGTGTTATTTTAAAACTCTATTGATACCTATTTCTGAATTTAGTGCGTTTTCTTTTAAATTAAAGAAAATGATGGAATTTTTTTATATGAAACGATTGATACCTATTTCTGAAGATTCATTTTGCCCTAGGACATTTTTCAGCCGACCTCGGGAGGCTTTTTTCGCTGGTTTTAATAATAATAAGACAATTGAAGAAATAATAATTCAAATGTCAGCTTCGGACAGTTCTTCTACTTCTCTAATTTCTCCATTATCAACGATCTTGGATGTTTTATTAGCAACTTTATTCTCTTTGCATTGAGTATGTACGTCGGGTTTCTAATGGGCATCGACCTGCATACTCTGGGGTCAATAAGTTCAGACAGAATACAATTCTTGTAGAACTTTTCTAGTTTCAAAGACGTGCCGCGAGGCTGGCAAAAGAGTGCCTGGTGCTCCTAAGTCCTTGTTGTCCTATTTTGATTTCGAGCTGAGGGACAATGTGGGAGACGTTATTGTAGTTGGCTCTCATAATAGCAAGGCACTGAAGTGTCGGGGCGATTGGCGGACATAAAATTCTGAACCGAGTGTTGAATGAGTTTGATTGAGGGAAGTTTATTGAAACAAAACGTAAAATAAAACAATAATAAAAACAGTACCGGAATGGCGTTGCGGCACCAGTATATTCTTTTATACAGGTTATGCTTAATTTATTACTGTATTATTAATAATTAATTACATTTAATTTCTGTCATATTAAACAATCTTGTTATCGAATATAATTTATTGTACTATTCTTTCCATATTTAATTAGATAAATTTAACTGGATTGGTAATAAACTGTCGAAATATTTTGAAAAAAAAAAAATATATATATAGGCTTATATAAGCTTTGTTTGACAAAAAGTGTTAGTTCTTCAGTAGTCAAATATATTTCCTTGCCTCAGACGAATGTGACCTTTCCAGTAACCATGTTATAATTTTTTAATGTTTTTAATTTTATTTACTAATGTAAAGATAAATGACTAAAACTAGAACTACACATCGATTATAAAAGTACAATTAATGAAACAAAATAATTTTTAAATATATTTTTAATTTTATTTACTAATGAAAAGGTAAATGACTAAAACTAGAAGTACACATAGATTATAAAAGTACAAAAGTATATAATAAATGACAATAGTAAATTAAAAAAAGTAAAATTAATGAAACAAAATAATTTTTTAATGTTTTTAATTGTATTTACTAATGTAAAGATAAATGACTAAAACTAGAAGTAAGCATAGATTATAAAAGTACAGAATTATATAATACATGGCAATAGTAAATTAACAAAAGTAAAATTAATGAAACGTTATTGTATATTTCGCACCTAGGGCCGAAAATGAGGTTTTGCAGGCTTGAAACGATCGAGAGCTGGAAACATCGAAAACTATCGAAAAATAGCTGAAAACATCGTAGTGTGGTAAAAAAGAATATTATAATATATTTTTATTTTTTATATATATTTTATTTTTAAATATTAAAACAAATACTAAAAAACAAAAAAAACGCATAAAGTAATAATTATCATAAAGAAAACCCGAGAAGTTAACAAATGGCAACAAAATACAGTTATTTACCAAAAATACAAAAGCATTGGTAAAAACATAATAAATTGTATGCCTACATAGAATATGAGAACAATTAAAAAAAATAATGAATGCCTAATACTAAAGAAAACTAAATACAAACAATCCAGTAGCAAAACACATTACTTGGCCTACTCATATAGAGCATAAAAAATGTACGATGAAAATAGTGCACTGCACACGGTCAAAGTTTATAAGCACTATAAGTTTATAGTAATTCTTCGTTTCTTCTTTTTTGATGGAAATGTTTTTAAATGACCCATGTCAAAATCGAACAACAGAAAATCTGCTAAATATATATGTGTCACTAATCACTATGTAAGTATAAGGTCACTACTGAAACAGCAACGAAACTCCTTTATAGTCTCAACTAGGGAACGAACGTACTAGCACAGAACTGTCAGCTGTCTGTCACCAGTACCACATTCTAGGTAAAAATGATACAATAAAACTGGATTTCGGCTTCCGGTGCAGGTTTTGCGGATGAGTCATAATAGTGGCTCGCAGCTAGGGCAATCACCTTCAGTCTCACGAAGACTGAAAAATACGCTTTTTAAGTGGTTTCAATAATATCAAGTAGACGTACTTTCAATTTTCAGACATACCTGTTAGTTAGTAATTGCTACAAAAAACTATTATTAAATTTACAGTTTTAGTTTATTTGATTTTTATATCCAATTCATACGGGGTACGAATTCAATGATCTTATTCCTAAATATGTTATACTAGCTGTTACTCGCGACTTTTAT